>JAFFSR010000340.1:0-490000 GCA_017163975.1 Anastatus disparis | reverse complement strand
AGCGAGATTGTGGTGCATGAGCTTAACGTAACCGCGAATAATTTGAATTTGAAGGTTTAACCTATCAAGATGCCCGAAACTGTTAATGTGAAAATGCGAATATCGTATGTTGTTCGGAAAAGAAAGCAAATGAATGATGCATTTGATTCTCAAGTAGCTAGTAAGATGATGAAATTTTATGATATAACGGATTCACCTGGATTGAGTGAAAGCATTGAATGTAAAACATGTGATAAATGGCTCGAAAATATTATAATTTCCTTAAAAAAATCGTTTAAGTTTTTCCAAAAAGTCCGACTATTAACCGTTATACCAACTAATTTTTCAAAATAACATTTATTATCAGTTATGCCAAACGTAACTACGTACATGATTGATTAAGCTCGCTTACATGTGAATAATGAAGATGTTTATAAGAAGCCTGAAAATTATAGTGACCATTCATTGGATAGGAATGTTGTGTCAAAAGTCGAAGAGTATTATTTAAATGATGATTTTAATTGCTCTCGACAAAGTGCAAATAAAAATGATACAATATCCGTAAAAGGAAATGGTATCAAAACCAAAAAAGTTAAACGCTTTCTTACGCGAAGTATGAAACAAATGTTCGGATTGTTTGAAGAAGAAAATCCCTAAATGGAAAAGAAAATCGGAAAATCAACATTCTATGCCTTGAGACCAAAATGGTTTATACCTCATCCACCCAATGACACGTGTCTTTGTATTTATTGCGAAAATTTGGAACTTATGTTGATAGATTTAAAAAATTATAATACACACAATAAATATGACATTTCAAAAATTCAATCGAATATATTTTCTTCTTTATTTTGCTCTAGGGATGATATGAAATGTGTACTGGAAGACTGTGAAAAATGCCCGATTGGAGAAACTATTGATTTAGAAATGATTTCCTTGATGGAAAAAGATCTTTATGAAGAAATAAGTTACAATATTTGGGAAAAATCCGATTCACTTAATAAAACCAGTACCATTGAAGACTTCTTGATACAATAAAGAAAATATGCTCTCACCGTGAGTACTCATAAAATGATTAAAGGAATTCAACGTATTGCCATTCGAGAGGCAAAAATTTTAGTAAAAAAAAGACAGTTCTAATTAGTTATTCACGTAGACTTTGCCAAAAACTGGAAGGTCTTATTATAAAATGAAGTACACCGGAGCAAAAATCAAATATCCATATTTACATCGGTATGCTATTTTGAAAATGATTTGACGGTCAGTTATGTTACAGTTTGTGACGATACAAAACATCATTCTTCTCATGCTTTGATGTCTATAAATTCAATTATAGAGAATATAAAGCAAAAACACACGCTGCAATAGGTACCAATTTTACGAGTTTAGAAATTCAAAAGAAAAAAGAAAATGGTTATTTTCTGCAACCAGGCATAGAAAAGGTGCATGTGATGGAATAAGAGGTATAGTTAAACATTATGCCACAGTGCACAATTTGTCCAAGCAAAGTGCAGAATTTATTAGAAATGCAGAGCATTCCGCGACTCATGTCTCACTTTACACTCGATCTATCAATATTCTCTTTTTAAGCAAAGAAGAGTTAGAAGTTTTCCGACAAACAAAAAAAGTTGAATGGCAACAAAATGCAAAAGAAATCAAGGGAATGCAAAAAATTCATTGTTGGGAAGCTGAACAAAATCTTGCGTTTACTTCTAGAACTTGCTTGCATGGATGGGAAAATGTAAATTCATAAATCTAAATTAAATTAATGAAAAGAGTATAGCCGAATAAGCATGTAAAAATGGCCTTAACTCGGATTTCCCTAAAACTTTGCTAATTTTTTTGTCTGTTAAAAAAACGACGATCCTTAAAGTTTCAGATCCCTATGGTCCAAATTTGTTTCATAACCTCAAAAAACGTGTTTTTCGGTTTTTTTGCTATAATTAGGTGAGTTCTTAATGGATCTTCGAAATTCGAAATCAAAATAAATGAGAACGATAAAACGCATATATTTAGTAACTATATAAAACCTTACTAGTCTCAAATATAACATAAAAATAAATTTGAAAATTTCAAAATGTCCTGTACATTAACGGTATGAATGCATACTTATTTTTGACTTTTAGAAACTGTACCTTTTATACAATCTATCATTCATATTTATTGCGGATTTTTGTAGGAATGTTGGAAAATACCTAAAATATCAAAAAACTGAAAATTGTATAGATTTATAGCAATTTAGAGGCTTTATTGCATTCTGATCATGGAAATAACACCAAATATACGTTCAGCGACCAAAAAAATCACCTTGATATCGATATTTAGTCGGATTTATATCATATGTATCCATAAAATACGAGAGTAAGCTTAAAAAAAATTGTTTTGCGACCAAAAAGACTCCTGTAATCTTTTTATTACCATCTTAAACTATAATTTCACCACGTCATCTTCAAAGTAACTTTAAAAATTCATTTACTGACCAATAACTTCCTTGGTACTGATTTTTAATCTTACTCACAAGGAGAGTATCACTTCTTTTGGTCATGGATCTTGCTGTAACTTACAGATATGTTTTTATGCATAAAATCGTGAAAAAAGCCGCGAGCATTCGGTCTAACGCTCGATCATTCCAAGATTATGAGCTATTTTATTCAATTTCTTCGAAAAATCATTGTTCACAATATTGAATATTACTCTGCGATGAGAGCTTTTAAGTGCATTCTGCAAAATTCTAGTAAAAGTTGAGATTGAATCCTTTTGATTAAAAAAAAACGTGTTCAAAAAGCTGAACCCATTCAAGAGTTATGAAGAAATAAAAATTGTTATAAAAATTGTTATAAAAATTAACATAAAATTAAACTTTTATTTTGATAAAAATATTGTGCATGTTTTTCATTTGGCTATAACTTTTGAACGGGTTGAGCTTTTTGTACACGGTTTTTTTTAATCAAAAGGATTTAATCTCAAGTTTTACTAGAATTAAATAGAAAGAACTTAGAAGATCCCATTGGAGCGTAGTATTCAATATTATAAACACTGATTTTTCAAAGAAATTGAACAAAATAGCTCATAATCTTGGAATGATCGAGCGTTAGATCAAATGCCTGCGGCTTTTCTCATAATTTTATGTGTAAAAACATATCCCCAAATTACAACAAGATCCGTGACCCAAAGAAGTGATACCCTCCTTGTCAGTACAATTTTTGGCCGAAAGGTATAAAATTAACCTCAAAAAATGCATCTAGTGACTAAAAATGACTTCAACTATTATTTTTCTGACGTATTCGAAACAATTCTTTGTATGATTACTTTGAAATAACCTCAAAAACATATTGATGGATTCTAAGAGCTTCTTACTGAGATTGTTTATATTGTTCAGTGCGATGTTTTGTCGAGCACCACCAAAATATCGCCAAATAAAGTGCCTAGCCAGCAAAAATATTTCATGTTGTGCTACAGCATGATTTAAAAGTAATTAACATCAAAAAAGTAATATAATATTACTAAAATATTTTACTATTTTAAAGATACATTAGCGAGCCGAGCTTGTGTTGGGATACAAGCAAGCAGGTGAGCCCCACACAGTATAAGACGTTTGAAATATTTTCGAAATATTTCAAAACATTCCATGCGGGACAGCTCTGTAGTTTATATTTGTTAGTGTTACCGTAGAAGATGTAGTTTCTGATTATATAAAAGAAATCATGCCCTGATAAAAATCCCGTTCTTTACGGTATTAACTGTTCGAATTAAAAAATAAAGACAATGATTACATAACACAAGATTGTAACAATAATTTACAAAAATATGCACATTTAGGCAATCTGAAACTAAAAATAAATTAGTCTGCTATTTTAGTTGATAACGAAAAAAATATTATCTTTATTAAACTTGAAACATGATTTAGTTATTAAAAAAATTGTTCATTTTTAAATTACTAATTTTTTATCCGCTTTCTATTTGTTATTCACTATTTTCCTTTGTAATTTAGTTAAATTCAGTTTTAAATTTTAAAAATTATTTGATAATAATTTCGGTGGCTCTTTCAAGACACTTCTGTCCTGCCCGTCTTAGGGAGAATCCAGATGACAGAACTTTTCAAGGGGTCGTGCTGTTCCGTGCTGTTCTATGATGGAGTGTTCCGTCTACACTATCTCTGCAGCAGCATTAAATGATTTATTTCATGTGGAAAATACAATCCCTATAATTAATGAAGATAGTGATGAAGATTGAAAAGAAATATAAAAAGAATACTTTATTAATATAAAATATTGTAATTTTTTATGATTAAAAATATTTTTTTAAATATAGATAAAATTAAAAATCAAATTTAAGAATTATTTTTCATACCATTGAATTCACTTAAAGATATCTCCCACATAGCATGAAATATTTCCTAAATATTTTATACATCATTCCGGAAGATTAATTTGAAATATTACATAATATATTCAGGAAGTCTTTCAAAAATAATAATAAAATATTTCTAAGACTATATCGTGACTAGAGCCAAATACCTCGATAAAACAAATTCATAAAGCATGCCATTAACGTAATTGAATTGATCCATCGTAATGTTTTCACTCAAAAGTATGTACACACTTTCAACCAATAAAGACCAATAGTGTAAAAACTCTGGTGAAAATATTAACGAAAATATTGGTAGACTGTAATACAAGAGCCAGTTCTCCTATTCTCTTGCTTTCCATTTATTCCTCAAATTCACAGGTCGTGTTAATCTTGATATCTGATTAGGAACTTTCAGTTTCTCAAGAATGCTATCAATTATTTTAGTTTAACATGTTTTGTTTCAACCAATAAATTTGTGGTTTGTTTAACCACTCCTTCTAATACGCAATGCATATAATCAGGAACAAATCCCTCAATAATACCAAAACCAGTTAAATAAATTAATGTTTCAGTGCAAGATTGCTGCAATATTGCAGTGAGATCTCATTGGTAGTATTATTTGAAATGTTGCTGCAAGGTTGCAATGAAAGCTTGCGAGAAAATTTTATTGTAACCTTGCACCAATCTTTTTATAAAATGTTTTTTTGAAACATTATTGCAAGGTTGCAGCAAAGTTTTTTCGTAATTTTTTAATGCGAAATTGCTGCAATATTGCAGCGAGGTCTTAGTGTTAATATTATTTGAAATGCTGCTGCAAGGTTGTAGTGAAACCTTGCAGCAATATTTTATTGTAACCTTGCATTGCATCTTCCAATGCAACCTTACATGCTGCGTGGGTAGGCTCCTGAACTCTTCCCTTACTTTTTTTCATTTTACCACCACAATCACCAATCATAAACATTACCAATAGTTCAAATAATATTTTAAATATTTTATCGAGTAATCAAAAGAGTTTTAAGCATCAGATAGTTTTAAATTATTCTTGGGTCGAATTATTATATTTATTATATATTCAAGGTAAAAAAATGTTTTCTCACACTCAGGGCGTAAAATTCAATTTCTGGTGTCTATTCTTAGGGGCTAAAATAGCTCTTTTTTACCCTAGGGCAAAAAAGTAATTTTCTCACAAGCGTGATTAATTTTTTTCCTGTTTCCAATAAGAAATTTACTTTTTATAACGGCACGTGAAAATTTAGCATGCGCAAAATGAATTCAGCGAGCGTAAAATGAATGTAGTGATTATTAGTGCGAGTATTCAATTCTGCGAGAAAGTTGAATAAATTACTCGACACGACAAGTTTGTGTCCAGTATTAACTCCAATTTGCCGAGTTATTCGAATTTATCGAGTTACTTGATAAAATATGAACTACTCGATTATTCGAAAAAAATATGAATTACTCGAATAATTCACGTTACTAGAAAATATAATTACTTTTTTTATTAATATTTTCTGTAGTAACGAGTTTTTCGTGTAATTCGATTTATTTGAATGGTCAATATATTTTCATGGAATTTCAGTTTAATAGTTTATGTAAAATGTGTTTTTTTTTTTTTATAAAGAATCATTATTTTCCTTTATGGAAGCAGGTGGGGGGGGGGGGGTCCGCCCCCATAAAGGTTCTTTGCCACATTTTTATTGATTTTATAATGCTGTTGCGTTATGTATTATTGATGAATTTATATTCAATGTGGCTGAATTGAACGCCCTTCGTGTATGAAAAAGTAATATGTTATCCACGGAAGTAAAGGTGTTTTTGTCCTCGTCTTTATTGTCACCCTCGCTTCGCTCGGGTGCCAAATTCGACTAGGGCAAAAATCATCTATTTTACTTCCTTGGTTAACAATGAACTATTATTAATTAATATTATTAGAAGAAAAAAAATCATGACTATATTTAAATTTGATTTTTATACAGGCTCAAATCATCGGTGTCACATATAATGTATTTTTCGCCATTCTAATCCTAAAATCGCAACTTCGTTGCTCTTTTTTGGCTTTCATGGCGAAAAATACACTACACAACTAGTATGGAAAAGCTTTTTTATGAAACTCGTTAAGACCCTCACCTTCGGCTCAGGCCGTAAACTTCTCGTTTCGTAAATAAAGTCTTTCAATACTCGTTCCGTAATGTACTATTTTCTTTTTATAAACATTTGAGAGTGTCCACAACCTTGGTTTTACATTATTTTTATATTATTTTGTCAAGTAATACTTTTAAGAAATAATAGATAGTAATTTTTTCAAGTTATACTTTTAAGAAATTATAGATAGTAATTAGTATTAATTATTAAATAAACGTAACAAATTATTTGACATTTTGATTATTATCATCAGTGTCGCTAAGATACTTAGAAGATATATTTAAAATTTTATTTAAATCGATTGATATTTATTCAAATCATGGTGATTTATTTTTAAAAAAGTATTTGAATTTAATATAAAAAATTTTCCTGATTTTAATTTTTTTCTTGAAAAATAGAAATTAAATTAAAAACAACTAATATAAAAGAGACACAAGCTGTTGACTTTTAAAACATCATATCTTTTTAATATAATACTGAGTGAAAATAAAATATTTTGCATCCATATTGTATCTAGAGTTTATTCAACATATTGAGCATCATTCTATGAGAGAGGTGCTCAATACGTGGAATTCACTATGCTTTACCCATGCGAAATAGGCTTAGGATCATCAAGTTTAAACTTCAAAGTGCGCTTTGATACTCTAGCTTTAACACTTTGGCTTTGTTTTCCCTAGCTAAAAGTGCAGAGTTACTTCGCCGCTGTAGCTCAAGTTTTTTCTCTATGTGTCTTTGTCTCTCTTATAACAAGAAAAAAAGACATATATATATATATATATATATCGTGTAACACTACTGACGCTTAGCACAGATGATTCTTTCTCTCTCTTGTGATTTAGGCTTGTGCATGTGTTTTACTCATGTAACGCCGCCAGCCAGTGGCTGCAAACGTATGGCGGGAAGTATAGAGTATACAGAATTCGCACCGAGAGTGGGGATATGGAAGTATACTGTTCTTCTCATCGTGACAATATTCGGAAAAAAAAAAGGACGCTGTGTATGTTAGGTAAATGGGAATATTTTATGATAATGCCATATTACGGTTGTTACTGTATAATTAATTGTAAAAACACATGGAGGAACAGTAAAGTGAAGTTATTTTCTTTTCCTAAATCAAAAAGTAAGTGCGGGATCAAATAATTAAATAAATAAATGCAGTCAAAAGGATAAAGTCGGTTAACCTCACTTTTACTTATGCATAAATGTATATGTATTTGATTATATGTAGAAGTAAGCGTCTATCTCCGTTGTTCTAGCGATAACATAACCCCATTATCTTATGATTATTTCATTACAATTATTGAAAATAAAAGAAACAAATATTAAAATAATTAAGATTATTTTTCACAGTTTTACATCTATAACTTATTATTTTAAACAAAATATTATAATATAATGTAGTCTGTATTTGAGTCAATAGTAAAACGTCCTACTAAATTTTTGGGACTTATCACGTGACTGATAATAATCATAAACGCTTCCAGCGAATACTCTGATACTATACAGCGTGCTACTAAAATCTCACAGCCAATCAGAGCCACGTGTCGTATGAACAAGCCACAAAAGACTCTCTTTCCTGAGAGAATGAAGGCCACCAAGTATACGTGCTTTGGGAATGGGGAAATAGAATACAGTAGACTCTCGATACAAGGGTATCGACGGGGCTGTAGGAGAGGAAATTTCTTGGAAATTCTATAATAAAAAGAGTTCCCAACACGTTCGAGTTAAGAGTTACAGCTCCACCCGCTGTCTCGTAGTGTAAGTTTGATTTAACGTGCGTGTATACGAAGTAGACGCAGTAGTTACGCCTACTGATGCGTGTGAAATGGACTAGGGTTTTTTTGTTTAGCCATGTCTTATTATATTGCTATACTGTCTCTCTTACTTACATAGTTGGTGGGGGAACTGACATACTTGAACTCGCTGGAGAAACAGCTCGGATTCCCTTATATCGCGATCCCTTGTATCGAGAGTCCACTGTAGTTATTTATGTACCTTGGGCAAGCCTTGCGCGATTATGACCTGAGGATGATATTCACATTGTGGGATAATAAAGCCAAGGCGCGCGAGCGAACCGAACGGCTGAGGCTTTATCATCCCACAATTTAAATATCGTCTAAAGGCCGTCATCGCGCAAGGCTCGCCCAGGGTGCTTAAAAAACTTTTCATCCCACGCAAGGACGTATGAGGGTTTTTAGGTGCAGATATTTTGTTACGATTTACATTTATATGATAAAATTAAAATTATATGGTATTTTTTTTATGAGCATTTAATAATTTTTTATATTAAATAATAAAACTAACAATAAATAATAACATCAAAAAGAATTAATAAAATTAAAAAGAAATAATATTGACAAGAAATAATGAAATTAGCATCATTAAAATTATTCATAGTTAACAGTTATATTGCAATTTAAAAATTTTTATTTTATTTCTATCAATATTTATTTTTTAAGGTAATAAAAATCTGTAGCACAAGCTGTAGCTTGAATATCAAATGCAACTGAAATTGTACTTTTGCACTATTTATTTTTTTTTTGTTGATTTAAGTTGCTCCTAAGCTATAATAAACTCAATGCAACCCAGGAGCTTTATACTCCTAGGCAGTAATGTTTGCTATTGCTGCCTAGGAGCTCCTGGTGTGCATCCAACCTATTTATCAATTGAGGACTCTCTGCACGTAAAAACCCGAATGCGTCCGCCTGTGATGAAAAAATTGTTTTCGATACTCAAGAAAGAAAGTGATTTTAAAATAGCTTTGCTTTTGCTAGGTCCATGAGTGTACAGGTACCTAAGTCGATGGGCTTCTGAGTCAACATGTGAATGATTTCATAGATTATTTGATATATGGCTATATTAACCCATATATCCATAGGACCAACAGCTCTTAGAACATCTAGTTATGAACATGGACTCAGACTCATGGATCTAGACCTGGATATTGATCCATCCATAGATTAACAAACTCCTAAACATGTCGATTTATGGATTCGAACCAAACGACTCATGAACTTTGAATATAATGCTGATGCAATATTGGTATTTTTGGTAAAGCAATAATAAACTTTAATCGTATTTCACCTTAAGAAAAAAACAGTTTCTTTATTTTACAAAAATAATTATGTTACATATACTTGTGAAGGCACGCCACGATACAAAAATACGTCCGTTCGCTATGAGGACGAAAAGAAATCTGGTTAACAAACTACCAACGTTATTAGCGTTTATAAAAATTTTTCGCAAGGTGGCGCCGCGATCGCAAGAGATCGTATAAGGACAAATAAATTTTAATAAATCGAACATTTTTCCCCCTTTGGAAGACTAAAGTCTTTCAATATGATAATACAATGTATATTGAGTTAAGTATGAAAGTAACAAATGGAAAAATTGACGCAATACAATTCAATTACAATTATATCATTTTAAATTTCGCATTTTATCTATCTCGTTTTAACATTTACTTATCGGTAAGATACAAATTTTCGACAGCGCTCTAGACGTTACACCCGTACTAGTTTTTACATTTACTATGCAAATTAAATTATCACGACCACGCTTTACATCAATAACACGACCTAAAGGCCATTTCATACTTGGCGTATTTTTATCCTTTAATAATACTATAGTACCTACTTCGAATTCACAATTTTTCCTTTTTATTTTCCATTTATTACGTTCTTGAAGTTGTGAAATATATTCGTTGCTCCATCGCTTCCAGAATTGTTGTTTCATTTGAATAAAAAGTTGATATCGTGTAAGTCTATTATTATTTGGATCATCTGAAATTGGTGTAAGTGGCCTTGAATTTAATATGCCTTCTATTTGAACAATTACTGTATAAAGCTCTTCAAAAGATAGAGGAGTTGTTCCTATGATTTTTCTAAGATGTGTTTTAGCAGATTTTATTCCTGCCTTCCATAGTCCACCTATATGAAGAGAGTGAGCTGGAATAAATTTCCAATCTATTAAGTCCTGAGCAGCGATCTCAATAATTTTTTTTTGATGCGTTTTATTAGTTATTAGCTCTCCAAGTGCATGCAACTCGTTTTTTGCACCAATAAAATTGGTTCCATTATCAGAGAATATTTCTCGACATTTTCCACGTCTACTAATAAAACGTTTGAATGCATTCAAAAAAGCATTTGTTGTGAATTCACTAACTAATTCACAATGAATAGCCTTAGTAGTAAAGCATACGAATAGGCACAAATAAGCCTTTGCTGTTTTATTTCTTGAAATTTTTATGATGAATGGACCACCATAATCAACACCACATCGTGGGAAAGGAGGTGCTGGAGTTATTCGTGAGCTAGGTAACTCTCCCATCAGCTGTTCTGCAATAATGGGTTTTGATCGAAAACATACAACACATCTTCTGAGAATTTTTCGAACTGTAGATTTGCCTGAAATAGGCCCGTACTGTGTACGTATATAAGCTAATAAAGAATTAACTCCTGCATAAAGTTGTTTATAGTGAGCATCCTTGATAATGAGTTCAGTTAACTTATGTCCCTTAGGAATTATTATAGGATGTTTTTCCTCGAAGGGAATAATTGCATTTTCTAACCTGCCTCCTACTCGAATGATTTCATTTTTATCTATGAATGGATTCAAACTCAAAAGTTTACTAGATCTCTTTAAATTTTTTTTATTTTCTAGGCTATGTAATTCAAGTGAAAATGTCTCTGTTTGAGTTAATTTTATAAGTCTTGCTAGAGCATCTTGTAATGCATGGATTGTTAAAGGAGTGGGAGCCTTTGAATCTGGTTTTGCGGTAGATTTATTACTGATATCAATTTTTTTAGTATTATTTACAAAACGCAATAACCAAGCTACAATTCTAAGAATTTTATGAAGTGATGAAAATTTGTTAAAAATGTCAAAGTATTCTGTTGATTCATCGTTTTTATTTGAGCTGCTATAATGACGAAGTATTGTATCTTGGGTCTTTCTCTCTGGAATTTCATCTATAATATCAGATTGCTGTTGAGGCCAATATGTTGATTCTTCTTTAAGCCAACGAGGACCGTGCCACCAAATTTCATTATTAGCTAACTGGTTTGGAGTTGCACCTCTAGATACAATATCTGCAGGATTGTCCTCAGTAGGTACATATCTCCAATTAAATTTGTCAGTCAAACCTTGAATTTCTAGTACGCGATTACTTACAAACATTTATACGTCCTAACTACGAAAAATATATGTATAGAAAATCAAAAGAGCCGCGGTAGATCAGGGATTAGAGCATCCGACTCTCTCTCAGAGGGGTTCTAATTCCAGTAAGGTCGGAATTTTTTCTCAATTCTTAATATAAATATTTAAAGTGAAGGATATCCCAAGCTCACTAACACCGCGGTGGACCACCCGCGAGAGGCTTATTTCGGTTTTAACAAAAACAGACGAAAGTCACCCGAGGGGTGATAAGGCAGAACGCTACTGCTCCACTATTATAGTTGAGCCAGAAAGTTCTGCCAGATAGGTGTTTGAGCTCCCGATGCGCTAAAAAGGATAGATATAAGCGATGCTCCCTCCCTAAGTAGGCCTGCACGATCGAGCACACACCTACCGAAGTTAGGGAAATTAAGGTACGGTTTAGAACGCGAAAACACCGGAACACAAAGATGGTCAAGGTGTCACTTACTAGGACAAATAGGTTGTAGGTGGATAAACCCCAAAGATAGATAGTATAGAAAATCAAAGGACTTAAACTTTTTTTCCTGCTTAGGGAGGAAAATTGTCATTTTTCTTCCTCTTAACAGACGGATCGGTGAGATTAGCACCCACACGGGTAGCGCCATCAAACGGCGTATAAGAAAATAAAAGCTAATTTTCAATGAAGAAATTGTTATGCAGTTTAAAAATTTTGAGGTTATTAAAAGACACTAAAGTTAAAGCTAAAGCTAAGTCTGAGGCTAAGGCTTAGGCTAAAGCTAAAGTGGAGCTTAGGCTAGAGCTAATGCGGGGCTTGGACTAAGGCTAGGGCTTAGACTAGAGCTAAGACTAGAGCTTAGGCTAGCGCTTGGACTGGAGCTAAAGCTAGAGCTAAGACTAAGGCTAGCGCTTAGACTGCAGCTAAGGCTAGAGCTAAGACTAGGGCTAAGGCTAGAGCTAAGACTAGGGCTAAGGATAGAGCTTAGACTAGAGCTAAGGCTAGGGCTTAGGCTAAAGCTAAGACTAGTGTTTAGACTAGAGCTGAGGCTAGGGCTTAGGCCAAGGCTCAGGCTTGTCCTTAGCCTAGGCTTGACGCCGACCCTAGCTTAAGTCCTAGCCTTAGTCTTAGCCTAAGCTCTAACCTAAGTCCTAGCCTTAGTGTTAGCCTAAGCTATAACCTTAGGTTTAGCCTCAGCCATAGCTCTAGTCTAAGCCCTAGCCTTAGCTCTAGTCCAAGCCCTAGCCTTAGCTCTAGTCTAAGCCT
Organism: Anastatus disparis; assembly: GCA_017163975.1. Lineage (NCBI taxonomy): Eukaryota > Metazoa > Arthropoda > Insecta > Hymenoptera > Eupelmidae > Anastatus > Anastatus disparis. The sequence continues at coordinate 477,111 of JAFFSR010000340.1, read as the reverse complement.
TAACCATAGCCTTAGCCTAAGCCCTATCCTTAACCTTAACCCAAGCCTTAGTTTAAGTCCTGGTCCTAGCCAAAGTCTTAGCAACAGCCTAAGCCCTAGTCTTAGCTCTAGCCTAAGTCTTAGCTTTAGCCTAAGCCCTAGCCTCAGCCTTAGCCTAAGCCCTAACCTTAGCCCTAACCTGAGCCTTAGTTTAAGTCCTAGCCAAAGCCTTAGCCCTAGTCTAAGCCCTAACCTTAGCCTAAGCCCTAGTCTTAGCTCTAGCCTAAGCCCTAGCCTTAGAAAAAGAAAAAAAAATTTTAGAATACAATCTGAACACGTAAATGTTGAACACAAATTAATTTCAATACAATTAATCTCAACACAAATTTTATAATTCAATCTGACCACATTAATGTTAAACACAAATTAATATCAACACAATTAATCTCAACATAAATTTTTTAATTCAATCTGACCACATTAATGTTGAGCACAAATAATTTCAACACAAACGATTTCAACATTATATTTATACACATCAAGTGTTCAACACCTTTAATTTCAACAATTATAAAGTCTACACCATAGAAAATAAAGTTGAACACAAAGTATTCAAACACTTTGTGTAGAGTTTAATGGTGTATTAATTATCAGTGTTCATTATGTTTGTCTATAATATTATTGTGTAGAAGTATTAGGTGTAATAAATTATGGGTGTTGAACTATTGTGTTGAGATTATCTGTGCCCAACATCATGGCTCCCATATTCTTCATTAGAACTATTGATTTGACCCACTGACGAATTAGAAGAATTGTCTGTCTTATCACTCTGAAAAATAAACGTTAAATACACTAAGTATAATTGAGTATAACACTGAATTCTCGCTATGACGAGCAACTTGGGAATAATTTCTCTCGCTATTACGAGCATGAGAGGAGCGCCCACTAATAAAAAAATGCTATGCTTAGAATAATGAGCAAGACGATACCGAACCAATATAAGCAATAACTATGTCGATTATACGCGTGTAGTCGTTAACCTTTTAAGGACGGGACTGGTCGATATTTCGACCACTCAAGTATCATAATATTTTTGAGTGATTTTAAGGATAATATTATGTTAAAACACTCAAATAGTATATTACGATACGGGCGACTTAAATCACCTATTATTACACGGCGAGGTTAGGGCCCGAGCGTCAGCGAGGGTCCTAAACGCCGTGTAATAATGGGTGAATTTAAGTCGCGAGTATCGTATACTATTTTATAGCTCGAGTGATTTAAATCCGCCGCACTACATCTATACTCTCAAAATTCAATAATAAACAAAGGCTATGCACTCCACGAATGATAATTCATTAAAAAAAAGAATTCTATATACTAGCAAAACTAGGCATTCTACGAATAATAAATCGTAAAAAAAAAGCGAAAACTGAAAAAAAAAAAATTTAAGCACTTGGCGAATAATAAATAGAAAAAAAACTAAAAATACTATATAAAACATGAAATAACATTATGTCAAACTGTTGAAATTAATTCTGTAATAATAAAAATCTAAATTTCCTTTCATATATGTATTAGGGCCGTAGGAGCAACAATTGGTAACTTATGTATTGTATTAGCAGTTGCGTTTAGGGGAATCACAGATGCGACTGAGTCTTAGAGCGTCGAAATGACTACCTCTTCGCTTCATATGTTACACTGATATTAACTTTGGTTTTACCCGTATTTTACACGCTTATAATTGTTATTTATTTTGAAAAATATCGATATAAAAGAGTTGCAATAATCTACACTTTATTATTATCGATGAGTAAACTTTTAAAAATAATCCAGATCTCAAAATATCGCTTATTATAAGTGCGTGTTTTAAGTGAATTCAGCATCATATTCATTATTGAACAGCGTAAAAATGTATCGTTTAACTCTCGGCTCAGCGGGATTTAAGCGCGGATTTAAATCACGCAGTACTATAAAATAATATAATACTTGAGTGGTCAAAATGTCGACCAGTCTCGTCCTTAAAAGGTTAAATTTTCATTGAAATAACATCTTTTATTTGATTGTAACTAACGAATGTATAAAATTAGTGTCTTGTGAATATCGATTAACCAAATTTAAAAGTAAGAACGATTTAAAAAAATACACAACAATATAATGATATTTTATGATAGTGTTATTAATTGTTAAATATGTTGAATTTTCTTAACATTAGTGTTAAAGTTTATTACTTTATACATATTTACATGATAAATGTATTTTCCTTATCTACATTTACGTTCAACATGATGTACTGCTTCACTATATCGACGGTGCTAAGACTATTAACTTAACACATTCGACGAAGATTATATTTCTCACCATATACGACGAAAACTACTATTTAAATTTTTAGGTAGGCGAAGACTATCACTCCTGAACGATTTGCGACAAAAACTATTATTTTAATTTTTATGTAAATAAAGACTATCACTTCTTAACGATTTGCTTGAGAATTGAACTTCAATCTAATTGATTAATAAAATTCATCTAATAGATCAAAGTTTAATTCTTTAATCTGTTAGATCACAATCGTTCAGGAGTTATGGTCTTCGTTTACATAAAAATTAAAATAATAGTTTTCGTCAACATACATCAAAGTTTCATTCTTTTTGTCGGGAATCGTTAAGGATTGATAGTCATCATTTCCATGAAAATTAAAATAATAGTTTTCGTCAACATACATTGAAATTTAATACTTTCCGTCGAAAATAATTCAGGAGTGATAGTTTTCGTACGACACGTCGATATAAGCTTATATACAGGCATAAATTTTATCGAATATTTTCACAGATTATTTTTAAGTGATCGTATTTATTATTATAGAGAAAACAAAATGCCTTGTCAGTACAAGACAAAATGGATATTGTAAATAAATGCGAAACGGGAGTAAAAAATCGTTCACTCTGTACTGAATACAGTCAGTAGCTTAACAATTTCAACAATTCTCAAAAATAAAAATAAAATAGAACAATATTACGAAGAGATCGTAATTTGCCACAGAGATCTTAAGAAAAGAAAAAGAGTTGTTGGTCCAGAGAACGATTAAATTTAAATAGTTTTATATACGTGAGTGTGTCAAAAGCGAACCATTGGACAGCCCCTCACTGCTGGTTTAACAATGGAAAAAGCTAAAATGTTTCACGAAGAACTCAAGAAACACGGAAAAATTCTTTATAATCATTCGTTTAGGAACAGCAGTGGTTGGTTCGTAAAATTTAAAGAAAGAAATAGACTTCGAATTCTACATGTGAAAGGAAACAAAGCGTCGGCAGATTCAGAAGCAAGCGAGGCATTTGTCAAAGATTTCTCAAAGTTCGTTATTGATAATAATTGTAGCCTTGACGATATCTTTACGCAGATGAGACGGGATTATAGTATCGCAAATTACCTGGCCGAACCTTAGTTTTAATAGATGAAAGACAGGTGTCAGTACAAGAATAAATTAAAAATCGTTTAATTACAATGATTGCTGGCAATGCAAGTGGTATACACTGCATACCTCCTTCAATTATAGGAAAATCGGCGAAGCCAAGATATTTCCAGAATGGTTGAACTCTCCCTTTGGAATACATCAATAAAAAAAAGGTTGGATGAGCAAAGACATTTTTATCCATTACTTAAAAAACATTTTTCTGCAAAGTGTAAGAACACGAAAACTTGAATCACGGTTAATTGTTTTTTTTACTGTGATAATAACAATTTTAACTTTTTGCTATACATTAAATTAAGAGCAGGCCGGATTCGCTGTCCTTGTCTAATTGGCATTTTTGTTATTTACTCAAGTATTAATCGGTGTATCTGCAAATTGAAGGTTAAGCGCAATAGATATTATTATTACAAATATTTATGCACAAGAAAAAAAAATCTATCGCTTTGTTTTTGAGAAAAGTAAGGAACGCGAAAATATTATAAACATAATCTTTTACTTCGGCGTTCCTTACTTTTCTCAAAAACAAATCGGTAGATTTTTTTTTTTTGTGCATAGATATTCATAATAATAATATCTATTGCGATCAACCTTTATTTTGAAGATACACCGATTAATACTTGAGTAAATAACAAACAACTCAATTGTTACTCGGTCGGTATCAGGTTCTACTCCGGCCTGCCGTTAAGATCTAATAACATTGATAAAATATGAAACAATAAAAAATTATACCCTGTAATTCACAATTGTACTTTGCCGAATCATTTTATTGCTCAACAACGCATCAACACATCCATCAGCAGAGGAGTTAAATAAAATTGATGATCAATGCAAGGTTATTTATCTTCTTCCAAATGTTACTAACCTTATACGACCAATGGATGAAGGCGTTATTTCATTATTAAAAGAAAACGGACCAGAACGGCATTTCTTCCCAACATTCTTTCACGTAATCATCTTTCAAAAGATTCTTTCATGGATCCTATTAAGAAATAGTCTGTGTTGGACTGCATGCACACACTTCGTGAAGCTTAGAACTCTTTAACATCGGATACCTTTCGTAATTCATGGAAAAAGTTAATATCAGACCTAATAAATAATAGCGTTGGTGAAACTTTAGTTTCTAACTATGAACTGTGCACTCTATTAAACCGTATCCCCCAAAAGAGCACCATTAGTTCAGAAGATGTTGACATCTGGCTATAGGATGACGAAAATTAACCATTTGTTAACATTAGCAACAATGAATTGCTCAATTTGCATGCTAGATTGCAGTTACCAACCGTCGAAGAGGAGACTGAAGAAGAAGAGGTCGAACTAGAAGATTCTATAGTGAAACCACAATATCATGGATCCTTCAAGTCTCATTCTTCTGATAACGTTCTTCACATGGCCCAAACCATGATTGATTAGAGTCAAGATGTAAACGAAATTTCATGTGCGGAAAGAGCAATGGTAATAAAAGCTCGAGATGTTGCTCTTGACAATTTTTTTCAAAAGCAATAAAAATAGCATTTAATTCCATTTTATTGTTTAATTAATTTTTGTTCTTTTTATACTTCTTTTTCTAATGTGATTATGTCGTTTTGTTTTTTCATGTATATAATGTCAATTTACTAATAATTATTCTGTAATAAAAATTATTTTTGAAATATAAATTTGATGTTATGTAATTAAAATATTCATACCAAAATAATAAAATTAAAAAAAAATTATCAACATACATATATAATAATTAAAATATAGATGTAGTAAAAGATCATATATAATTTAAAATTAGATTGAACAGTGGGGGAAGAAGGACAAGCATTTTGCTCGCTTTAGCGAGACGAAAATGCTCGTTATATCAAAGGCTCATTATTGCGAAGCTCGTTGTAGCGAGAATTGAGCGTGTATGATGATATTGATTATTATTGTACCAAATATAATATCTAAAACAACTTTAACTCTCAATTATTATTTATTATATTTGACACTAACTATTTATATTTAAATTTCATAGAAACAATTGTATTAATGATTTCAAATATCGAGTTTTTTTTTTATCTTAAGGCATACAAGGATGTTTGATTTAAATTCCATTATCTAATTTACAAATAACGGTTTTAGTTTGTACAAGTTTTAGAATTTCAACGTTTTCCACCATTCAGTGTGTTAAAAAAAATTTTTTTAATTTAATAATCATGAAAATTTCATACATTAAAAGCGTTGTTTGTAAACTGAAAAAATTAAACCAAACGTTTTCTTTGAGATCACCTTAAAGTACAAATTTTAGTACTTAAAAATATATTAACGTTGTTCATTAAAATCATAATTCATACAATGAATTGAATAATGATAACCAGATATACGGACCATATTCACGCATGATAATTCTTGTTTAAAATAAACGTTAGATGAGAAAATTTAAAGCGTTCTATCAAATATTATAGTCATAGTTGTGCATTTCTGCGAAAAATCGTATTGAAAAAAAAACAAATGATATTTCAAAGGTGACAGCATTAACTTAAATTACTTAAATTAGGATGTTGCATCAAATTTTTTTTTCAATTCATTATATCTGTCATTAAGAAAAAGAATAAATAAAGGACACGTATTTTTTCTTTTATCATGAAAATAAAAACTCTAAGAGATAGAGGCAGTTGAACTGATGTGACGTCATGATAGCCATGTCAATCGTGACGTCATTTATCATGGTGCTATATCTATATATATCAAAATTGTACTAACTTATACCGGCTATAACTTTTGCAATCTATCACATTTTAAAAAACAAAAAAAACGTGTCTTGTATTTTTTCAGATTCCATCTGACGGATATTATACACTTTTTTCATGAAAAATGCTAATTATAATAAAAATTATATTATTTTATATCTAAAAAATTGAAATTTAATATTAAATTTGATTTTAACATTTTTAAATATGCTTATTTCTTTATGAAATTATTGAATCATGAAATAGTAATTGAACAGAAAGCTGTGCTTCTCTTTAAATTGCAAGGCCCGAAATTTTGATGCTGTTATTTTAAGCAAAGTTATAGTTTTCATTTATGAAAAATAATCGCTTTATGGGCATATTCTGTAAATCATACATGCGCACGTAGCGTTTGTTAAAAATTTGTCATTACGAAACGTTCCCAAACTTTTCAAATGTCTGTTACCAAATGTAAAAAAGAGATGCACAAAGTATTTCACCGAACTGTTAAAAAGCTTACGTTTTAGATCGTTATAAAATGATTTGGAAATCTGGTGGTTTTGGAACAAACATTAGTGCGTATGAATGATTTTGGAAATATCCCCTATATTAAATATTTAATTTTTCCGAAGACACACTACGAAAGTCTTTTATTTTTGCACATAAAATAAGAAATTAAGAAATAAGAAATTAAGAAATAAAAAATTAAAAAATAAGAAATTAATCGCAGATTCAAATGTATCTAATTCATTGAAAATTGTAACATGCCAATTATTTTTCTATGTATATTTTAAACTGAAATTCCTCATAGATCTTTTTCAGAGTATCTAAGATAGTCAACCAAATTTTTTTTTATGCATTTGACCTGCTGAATCCGAATTTTTTAGGTACAAAGTCTTAAAATGGCTCATTTAATAACTATACAAGTAAGTTTGCCTGCATAAAAACGGTGCTTGTTTAAGCGATTAATGAGTAATTGAATTATTATAAATGCTATCGCCAACTACTATAATCTTTAAGTGTACATTTAGATAAACAGTTTAAGCTATTGTGGGTTACAATTAAAGCAATAGAAGCTGAGTCATACTGTCAAAGATTTGAAAAATCTCGTTTTTTAAAACTTTGCAAATTTTTTGCGCTGATTCAGTGCATTTTAGCAAAACATTCATGAGAACCTTTGTTGCTGAAAACAACCGAAAAAATATAAAATTTTTTTATTTTCAATAAAAAACTAATTTTTATGATTTGTTAATATAAATTGTAAATAATTATTAAATGCGCCATTTTCAGACTTTCTATCCAAAAAATTTGGATTCAGCAGGTCAAAATACATTAAAAAAAATTTGGTTTCAACGATTGGCCTCGACTTATGTATCTTCGCCCTAGACTATAATACTGTTAAATAAGAAATTATTTTCCTCAAAGCAATGAGAAAATTATGAGCAATATGAATATCAGTATGAATAAAAAAGGTGAAGGAGAAGTTTTTAAGTGGAATATCATCAGGTACAAGTTGAAGAATTATAAAAAATGTTATACAATATATATATATATATATATATATATATATATATACATATATATATCAGATTCTAGCTGATATATACATGCGCACACATGTACACAGATGATTGGCAAAGCATTTCATACCGCTTAAATGTCGATTGCTTAAGCTTTAGGAAAACGAAAATAGTGTTCATGTTAATATATTCTAACGTTTATAGTATTTTCGCGTTATTTACTATTATCTAAAATAATGGAACAGAATTTTTTTCACTTGCGTATAAATATTTGTAATAATATTTTGTGTGCTAAACTCTTAATTTGTAAATACAACGATTAATTTTTTAGCGAATAAAAAAATACCCAATCAGACTAGGACAGCGAATCTAGCCAGATTTTAATCATTTAAAAAGATTTTTTCAGGTAACAAGCTCAAAGGTAAGCTTGAAATTAGCTCAAGTATAAACTTAAATATCCCATTTTAATTTTTCACCTCAGAGTTCATACAACAAAGAGATATGTTACCTAAGTAGCTTAAGAATTCAACGTTATATTTACGAGTCAAAAAAACTAAGATTTATGTTGGATCGAAAACTGGAGCATATATAAATTCAAAGCTTCCATCCATCTTTATCACCACAGCTGTAAGTTAAGGCATCACACATACTCATAAATCTTAGCCTTTTTTGTCGACTCTATAATTTATCTCGCTTACATGAACCCTTTAATGGGCAGTGGTACATATACGTACCACCTCTTTCGCTTTGGTTTTTCTCGTACTTGCAGTACATTTTGTTATCTTGAAAATGCATTTAAGCATTTTGTAGACATTTGCGACTCTAACGTATTAAGGCCCGGCACAATTAGTCAACAATTTATATAATTTAAGCTTTTTTTTAAACAATCGACGTGAAAAAACGCGTTTTTACAGATAAAAATGTGCCCTTCAAAGGGTTGATTGAAATGAGGAGATAACAAGCGCACATCAAAATATCTGTTCTTTGATATACTCATAACCGTATGTATACTTTGCAGAAAAAATATTTAGTCGAATGTGTACCTCAAATCGCAGCACTGCATATTTTACCATGGACGTAAGAGAACTTCGAGTTATGCATTTAGTTTCGCATCATTATTTATTTTTAGTTGCGATTTTCGGGTAGAATGGCGAAAAATATCTTTTCCAATAAGTTAACATTATGTGCTTGCTATCTCTATATACATATTTGCTCGATCGGGATGTAACCCGGCTAGCGTGCTTAAAAACATTGTTAATATTTTATATCTACTAAAATATAAAAGATATTAAAAAATTGATTTACCTGTCGAACAGAAGCAGTCTCAAGTTTATCACTTCTCCATAGAACAGTTCGGCTTATGTTTTCACTTTTACCAGTCGTTAGAAACTTTCTATATGTTCTATTGGGCTGATCCATTTTATACCCTATGATTAAAACAATCGGGATGTTGCATGAAATTTTTTTTTTCATTCATTATATCCGTCATTTACAGAAAGAAAAAATAAAGGACACGTATTTTTTTTTTATCATGAAAATAAAAACTCTAAGAGATATAGACAATTAAACTGGTGTGAAGTCATAATAGCCATGTCTATCATGACGTCCTTTATTATGGCGCAATATCTAGATCTCTGATAGCACAAATTTTTCAATTCTTGTGCAATTCTGCTGCAATTTCTCTGCCCGTCAGCAAAACTACAGCAGTTCTTAACTAACATGCTTCCCATTTCAACTATATTTCTGCGCTAAGATGATTGCATTAGGCTCTAAGCATCATAATTACGTTAGACTTACACAAGCTTTAGTGCACTTACAAGAGGATTTCCAACTGCACTGGAACTATCAGTAGAATTGCGACGAAATTGCATTGGAGCACGTACGTGAGACACTGAGCAGCAGAAATAGATTGACTTGTGCAATTAAGCATGCTTAATCTAAATGATTTGATCACGAGCTTAGGCGTCAGAAGTGCAGCAGTTCCGTGCATCACATCTTTAGTAGATAAATTGCAACATACTTGCGTCAGACTTGCAGCAGCTTTAATGCACTTATAAGAGGATGTCCAACTGCACTGGAACTTTTGACAGAATTGCGATGAAATTGCATTCGAGCACGTACGTCAGACATTGAGCAACAGAATTAGATTGTCTTGTGCAATTAAGCGTGCTTAATCTAAATAATTTGATAACGAGTTCGGGGGTCAGAATAGCAGCGGCTTCATGCATGGCATCTTTAGCAGACTAATCGCAACATACTTGCCTTTCATAAGTATACTGCAATTCTGCTGTAAGCATCCGTGCATCACACGATGTTCCCGGCTGCACTTTATCTGCTGTAAGTATACATCAATTCTGCTGCGAAGTGTCAGCTGGACAATGCCTTTCATAAGTATACTGCAATTCTGCTGCAAGCATCCGTGCATCATACAATGTTCCTGGCTGCACTTTGTCTGCTGTAAGTATACATCAATTCTGCTGTGAAATGTCTGCTGCACGATGCCTTTTATAAGTTTATTGCAATACTGCTGCAAGCATCCGTGCATTAAATGTTTCTCTAGACTGCACTTCGTCTGCCGTAAGTCTGCTGGACATCTGTTGCAAGTACCGGATGCAATGATCTGACTGCATAACTCTAATAGATTTGGGAAGCATGTTATATAAGATCTGCGCACTGATACTTGCGTCAGATTGTGCTACCAGGGATATATAAAAATTGTACCGATCATTACTTTTCCAATTTATGATCTTTTGAAAAACAAAGAAAATACGTATCTTTTATTTTTTTGTATTTTAACTGACGGATATAATACATTTTTTCATGGAAAATGCTAATTGAAGAATTTATTTATCAACGATATTACTGAATGTATTTTAAAACTTATACAATATTATTATACTTCGATTTTAGTTAGAAATTATATAATCTACATTATACTAATATTTGTATTAATTTATTGTTAAATTTTATCATAAATTTACTTACTAAAAAATTTTTTTTAATATTATTTTCGTTAATTTATAGATGTTATACCCTACTGCAAAATCTCACGTGAGATCTCACGTGAGATCTCATGTATGGACTTAGAAAAAATTTGGCATAAAAATTTTCAATGCAAAATTTTCCTCGAAATTCAATTATAATATTGCATTTAAATATTTTATTGAGAAGAAATATGCTCTACAATGCATACAAATGACTGTAAAAGTAAAAGTTTATATTATTTTGACATTTTTACACGTTTTTAAGTTACATGAGATTTTGGCATAAGATCTCACGTGAGATATCACGTGAGATTTTGCATTAGGGTAAATGATACAAAGTAATTTTCAAAGGTATCAGTTTACTTTATTCATATATGAAAACAATATTAAAAATGAATTTTGCATTCTTTGTTAAGATTTTCATTGTATATTTGTTGAATTTTACTTTATTTTAATTATTACGCTATACTTGGCTATAATTTTAATGATTCCTTGAATTAGATAGTGTAATTAAATTATGAGGATAAGAAAAAGTTGTTAATACTATGTGATAAGTCAATTTGATGTATAAAAAACGTAATTATAATTAACATTTAGATTATAGTAAAATATAGTCATGCAATTAAAATCAGTTTATTCTATAATTATTGACTGATTTTTATTATTATATAAATCAGTCAATAATACTTTATGGCTTGTGTATTGAAAGTATACAGAACAACATGTATTTTTTTTCATCTATTTTTAAGTGTTTTTAATAATTTTAAAAGTTTTTAATGGTCTCCAACACTTTCAAAGACTTTTAAAACCTCTTTAAAAATTTAAAACAGTTTTTATCTTATTTAAATTTTTTTTTTAAATGTTTTAAAAATAAAAGATATACAAATTATGTAATTAGAATATTAATTGTTTTAATAGTTTTAGAAATTTCCTAAATTCAAAAATCTTAAAAATTTCTTTAAAAAAATGTTTTTAATATAGAAGATTTAAAAATTTAGTAATTAAAATATTCATTGTTTTAATAGTTTTAGAGTTTTCATGACTCCAAAAATCTTAAAAAATTTTCTCTATAGTTTCAACGAATTTTCATTGATTAATACCATTTTAGTACAGAAGTCCATAACTGTTCTCATATATTCTAAACAATTTGATATAGAACTGCTGCAAGCTGTTAAAAACTGTTTTAAACTATTTTAAATGTCTGAAATTCAGACTTTAAAACAGTTTGAAACAAAACTCGATTGGAAAATGAAAAAATGTTGTAACCTTATCTCAAACAAATATAGTAAGAACATCAACTATTGATGAAATCTTAATAGAATGAATGCTCAATTTTTAAGAATAAAGTGAACTTATAACTCTTGAATTGATTCACATTATTTATAATAGCTACAAATCTTCATAATTAATATTGTTATATTAGGCCTAATGTTGTTTACTGGGTTTGTAATTGATTATGAAATTTTTTCCAAATATTGTCATGTTTGTGAAACCAAGAAAAAAACAATACAACCACAAAGTGAACAATACAAAAAATGGTTGGAAACACATAAAAATAGTGGAACGTATCAGCAAAATTTTGATGGCTCTTCTGGTACCATGGAGGCTTATGCTGCTGAAGTAATCTGGAAACACTCTATTCAAGATCGTAACGCAAAATATATGAATATTTTAGCAGATAGTGATGCCAAAACTTTCTAAAGTCTAGAAAGTTTGAAATTTTATGGAGAAAATGTTAATCTACAGAGAGAACAATGTATAAATCACGTTTCAAGAACTTTGGTGACTGCAATAAAAAATTTAGTAAAGGAATGCAGCATAAAAAACATTACCCTTGGTGGAAAAAAAGCTGGAGCACTGATGTCAAAGGTGATATCTGACTTAGGTGGCTACTATAGAAATGCAATTGTAAATAATGCTCCTAATGTTCATTAAATGCAGAAAGCCATTTTAAGTACTTTGGACCACTAGGAGTCCACTGATGAACAACCAAAACATAGTATGTATCCTATGGATTTCAATACATGGTGTTGGTACAACAAAGCAATTTTAGAAGAGCAAGAGCCACCTAGTGATACCAGTAAAAAAATGAAAATAAATCAATCAGTTATTCAACACATTAGGCCCATATATGAAAGATTTAGTAGCGTAAAGTTGCTTAAAAGATGTATTTAAGGTGGTACACAGAATGGGAATGAAAGTTTACATCATATGATATGGTCGAAGTGTAGTAAGGACACTTTCCAATCTAAAAATAAATTGGAGATTGCTGTTGTTTCAGTCATCAGTGAGTTCAATATGGGGTGTCAAAATTCATCAAAATTAAAAAGTGTTATTCAAGGAGGTGTCATAACAGAAGTTTCAAGAAACATAAGTTCGAAGAGAGACTCTGAGGAATTGAGAAAAAGCAGATTAATGCAACAAACAAATTTTAAAATAAATCAAAAAAGAAGAAAACATCAAGCTGGAATACAAGAAAGTAAAAAGAGAAAACTAGAAGGACTAAGCTATGCATGCAGAGAATTTGTAGATTTCAGTAAAAACTATATAAATAAAAATATTTGTAATTCATCTATATCATCATTTTTATAATATTAGATATTTTTTAGAGTTCAGGATGAATATGGAAAACTTGAAAAAGTCTAGAAAATATATAAAATAAATTGTAAGAGAGGAAACTGATGAGGTTGATAATGTTAAATATTTCTTGTATATATTTTTATATTATTTTTATAAAATGTTGTTCATCTCAAAATTATTAATTTCTTATTTTTCTGTAACTTTAACATAGTTCTTGTTGCGAATGCTTCATCAAATCAAGTTCAAATTTAGTATAATTATTTTAATATACATCAATAAGAAAATTGTGAAACAAATTTTTAATCTGACTAATAAATTACCTATATAAGAATAATGGTTTTGAAAGAGGGAGGCATCCCTGTTGAAAAAAGACACATGGTTTTACCACATGGTTTTACCACATAGTTTTACCACATGGTCTTACCACATAGTTTTACCAAGTGTCTTAACCATGTGATCATTTATAATTACATAGTTTTTTTTAAACATGTGGCTTTTCTTCTGAAATTCTTTAGATTATAAGAATAAAATAAATTAGGATTAGAATTCCATTCGAGTATATAATTCTGAAACTATGTACTTTCTATAAATAAAATTAATTGTATAATTTATCATGAATATATATATATATATATATATATATATATATATATATATATATATATAGAAAATATATATATATATATATGAAAAATATATTTATTCAGATTAAAAAAAAAATTCCCATAATGAATTATACAATTAATATTTTTTATATAAAGTACATAATTTCGAAATTATATTCTCAAATAGAATTCTGAATCTAATTTATTTTTATTATTATAATATAATATAAAGAATTTTGAAAGGAAATCCATATGCTCAAAATAAAATATGTGGTCATTGATAACTGTGAGGTAACTGATAAGCATGTAGTCATTGATAACTGTGCGGTCACTGATAAACATGTGGTCATTGATGAACATGTGATAATTGATAACAATGTGGTAATTGATAACCATGTGATCATTTATAACCACATAGATTTATTTAAACATATGGCTTTTCTTCTGCAATTCTTTATATTATAAGACTAAAAATAAATTCGAATTAGAATTCTAACAAAAATGTCAATGATAAATTTACAATTAATTTTTTTCATATGAAGTACATATTTTCTGAATTATTTACTAGAATAGAATATTAATTCTAATTTATTTTTATTTTCAAAATATAAAGAATTTCAGAAGAAAATCCATATGTTTGAAAAAAACTAAGCGGTTGTAAACGACCACATGGTTTAACCACATAATATTAATAGAATTAAAACACAAATATAAGGAAATATAAATAAATCAATTGATTCTAATAAACTACACTCTTTCGATTACCTTTGTTTCTACTTATCTGCTTAAAAATTATTTCGCAATTATAATTATGATATAATTTTAATTTTTCCTTGTTTATTTTTATTATTGCAGATTTTATATATTATATAAATATCCAATAAATTTTAATGCAAGGCAGGTCACAAATTAAGTTGTGTACCGTTCTTTAAGCAATGTCTACAATAAGCTTATAATTTTAAGGTTCAAATTGATAAACTTTACTGAAGTTACGATTGTATCTTAATCGTCTGTTTTTTTCTTATTATGAGAGAAACAAAGACAGAATGAGGTTTAAGTGACAGTAATTTCTTGAGTTGAGTCTACGTATTACCTTAGTCTAACATTTATATGAACTTCAACAATAAAATATCATATGTATTCCTTCAGACATATATATATATATATATATATATATATATATATGTATATATATATATTATATCGAAATTAAATAATCTCTCTGAAGGAATATATATCATATTTTATTGTTGAAGTTCATATAAACGTAAGACTAAGGCTCGAATACGCCCTAATGAAAATAATGACGTCTTTGGACGTGTCTGGATTTGGAACAAAAAAAGACGTCTTGTTTATCAAGATTTTAAAAATAATACCTACTAATATGTTTCAAAAAAGAACGTACTTAAGCTAAAGTGTATATACTTGAAGTACGTAATTGAAGTATGTATACTGATTTTCAACTGTGAATAAATCCGCAAAACTATGACCTTATATACCTGCATCTCTGAAATTTGAATAAGGGGTTGCAAAGTTAAGAAAAACGGCACCTCACAGTTAAAAATGTAACTACTGAAAAAATTATTCGAATCGACTATTAATTCTGTCTTTGACTGTTAGGTGGCGTTTTTCTTAATACGCGAACTTCTACGAAAATTTTAGTGACGCGGGTATATAAGGTTATAACATTTCCAGTTTGTTCGCTCAAGCTTTTCGGTCTGCAGAGAGCTGATGCTTATTTTGTTTCTATATCTTTCTTTAGGAAGATACCCTATTAAAAATAATAACGGCTTTCCAAGATGTCTTTTGTTGTATTAAGATTTGTAAATACACATCCAATGACATTTTTCAAAGACGTCTTTATATACACTTTAACATAAGTACGTTCTTTTTTAAAACATTTTAGTAGGTATTATTTTTCTATATCTTTCTTTAGGAAGATATCCTATTAAAAATAATAACGGCTTTTCAAGATGTCTTTTGTTGTATTGAGATTTGTAAATACATATCCAATGACATCTTTCAGAGACGTCTTTATATACACTTTAGCGTAAGCACGTTCTTTTTTAAAACATTTTAGTAGGTATTATTTTTAAAATCTTGATAAAAAAGACGTCTTATTTATTCCAAATCCAGACACGTCCAAAGACGTATTTAAAAGACGTCATTATTTTCAATAGGGCGTAGACCCAACTCAACAAACTACTTTTAATTAAACCTAATTTTGTCTTTGTTTCTCTCATAATAAGAAAAAATAAAGACGATACAATCGTAACTTCAGTAACGTTTATCAATTTGAACCTTAAAATTATATATATATATATATATATATATATATATATCGAAGCATCTGAAACAGAACCGATGTATTATTAATGTATTATATATATATGTAATATATTACATCGTATGAATGCGTGCTCAGACTTTTCATTATCTTGCTTACGAAATTACGTTTGCACACAAATTGCTACACATACTGGCAGTTTATTTATAGATAAGCTGTATCGACCAATCAGAAAGCTTCTTTAGAGCAATCTAACGCAAGATAAATTTTGTTAATACGGCGTGCGCAATCCCGCGAAGCATTTTGAACAAATCCGATGTATTACTGATTGAATGGCTGCTCAGTTATTGGTTACTTTGTTAATACAAACTGTGGCCGCATTCACAAAATTCCTCACGAGTTTAAGAGCATGACGAAGCTACGCGCCTTCTAATCTCGCTTCTAATAATATTTCCAATCTTAACTTATGAATAAACGATGCGTTTAATCGAGTTTTTTTGCTACATAGAAAAAATTTGTAAGATTAAACTCTAGTGCGGACAACTCAAGAAATCCACCAAAATATTGTACTTACAAAGTAATAATAAAAACTTTCAATGTATCGTATTTTAAGGTTAGGTTTGTCAAGTTTGATATCTAATTTCCAATACAAGCTCATAAAAAAATAACAAGTCCAAATTATTTTTTATTTTAACAAAAATTATTGTATTAATATAGCTTTAGTGCAGACAAGTCATTATATTTGTTTAATTTATGAATTTAAAAAGATATTGATAAAATAAAAAAAGCAAAACTCGATTGCTGCAGCTCCGACATCCCGTTAATAACTCATAAAGAGTTTTCTCATGAGTCAGTATGGCTTATCTCACGTATGAGATACTTTATATATATACTAGGGGGGGTACCCCCCTGCTCGCCCTGCTCGCCAGCCCCCCAATTTGTGATGTACTTATTCTTGAATATTATAAAATTTAATGCCATAAATTTAAATGAGGTGTTAAAGTAATTATGCTGTAAAACATATCAAGTTTTACACAATTTGCAATGACTATTATGCAAATTGCATTAAATTATTGCATTATAGAATTCATATATAATAATGTATATATCCGAAAACTTTTCGAATGCTCTCGATTGAATCGAGCCCGAGATTGCAAGCTTGTTTAGATTCAAGCTATATCAAGCTTTAAACCAACTTATATACATCTCTCTCTTCTCCAACTTTTAACTTCTCGTTCTTCTCCCCTTCCCCAAAAAAAAGAATCTATTCGAAACAAATTCAATACGCAGTACTATTCAGTCCAGTTTTCTTGTTTATAGAAATGTCAAATTTCTAACAAAAAAAAATGCCTCATCTCTGAGGCGTACCCTGAGGCGTTGTAAGAGGAGGGGATGAGGAAACATTGAGGCGTCTCTAAGGCGATGTATAGGGTGGGACAAGAGGCATATGAAAAAAATGCTTCATCTCTGAAGCGTACCCTGAGGCGTTGTAAGAGGAGGGGATGAGGAAGCACTGAGGCGTCGGTAACTATTTTTACGTTATTTTTGAAAATTTTTAAAAATATCACTCTCACAAACTTGAGGCGTTTCGAGGAATACCTAAGGCTTACCTGAGGCGTCTCTGAGGAGTCTTTGAGGAGACCTATGAGGTAATATGAGGCGACAAACGTTGAGGCGGTGTCAGAGGCGGGTCGAGGAGGGGGAAGGAGGGGGGAGACATCTCACAAAGGCTGAAAAAAAACCTATATTTACGTTGAAAAAATTTAAAAATGTAAGGCTGGGGGAGGAGGGGGAGGCTGGGGAGGAGGGGGGAGGACGCAAGAATACTATTTTTTGAGGCTTACGTCTATATAATATAGGAAGATATATATATATATATACTTGAACTTTAAGGAACGTTAAATATTTAGGGGACGCCGAGTTTCAGTGCGTGTACGTCTCAGTATTTTATGCAGTGTGCTGTGTAGTTAAATTCTTTTTCATTAAAACGCGTCCTTTTGTTTGTAAAAAAAATTCATTATGCTAGTGTATATCAGATATCGACATATAAAAAAAACATGCTCCTCCGTTCCAGTGGAGGATATAAGAGTACGGAAAAAAGATACTCTTGTGGCTTTTGTGCCAGAAGATTTTGAAAGCTTCGATCCTAATGAATTTTACTTTGTTAAAAATATATATTGCCAAATGTATTGTACTCCATCTGATCACAAAGGCGAATATTCGAGAGCCAACATTCTATTTCTTGCAGGTAAGATAAAAATATTTAATCCTATACAAATAATTTTAAAAGTTAAATTTATTTTTATAAATTAAAGTTCTTTTTCTTCAATATTCAATGTTACTATGTTTTTTTAATTACTTTAACTCTTTTGATTCGAAGAAATATTTTTCAATTCAAAGAAATATTTATCTAAAACATTTAAATGTTTATTTTTTATAATTATTTTTCTAAATAACTGTTGTAACAAATTTTGTTTTACTTAAATGGACATTTTAAATCATAAGAATAATTACTTTATTAAGGGGGATGTAATAGGGTATATGATTTCTACATAGTTACCGACATTGCAGTTTTCCAAAATTTTTATCTTTATTCGAAAATTTTCAGAAATATCTCTATATTAGGCTCTTTATTAGTAGGAATGGAAGACTTTAATATAGAGATATTTTTAAAAATCTTAGATTAAGAACCAATAACTTGGAAAACTGTAATGTCGATATTTTACATCCCCTTAAAATAAGAAAATGTTTAAACTTTTTCAGTAATATTTTTTTGGTTATGAAAATTTTTTTTTGAAATTCGAAATCCTTTCTTTAATGCAAAGAAATGTATTCAAATTTTCTCTTTATATAGGCTGATTCCATTTCAAATCGAACAGTCAGTATACACTCAAGTCACCAATTACTGCGCTAATGGAGTATGTTATTCTACCCTAAAAATAAGGGTATACATATTTTTTTATTTTGCTGAAATATCAAAATTGCATCAGATATGCACTTTTGAAAATTGCATACAAAAACTAAATGTTAAAACTGAAAATGTTGAGAATAACTTTAGAGGAGTTTTACCAATTTTCAATGAATTTTGGTAAACCTTATTTTGTTTTATTATGTTTTAAGCCTTCTTTAATTCAGTGCAAGAAATTTCAAAAAAGACTGAAAAATGACTAAGATATGTGCATTTTACCAAAAAATGCACTTTTTATGCACATGCATTTTTCTCAAAAAACCCATTTTTTTTGCTGAAATTTTTTGTGCTCATAGAGGACCAAATTACCTATCTAATGGTACATGGTTAATCCCGTACTTATTTGTTTGAAGCGAGAAAAAAAATTCACAAATTTTATTGGTGAAAAATTTTTGTATATACGTTCGGAAATTTTAAGCAATGTTGATTTAAACACTATCCTTCTCTTAGCATTACCCAGGAACAACGACGTGGACGTAGAAGGTTTCTGTTCCCTTCGGGGTGCTTTTTTAAAGTGAGTTCCTCTTGCCTCTCACTGTTGGGATGCGTCAAAAATATAATTATAAATAATTACTTTTTTTTATTTTTGCACTTATTATTTTTAGTTCTAAGTGTAGCCTTACGACGTTTGACTTTTTTTTCTTGTCTTTCACTTTAGTCAGTGCATGTATAGCTGTTCTGCCAACAAATATATGCGATTTCAATTCCCCAAGTTGTTTTAACCACATATGACTTTTTTGAATCCCATTATATTTAGGATCTGTACTCCATTCAATATTTTTTTCTTTTCTAAATTTTTCAATCTCATTTATTGGTAATAATATGATTTTGATTGCACTGGTGTACTTTTGAACCCAATTTATAAAATCGTCAGCATTTTGTATCGATTCTTCATGAACTCTTTTTAAGTTATGTGAAGTAGCATAATGCTTTAGAAGCCCACCTATTCCATCAACGGCTCTTTTCCCATGACCAGTCGCAGAAAATAACCATTTCATTTGATAAGAAAAATGTTTGAATTCATGTAGCTGAAAACGATTTTTAAATTGGCTTGCAGCTCCATCTGATATAATAGTGACTTTAGTAACTAAATCATTTTTCATAAGATCGTTAATTTTATTTATTGCTAATAGCGCCTATGCAGTATCATGCTTTTTGTCGTCACTAACGATCGCAAAGCTTTGCGTTATCTCTCCTTGGTAACAGACTGCAGTAAAAATAGAAATTTGGTTATTTACTCAATGATTTCCCTGAACCGCTTTATTATTTATTACAGACCGATTTTCTGCAAAATCAACGTGGATAATTAACTTAGTAGGATCAGCTTTACCTTCTTCTTTTTCTTTTTTTATAGCTTCACGTTGAATATTTTTTATGTATACGTGAGTACTTGCTTTTAGTGCGCAGATTGAAAATTTTTCCTTAAAAACTGATAAGTTTACTGTTTGTTTGATAAGATTACCATTATCCCACAAAGCAAACGTAATTTCATCTTCACAATTTTCTTTCAGTTTTAACAATTTTAATGTGATGCCCTCACTACCGGGGCAATAATTGCATTCTTGCAAGAAACACGAATCAGATGGTTCAGAACACAACATTGCGTTAGTTATTTCTGAACGAATTTAATCTAATTCAGAATTATTATCGCCTCTAAAACGAATGAAACTTGTAAGAAACAGTTCAAAATTTTCGCAATGTACACAAAGACAAGTTTCCTTTACAGGGCTTGTTAAGACGAAACTTGGTCTTAGACTATAGAATTTCGATTTTCCTATTTGTAAGTTTGGATTTTCTTGTCTTAACTGACTATATGTTTCTTTTAAGCTTCGAGTAAGAAACCGTTTAACTTTTTTAGTTTTTGTATTATTATCTTTAACAGTAACAACGTCAGATTTATTTGGACTTTGTCTACTACAATTAAAATCATCATTTAAAAAATATTCCATAGCGATATCTTTTGTATTTTCATCAATAGGATGACCAGTATATGAATCTGGCTCCAAATAAACTCCTTTATTTTTCACGAGATTTCTTGATTTATTTATCATATACTCCCTTATATTCGGGAATAGTGAGCAAATTTTTATTTTGCTTAATTTTGAAGGTAGTAGAGTTAGAAGTTTTATTTTCTCCGAAACAGAAGAACATTTTTCTAAAGTCGATTTAAAATTTTCTACAAATTCGTTCTAATAGTTTTCAGTCGAACTTTTGTCCGATTCTATTGATTCAACTGAAATGCCATACGCATCTTCTAATTTACTTCCGACAGTGGCAGAAAAAGCTGAAATTAAAGATTTTTTCTTTTTAGAAACGTAATTTTCTGTTAAATTTTTAGGTATTGCAGTTTTTCTTTTTAGCGGCGAGACGCATTGAGGTGAAATTGTATTAATACTCTCGTTTAATTCCTGTATTCGTTCGGGTGGCTTGGGGATAAAATCATCATGTTTTCCGCTAAAAAGTTCAGTGATTTCATTTTCAGATGTAGATTTAAGATCACTTAAAATCATTTTTGATATGCGTTCATGGCAATTTTTGCATACATTAGTAGAGGGCAGTATCTTTAAATCTGGATAAAGCTGTGCCAAATCATTGGCCAAATCTTCCAACGGTCTAAAACGTAAATTTCTGCTTTTATAAACTACCTTCTTATGCATTTGAAAAAAATCGGGACATCGAATTCTTGTAGAAGAGTGAAATTCGGACATCGTAATTGCAGAGTTTTGTTTACTTTTTCACAAGTCCGAAAAGTACCTTTCAAAGCAGATGTAAGAATAACTAGCTTGTATATAACAATTCTAATATGCTGTTTTGGTTACGCGAGGTATTTGTCCGCGAATGCGCCTCCTATTGTCTGTACATCGAAACATACATAATATAGATATACACGAATAGAATAATTATTTTCCATTTTTTAATATTCATTTTTATATTACGATTATATATATATGGGACGTTTCACGTCAACTCACCTAACAAAAAAATAGAATTCGTCGAAAATCTGTGAAAATGTTCTATTTGATACCCAAAATATACAAAAAAAATTTTAGAGGTCCAGGTCAAAGGGGCCAAAATTTAAACGTGATGGAATTTTTCAAATTTTCCAAATTATTTGCTAAATAAATATTTTAATGAATTTTTCCCTCAAAAACTGTCAATTTTTCATTAAAACTTAATAGAATACTTTTTCTTGGAAATTAGATGTAGAATTCATCTGAATTTTTGCAAATTATAATATACTGATTTTTATGCTTACTTGATCGATTTAAACATACTATTTAGTATATCTAAAAATCGAGCAGGTTAAATTGGCTTTTTAAAGTCTTATTTTTTTCGTTTTTTTTATGAGGAAAAAATATACGAAGCCTCCAGTTGGGCAGCCTTCTCAAAGTTACTTAATTGTGCAAAAAAGTCTGAATAAATCGTTATTTTGGATCAATGATGAGATTCGTGATTTTTTTTCTGAAAAAGTATTGATTTTTGGGACAAATGTATGAAAATGTTTTTTATTGGAAATCATGTGTAGAATATGAACATATTTTTATCAATTGTAATTTAAGACATTGTAAACCATATATACTAAAAATTTAACAAAAAATAAATTTTAAAATTTCAAAATTTCATTTATAATTTGTGATATTTAGCAAAAAATGGTTTACAAAAATTTACAT
The DNA here is from genome assembly GCA_017163975.1 of Anastatus disparis. Lineage (NCBI taxonomy): Eukaryota > Metazoa > Arthropoda > Insecta > Hymenoptera > Eupelmidae > Anastatus > Anastatus disparis. The sequence continues at coordinate 454,352 of JAFFSR010000340.1, read as the reverse complement.
ACATTTTACATACAATTTCCAATAAAAAACATTTCCATACATTTGTCCCAAAAATCAATACTTTTTTAGAAAAAAAATCACGAATCTCATCATTGATCCAAAATAACGATTTATTCAGACTTTTTTGCACAATTAAGTAACTTTGAGAAGGCTGCCCAACTGGAAGCTTCGTATATTTTTTCCTCATAAAAAAAACGAAAAAAATAAGACTTTAAAAAGCCAATTTAACCTGCTCGATTTTTAGATATACTAAATAGTATGTTTAAATCGATCAAGTAAGCATAAAAATCAGTATATTATAATTTGCAAAAATTCAGATGAATTCTACATCTAATTTCCAAGAAAAAGTATTCTATTAAGTTTTAACGAAAAATTGACAGTTTTTGAGGAAAAAATTCATTAAAATATTTATTTAGCAAATAATTTGGAAAATTGGAAAAATTCCATCACGTTTAAATTTTGGCCCCTTTGACCTGGACCTCTAAAATTTTTTTTGTATATTTTGGGTATCAAATAGAACATTTTCACAGATTTTTGACGAATTCTATTTTTTTGTTAAGTGAATTGACGTGAAACGTCCCATATATATATATATATATATATATATACACGGTGATTCTAAACTACTGTATTTCCCTTGACAGGGTGATAGAGGACATCATTCTGAACAAACTTTATATTGTAATTTTTTTTCTATCTCGTATAGTTTTTAAACTACGGCATTTTAAAGTTACGCTTTTTCAGCCAATCAGAGAGCGTCATTCTAAACGTTCGAAAACAGCAACAAGTGTGTGCCCATTCTGCCCCGGTAGCAACGAGCTCATTGATCGCTTGCATAGTTACCAAATAAACATTTGTTTGTTATTGTCCCTGACATATAACCCAAAAATAAAAATTTGAGTATTCTAATGTTTATAATCGAAGTACGTAATGTTGAATAATAGATGGCAATGCTATTCTTATAATGAAGATTCAATTTGTTATTTTATTTTATTTTATAATTAAATAAATGATATTTAATAAAAACGATAATTTAATATTCTAAAAATATCAAATTACTAATTGAATAAATTATTGTTTAAACGTAAATATTCAACAAAATTATGATTGATTATTAAATAATTATAATAATTACTAATGAATTATAAAGAATAATTTATTTTTGAAATATCATTAAAAGTAAGATTTTGATTAATATCATTATCGTAAAAAAGATGATATATTATAAAAATATTTAAATAACTACTCGTCAATTGATATTAGTGAAAATTTAATTTTAAAATAGTTCTATTCGAACAGTATTGTTGGAAGTATGATAATTCTTTAAGTAGCAGGCAAATAAGTAACCATATAATTAATAAATATTCATTTCTTTCAACTATTTAATAAGATATACTTTGTCTTCTAATAACTTAATAAAATCAGGTAACTTTATGATAAAATTGTTGTTTTGTGAAGCAAAAATATTTTTTGTATGGTTATTCTTATTTTAAAATTGGGCGCTATCAGATAATTCTATTTAACAAAACATATTTCAATATGCTTAAACTTGGCAACGTTATAATAAATTAATTTTTTTTATAATTAGAGTTTCTAAAGGTGATATAAAACGGACGCTTCACCAGTACTTTGGAATTTTTTATTTTACTCCGAAATTTCAGAAAAAGAAATACATTAGTTAGTAGTAAATATAGTGATTATTATTGAAATTAATTTCGAAGTCAATTCATTTATCATTTATTAAATATTTTGGGTTCCAATAATCATTGTTATTTTTATAACCTTGAATATTAAAATAAAAAATTCTCAATAATTAATCAATCACTTTACTTAATTTAATCGAACAATTCCCATGATACATACTAGAAGCTAATGTATCTCGTTTTTTAAAACTTTGCAATCGAACAAGAAAACGGTAAATATTTCTGAGTGCAGGTGTAGAGTCTATTTTATATCACCTTAAGCTTCAGAAATATTCATTTTTAGAAAGAATATTTTTATCAGTAATAATCTATAAATTTTTAAATTAATGTGCTTATAATATACTACAAATACTAGGATTCATGCAATTTAAAACCACATTCTACAATTGATAGTTCACAAGACTTTTTAAGATTGATTTTTCTACGCTTTTACTTATGCAATGATTTTTGTTTTTAAAATAATAATAGTTATAATTGAGACATATAGAGTATATTCATTTATAAAAATTTGCAATAATACAAATATTACCCAAGGATCCAAAACATGATACGGTCCTAGGCGGATGAGCGACCTTAATATTAAACAATCTATATCTAAAAAGTTATTCCAACGTTGCATTTAAAATTGCACTGTGAGGTAGACGTGCTATTCCTATACGATTAATATTGAACAACAGTTACATATGTTTAATAAACTGGTACAGTATTGGGAACATAGGGAGAATGAGTATTGATAAAAGGCTAGGCTAGGAAATGTCATATTTAAAAGTGGTTTTATTGTAATATATTATGTAATCAGGAAGTAAAGTTGCGATTTGTATTGGTTCGGTTTTGGGCACCCTTGCAAAATTGTTGGTGTTAATTTATTGATTGCAACCTATATTGCATTACAAAATAGGAATAATTTCATACTAAATAAATGTGCATTACATTCACCTTCATTGATAAATTTTTATTTGTAATATTATTGATAAAGTATAAATAAGTACAAATGAATATTTGTTTTTTTTTACACAAAAAATTAATTGGCTTATAGCAAAAAGCAGACGTGTTTTTTCGCTTTGATATTTGGCATAACGATACATAAATGATATTTGTCAGAAAAACATCATCTGCTTTCTGTCAATAGAAACGCTGGGGTCTCCACAACCAAACCATTGCCCACAGCCGAACCCTTTCCTATACATTTCTTGAAATTAATTTAATTTTATATATTTTTTCGGTATATTTTATTCTATTATCTCAATGATATATTATTGTATAACGAATTGCTAAACTTTTATATTTTAATACTTCTTATCTTATACTTATATCAAATAACACAGGGTTTAATTATTACTATATTATGATACAAATATTTTTAATAGCGTTTTCAGGCTCGTCGTAATTAGCGAATGAGCGAAATGAAAGTTTTTTCGCCCCAATAAGCATACATAGTAAGCAGATTTCAGACACGCAGTGCTTAAATCTTTCTATAATATTAAATAATTATAACAATAACAATAATATTAATGATTTATCATTAATAATTACAAAATATTATTGGTGATATTTTATAATAAGGTAAATACAAAAATTTTTATACTTTTTTTTTCTTTACCGTCGCTATATTTATGCTACTTGTGATGTTAATCAGCAACGGAGCTTGTAAGTGTGTTTGTAAACAAAGCACATGTAACGTTAAATGGTGCCTCTATCAATTGGTTGCCGAGAGCGAGATTCGAACACAGAACCCTGAGATTACGAATCCAACGCTCTACCGACTGAGCCACTAACCGGCTCTATTTCTATGGTATACTAATATTAAAAAATGATCGGCTCTTTTCGGAATCACTCGCTTACGTTCGCCTTTAAATGACAATGTAATATTATCAAATAAGATTAGTTTGTTTATGATTTTATTGATCCACGCCAACATCCATCTTTTTATCCTTTTTCTTATATTTTTTATCTCTCTTCTTTTTAAATATATTAACAGAAAGAAATGCGAGAAAGTCATTATTTACTATCTAATCATCATTTCAACCATTATATTTTAACACAAATAAATTTGAAAATTTACAAATTTTATTATTCAAAATTTTATATTATTCATGAATTATGTTATAATTTTAACTTCGTAAATTACAGAAAAAAAATTTGTAAATTTTAACACAAAAATTTGTGGTTCATCTGTAACACTTATGTGTGTTAAAATTAAAAATTTTTTTCCACTTTGTACATGAGTGAAAATATTTTTAAAATAAAATTTAAGAATCTGTTGATTGGTAATATATTATTTATACGATTAAATATTTACTATTTTGATAGTATTTTCATTTCCAAAAGTATACATTCAAGAAGTCATTTAAATGTAAAAATAGACATTCTTAGTGTATTTATTAGAAATTATAATATTCTTAATATCAGAATAATTTTTTTGCCATTCTAACCCCAAAATCGCAACTTCGTTGCTCTTTCTTGGCTCTCATGGTAAAAAATACGGTTTGCAACTGGTATGAAAAGGCTTTTTTTACGAAACTCGTTACGACCCTCGCCTTCGGTTCGGGACGTAAAATTCTCGTTTCGTAAATAAAGCCTTTTCATACCCGTTACAAAATGTACTAATAATTAATTATGAGTCTAAAAAAAAAGCAGACCACGCTAGATTCTACATCAGGTTTTATAATAACTTTTTATGATATTGTTTTCAAACTTTTTAACCTTCTTGTTTGTCTGATTATTTGCTACATTAGTTACCATTTTATTTGACGAATTCTTATTCTTTCTAGCTTTACGAATTGTAATTTATTATAATATTATAAGCTCGACAAACCTAACCACAAAATATGATACATTGAAATTTTGTATTATAAAATTTTATTTATAGTATTATAAAGGGATTTTTGAGTTTTCCGCACTACTCTTAATATTTTATTGTAACGACAAAACTATTAACTAGGATCTCAGACAGATATTTTGTTATACTTTTAGCCATGATTGTAGCAAGACTTTTTTCCAGAATCCCAGCAAGATATTTCACCGAGGTTTTTGCCAGATTTATCGCCAAATTTTTCGCCAGACCTATTCTCAAACGTTTCGACAGACTTTTAGCAACACTTTTCACCAGAATTTTTAAAAAAACTTTTTGTCAGACTTTACGCAAGACTTTCTGTCAGACTATTCGCAAGACGTTCTGCTAGACTTTTTGCAAGACATTTTGCCAGGCTTTCTGCAAGACTTTCGATCAGACTTTTAGCTAGACTTTTCGCAAGACTTTTTCCTAGACTCACCGCTAGATCTTTTGCTAAATGTTTTGAGAAACTTTTCGCAACACTTGTCACCAGACTTTTTTAAAAACTTTTAGCCAGACTTTACGCAAGACTTTTTGCCGGACTATTCGCAAGACGTTCTGCTAGACGTTTTGCAAGACTTTTTGCCAGACTTCCTGCAAGACTTTAGACCAGACTTTTTGCGAGACCTTTTGCCAGACTTTTCGTCAGACTTTTCGCCACACTTTTAGCCAGACTTTATGAAAATTTTTTTCCAGACTTAACGCAAGACGTTTTGCCAGACTTCCTGCAAGACTTCCTACCAGACTTTTTGCTAGACTTTTCGCAACACTTTTGACCAGACTTTTTGAAAAACTTTTTGCCAGACTCATTGCAAGACCTTTTGCTAGACGTTTCTACAGACTTTTAGCAACACTTTTGACCAGACTTTTTGAAAAACTTTTTGCCAGACTCATTGCAAGACCTTTTGCTAGACGTTTCTACAGACTTTTAGCAACACTTTCCACCAGACTTTAGGCGGGACTTTTTGCCAGACTTCCTGCAAGACTTTAGACCAGACTTTTTGCGAGACCTTTTGCCAGACTTTTCGTCAGACTTTTCGCAACACTTTTAGCCAGACTTAATAAAAATTTTTTTTCCAGACTTGACGCAAGACTTTTTGCCAGTCTATTTGTAAGACGTTTTGCTAGACTTTTTGCAAGACGTTTTGCCAGACTTCCTGCAAGACTTCCTACCAGACTTTTTGCTAGACTTTTCGCAACACTTTTGACCAGACTTTTTGAAAAACTGTTTGCCAAACTTTACGCAAGACTCTTTGCCAGACTATTTGTAAGACGTTCAGCTAGACTTTATACAAGACATTTTGCCAGACTTCCTGCAAGACTTTCTACGAAACTTTTTGCTAGACTTTTCGCCAAACTTTTTCCTAGACTCATCGCCAGACATTTTGCCAGACGTTTCGACAGTTTTTTCCCAATACTTTTCGCCAGACTTTTTGCTAGACTTTTCGCAACACTTTTTACTAGACTTTTTGAAAAATTTTTTGACAGACTTCATGCAAGACTTTTTGCCAAACTTCACGCAAGACTTTTTGCCAGACTCATTGCAAGACCTTTTGCTAGACGTATCTACAGACTTTTAGCAGCACTTTCCACCAGACTTTAGGCGGGACTTTTTGCCAGACTTCCTGCAAGACTTTAGACCAGACTTTTTGCGAGACCTTTTGCCAGACTTTTCGTCAGACTTTTCGCAACACTTTTAGCCAGACTTAATAAAAATTTTTTTTCCAGACTTAACGCAAGACTTTTTGCCAGTCTATTTGTAAGACGTTTTGCTAGACTTTTCGCAACACTTTTGACCAGACTTTTTGAAAAACTGTTTGCCAAACTTTACGCAAGACTCTTTGCCAGACTATTCGTAAGACGTTCAGCTAGACTTTATACAAGACATTTTGCCAGACTTCCTGCAAGACTTTCTACGAAACTTTTTGCTAGACTTTTCGCCAAACTTTTTCCTAGACTCATCGCCAGACATTTTGCCAGACGTTTCGACAGTTTTTTCCCAATACTTTTCGCCAGACTTTTTGCTAGACTTTTCGCAACACTTTTGACCAGACTTTTTGAAAAACTTTTTGCCAGACTCATTGCAAGACCTTTTGCTAGACGTTTCTACAGACTTTTAGCAACACTTTCCACCAGACTTTAGGCGGGACTTTTTGCCAGACTTCCTGCAAGACTTTAGACCAGACTTTTTGCGAGACCTTTTGCCAGACTTTTCGTCAGACTTTTCGCAATACTTTTAGCCAGACTTAATAAAAATTTTTTTTCCAGACTTAACGCAAGACTTTTTGCCAGTCTATTTGTAAGACGTTTTGCTAGACTTTTTGCAAGACGTTTTACCAGACTTCTTGCAAGACTTTCTACCAGACTTTTTGCTAGACTTTTTGCAACACTTTTTACCAGACTTTTAAAAAAACTTTTCGCCAGACCTAACACAAGACTTTTTGCCAGACTATTAGTAAGACGTTCTGCTAGACTTTTTGCAAGACTCTTTGCCAGACTATTCGCAAGACGTTCTGCTAGACGTTTTGCAAGACTTTTTGCCAGACTTCCTGCAAGACTTTAGACCAGACTTTTTGCGAGACCTTTTGCCAGACTTTTCGTCAGACTTTTCGCCACACTTTTAGCCAGACTTTATGAAAATTTTTTTTCCAGACTTAACGCAAGACGTTTTGCCAGACTTCCTGCAAGACTTCCTACCAGACTTTTTGCTAGACTTTTTGCAACACTTTTTACCAGACTTTTAAAAAAACTTTTCGCCAGACCTAACACAAGACTTTTTGCCAGACTATTAGTAAGACGTTCTGCTAGACTTTTTGCAAGACTCTTTGCCAGACCTCCTGCAAGACTTTCGGCCAGACTTTTTGCTAGACTTTTTGCCAGACTTTTTCCTAGACTCATCGCAAGACATTTTGCCAGACGTTTCGACAGACTTTTCGCAACCCTTTAACTAGACTTTTAGACATACTTTTCGCCAAATTTTTCGCAAGACTTTTTGCCAGGCTATTCGTAAGACGTTTTGCCAGACTTCCTGCAAGACTTTACGCAACACTTTTTACCAGACTTTTTAAAAAACTTATTGCCAGACTTTACGCAAGACTTTCTGCCAGACTATTTGCAAGACGTTCTGCTAGACTTTTTGCAAGACTTTTTTCCAGACTTCCTGCAAGACATTAGACCAGACTTGCTAGACTTATCGCCAGACTTTTTCGCAGACTAATCGCAAGACCTTTTGCCAGACGTTTCGGCAAACTTTTCGCAATACTTTCCACCAGACTATTTAAAAAACTTTTTGCCAGACTATACGCAAGACGTTCTGTTAGACTTTTTGCAAGGCTTTTGGCCAAACTTCCTGCAAGACTTTCGGCCAGACTTTTTGTTAGAATATTCGCTAGACTTTTTCTTAGACTCATCGCTAGATCTTATGCTAGACTTTCCGCCAGAATTTTTCCCAGACTAATCGCAAGACCTTTCGCCAGACGTCTCGACAAACTTTCCGCGACACTTCCCACCAGACTTTTAAAAAAAATTTTTGCCAGACCTAACACAATACTTTTTGCCAGACTATTCGTAAGACGTTCTGCTAGACTTTTAGCAAGACTCTTTGCCCGACTATCTGCAATACTTTTTGCCAGACTGTTTGCTAGACTTTTTGCCAGACTTTTTCCCAGACTAATCGCAAGACCTTTTGCCAGACGTTTCGGCAGACTTTTCGCAATACTCTTCACAAGACTTTTTGAAAAATTTTTTTTTAGACTAAACGCAAGACTTTTTGCTAGACTACATGCAAGACTTTCTGCTAGACTTTCTGCAAGACTTTTTGCCAGACCTCCTGCAAGACTTTCGGCCAGACTTTTTGCTAGACTTTTTGCCAGACTTTTTCCTAGACTCAACGCAAGACATTTTGCCAGACGTTTCGACAGACTTTTCACAATCCTTTAACTAGACTTTTTGACACACTTTTTGCCAAACTTTTCGCAAGACTTTTTTGCCAGACTTCCTGCAAGACTTCCTACCAGACTTTTTGCTAGACTTTACGCAACACTTTTGACCAGACTTTTTAAAAAACTTATTGCCAGACTTTACGCAAGACTTTCTGCCAGACTATTTGCAAGACGTTCTGCTAGACTTTTAGCAAGACTTTTCTCCAGACTTCCTGCAAGACATTAGACCAGACTTGCTAGACTTTTCGCCAGACTTTTTCGCAGACTAATCGCAAGACCTTTTGCCTGACGCTTTGGCAAACTTTTCGCAATAGTTTCTACCAGACTTTTTGAAAAACTTTTTGACAGACTATACGCAAGACGTTCTGCTAGACTTTTTGCAAGGCTTTTGGCCAGACTTCCTGCATGACTTTCGACCAGACTTTTTGTTAGAATATTCGCTAGACTTTTTCCTAGACTCATCGCAAGATCTTATGCTAGACTTTCCGCCAGAATTTTTCCCAGACTAATCGCAAGACCTTTCGCCAGACGTCTCGACAGACTTTTCGCGACACTTCCCACCAGACTTTTAAAATAACCTTTTTTCGGACTTTACACAAGACTTTCTGCCAGACTCTATGCAAGACTTTCTGCTAGACTTTCTGCAAAACTTTTGCCAGACTTCCTGCAAGACTTTCGGCCAGACTTTTTGCTAGACTTTTTGCCAGACTTTCCTAGACTCATCGCAAGACATTTAGCCAAACGTTCCGACAGACTTTTCGCAATACTTTCCACCAGACTTTTTGAAAAACTTTTTGCCAGACTATACGCAAGACGTTCTGCTAGACTTTTTGCAAGACTTTTGGCCAGACTTCCTGCAAGACTTTCTGCCAGACTTTTTGTTAGAATATTCGCTAGACTTTTTCCTAGACTCATCGCTAGATCTTATGCTAGACTTTCCACCAGAATTTTTCCCAGACTAATCGCAAGACCTTTCGCCTGACGTCTCGACAGACTTTTCGTGACACTTCCCACCAGACTTTTTAAAAAACTTTTTGTCGGACTTTACACAAGACACTCTGCCAGACTATATGCAAGACTTTCTGCTAGACTTTCTGCTAGACTTTTTGCCAGACTTTCTGCAAGACTTTCGGCCAGACTTTTGCTAGACTTTTTGCCAGACTTTTTCCTAGACTCATCGCAAGACATTTAGCCAGACGTTTCGACAGACTTTTCGCAACCCTTTAACTAGACTTTTTGACACACTTTTTGCCAAACTTTCCGCAAGACTTTTTGCCAGACTTCCTGCAAGACTTCCTACCAGACTTTTTGCTAGACTTTACGCAACACTTTTTACCAAACTTTTTAAAAAACTTATTGCTAAACTTTACGCAGGAGTTTCTGTCAGACTATTTGCAAGACGTTCTGGTAGACTTTCTGCAAGACTTTTTGCCAGACTTCCTGCAAGACTTTCGGCCAGACTTTTTGCTAGACTTTTTGCCAGACTTTCCTAGACTCATCGCAAGACATTTAGCCAAACGTTTCGACAGACTTTTCGCAATACTTTCCACCAGACTTTTCGAAAAACTTTTTGCCAGACTATTTGCAAGACGTTCTGCTAGACATTTTGCAAGACTTTTTGCCAGACTTTTTGCAAGACTTTAGGCCAGAATTTTTGTTAAAATATTCGCTAGACTTTTCTTAGACTCATCGCTAGATCTTTTGCTAGACTTTCCGCCAGAATTTTTTCCAGACTAATCACAAGACTTTTTGCCAGACGACCGACTTTTCGCGACACTTCCCACCAGACTTTTTAAAAAACTTTTTGCCAGACTTTACGCAAGACTTTTTGCCGGACTATTCGCAAGACGTTTAGCTAGACTTTTTGCAAGACTTAGACTAAACTTAGCCCTTACTTGCCTCATTGAGGTTAATCGTACACCGACTTTTTTGTATAAATATTTTTTTTTTTGCATTGGCACAAGCTTAAATTAACATTTGTCATTTGTAACCAAGCTTAAAGATAAACTCAAAGGGTTTCTAGTTTTAGCCAATCATAGACAATATTATCCTTGGCTTTAGTAAAAAATAGCGCTTGCTATGTCTGGCATCAGCTAAAACTAATAAGTTTTATGGCATTAGTCACTACAGCTTTGCATGGCTCATAAGATTAGTTATTTTTTACGAAGAGTGAAGCATCTTTTTTTTTAACTTTAGCCAGATCTAAAGCATACCAGTCTTGGTTTCTGCCAAGACCAGTAAATTCTATTTTTGTCTCTAGCTAAAACTACTTTTTATAATTCATAACTTCGGCCAAGACTAATATACTGAAGTTTAAAACCTAGTTAAATGCTGTCAAAAAATCTAGGGAAAAGTTCGGCATAAAGTCTGACAAAAAACCTAGCCATAATCATATGATATCTGTGAAATGAATATTAAAATTAACTATTATTAGCGATTCTGTAAGAATGATTATAATCGAAAGAAATATTAATTAAAATATTATAATTATAACCATAACGAACAGAAATTAGCAGGAAGTATTAGGTATTATAATAACTTATTATTATTATAGAGCATTACGGAAAAAAAATTGTTAGCCATTTGTAGAAATATCTGCAAATGATTTATAGCTTGTCTGTAGTAACATCTGTAGAAATTTTCTCATTTTCCTGGCGAGTTTTAGGACACTTGAAGGTTTTCCACAGAGTTCATTGGGTCTTCTGTTTATTATATTTTGTAAAATAGAAATAATAAAAAAAAAAATAAATAAAAATTAAAAAAATATTTCCAAGATAAAATTGGAACCTAGAACCCTTGGCTCCCTCGTCTTTCTCACTATCATCTGAGCTATTGTTTTGTTAAAAACGAGAAAGACAAAGAAAAAAGGAAAAGAGGAAAATAATAACACATGTTAAGATAATACGGTGATGGATGTGGCTACTATTCTTGACTCGTATAGTGGGGATACTCACTAAGAAACTTCCTCTTCTACAACCCCGTCTAACCTATTATTTTAAGCTTATACTGTAAGTTTTTCTCACTAGCATGTGATAAAAAGCATGATTAAATATTTGCGATTATTTAGACCTCTTAGTTATAACCGAATTATTATCAAGTCAGTATAGCGAAACAATAGCTCAGATGATAGTGACAGAGGCCAGAGCAAAGAGTACTGTGTTAAAATCACGTCTCGATAATTTCATTTATACAAATTTATTAATATTTTCAAAATTATAATAATAAGAAAATCTAAAAAACTTTATAATATACCTGCAGGCTGCCACGAATCCTACAGGGAAATAAATATTAATTCGACGATGAAAATCAACGTTCGATACCTTGTCATCGAAAACCCTTTATATCATTGTGCTAGTTAATAAATAAATTATTTATAATACTAAAAACTTAACTTTGACTCAAAAAAATTCACAAATATCTATATTTAATCTTGGAGCTTTTCATAAGTAATATTTTATTATAAAAATTGCTAACATCGAACTTCCGATGATGACGTATCGTATTACATATAAAAAAATATTTAGTGTGTTTCAACATTAAAAAGTTTTGTAAACCATTATTTGTAGAATGTGGCTTTAAATTTCATGAATCCTAGTATTTGTTGTATTTTATTAGCACATTAATTTAAAAATTTATAGATATATTACTGATAAAAAATATTCTTTATAAAAATGAAAATTTGTGAAACTTAAGGTAGCTCCTTGGGTTATACACGTGATGCAGAGCATAATTAGAAAATTATTTTTAATTAGCTTTTTCATAAACATTATGCATTGAACGTACAATTACCTAAGAAAGAGATACTTTAGGGTGCATAAAAAATTATTTCATAACAATTGCAACTCAAGTCGCGAAAATATTAATAATTCAAAAGAGATACAAAATATTTTCTAAAAACACAAGAAACTTTATTTTTCATGTGATTGGGACGTAATAAAGCTCATTTTGTGCATTAAAAAATTTCAAAAGGAGTCACCCATGGAATTCCAGTGATAGTGCTTACAGTTTAAACGTAAATTACAATTGTTTGAAAAAATTATAAAGTGTATTAATAAACAATTGTAATTTACGTTTAAACTGTAAGAACTATCACTGAAATTACGTGGGTAACTCTCTCTGATATTTTTAAGGCACAAAATGAGCTTTATTGCGTTCCAATCACTTTAAAAATAAAAAAGTTACCTGTGTTTTTAGAACATTTTTGTATCTTTTTTTGAATTATTAATATCTCCACGACTAGGGTTGCAATTGTTATGAAATACTTTTTATTTGCACCCCAAAGTATCTCTTTCTTAGATAATTGTACGTTCAATGCATAAAATTTATGAAAAAGCTAATTAAAAATAATTTTCTAATTATGTTCTGCATGACGTGTATAACCCAAAGGAGCAACCTTAAGAAACTGTAATTATAAACAAAAAATTCTTTATAACGCTGTCAAGCTTAAGCATATTGAAACATGTTCTGTTAAATAAAATTATCTGATTGTACCCATTTTTAGAATAAGAGTAATCATAAAAAAAATTATTTTGCACAAAACAACGATATTATCATGAAGTTACTTAACTTTTTTAAGTAATTAGAAGAAAAAGTATATCTTATTAAATATTCGAAAAAAATGAATATTTAATTATTATCGTTACTTCTACGCCTGCTATTTTAAGAATTATCATATTTGTAACACGCTTACGAAAAAAAATCAAACATCGGTGTTATTTCGTACACCGAACGAATTTTTCGTACGAATGGAAGTATCGTAGTAGTCAAAAATACGGTTCGGTATACGAAATAACACTGGAGTTGAATGTTTTTTCTTTAGGGCAATTTTGTTCAAAAGACTATTTTCACAGAAATATTTCAAAATTAAATTATTCATTATAGTCCATTAGTAATTATAATAATTATTTATCAATAATTAATCATTATCATCAATAATTTATTTAATTAGTAATTTGATATTTTTGCAATTTCAAATTATTATTTTTATTGAATTTATTAGTTTTAAAATAAAATAATTTATTTAGTTATAAAATAAAATAAAACAACAAATTGTATCTTTATTATAAGACTAGCATTGCCATCTATTATTCAACATTACGTACTTCGATTATAAACATTAGAATACTCAAATTTTTATTTTTGGGTTATATGTCAGGGACAGTAACAAACAAATGTTTATTTATTTGGTAACTATGCAAGCGATTAATGAGCTCGTTGCTACCGGGGCAGAATGGGCACACACTTGTTGCTGTTTTCGAACGTTTAGAATGACGCTCTCTGATTGGCTGAAAAAGCGTAACTTTAAAGTGCCGTAGTTTAAAAACTATACGAGATAGAAAAAAAATTACAATATAAAGTTTGTTCAGAATGATGTCCTCTATCACCCTGTCAAGGGAAATACAGTAGTTTAGAATCACCGTGTATATATATATATCACTATTGATGATATATACATACAAAGGTAAACAAATAATGAGCGAAGCATGTGACAGCGTTGGAATGAACATTGCTTAAGACTTTCGAACGTATATACAAAAATTTTTCACCAATAAAATTTGTGAATTTTTTTTCTCGCTTCAAACAAATAAGTACGGGATCAACCAAGTACCATTAGATAGGTAATTTGGTCCTCTATGAGCACAAAAAATTTCAGCAAAAAAAAAATGGGTTTTTCGAGAAAAATGCATGTGCATAAAAAGTGCATTTTTTGGTAAAATGCACATATCTTAGTCATTTTTCAGTCTTTTTTGAAATTTCTTGCACTGAATTAAAGAGGGCTTGAAACATAATAAAACAAAATAAGGTTTACCAAAATTCATTGGAAATTGGTAAAACGATATTCCTCTAAAGTTATTCTCAACATTTTCAGTTTTAACATTTAGTTTTTGTATGCAATTTTCAAAAGTGCATATCTGATGCAATTTTGATATTTCAGCAAAATAAAAAAATACGTATACCCTTATTTTTAGGGTAGAATAACATACTCCATTAGCGCAGTAATTGATGACTTGAGTGTATACTGACTGTTCGATTTGAAATGGAATCAGCCATAATAAATTTTTGTCTTGTAATTTTTCACACATATTATCTGTGTAAATGATTTTGGTATTTTCAATGAAAATCTTGGTAATGGTATTTTTATATTATAATATTCGAATTCCAGACTATTTAAAATTTTCATATGAAATCGCATACCAAAATCTCATTGGACGATAATTATCGTATTAGCATATCTGCCGTCCAAAGTAAGAAAACCTTAACTCCAATGGGATTCCAATGTAGTTAACCACTTTTATACTTTGGATGGCAGATATTTTAAATGATCATTTGTGGATTTTCATTAAAAAATTATAACTTATGAGATTATTTCGAAAATTTATACACCATTTTTTCTGTAAAAATTATCGAAAATAAATTTTAAGAACATTACTAACTATCGATTTTTTTCGATTCATCTTGATATGAATCATTTTAACTTATCGAATGAGCTATAATTTTGTTGCTACTTCTTTGAACCACCAGTCTTTATTAATTATAAATTTTCAACACCAATATTTTTTCTACAGTATTATCTCTTCTTATATTTATTTTCGATTAATTTTTGACCTTATATAATTAAATTTTTCTAGTATTATTTCATTTATCCCTGGCGAAAAAGATTTTAAATAATACCTTATTAAAATTTATAGTTTATGACAAATTAACATTAAAACTATTTTAAAGTAATAACAAGTGTAAAAAGGTAATAAAATTCGATAAAAAAGGATAAAAAACAATTATAAGAAATAATTTAATAAAAAGTAATAAAATCTTTATAAATTCGGACATTTTAGTTGATTTTATCCCTTTGTATGTAAATTCACATATTATTATTATATATTATTTTTTATAAGTTATTATTCACATACAAAATATACGTAAAACATACATCTCACATAAAAATTTTATCTCATTGTATCAAGTATTTAGTGTTGTATGCACAGAGCTATATAAATGGGTATTGGGGTTACATACATTATACTCCTCACCGCAACTATATTCAGTTTGCTATACTTCGCATTGAAAAATATAGATAATTTTATATCTCGCAGTGTGATGTATGGAATTATCCATCTGTTGCAGTATAGAGTAGGAATAAGAGTATGTTCGCATACAGCTGAGATCGATATCATTGAACGAACATCGAAGTCGTAAAATTAGTTAGTCTAATTGGTTGATCTGCAAAACCTAATAATTGTAGAAAAAAATAAGAAGAAAGCCTTATCTAGTATAATAAAAAGCAATATTTTATTGAATGAAAAAAAAATTTTTATATCCCTTCGTTATTAAGAAATATTTGAAATACTGTATTGTCCATCCTAACCTGTATATTTAAAGATTTTCAAGGTTTTCTTCAAAACGAATCGAAAAAAATTATTTTTCGTCATCAAAGAAAATATTGCTTTTTATGATACAAGAAGGGTCTATATCCTTATTTTTTGCTACAATCATAACATTTTGTAAATAAAATAATTCTTTAATTAGAAAAGGACAGAGTTATACAACGTGCTCTTAAACGGGATAAAACGGTCATATGTGTGTTAAAGTGATCATTTTAACATATTCGATTTTATAATTTTTTATGTTCTTTTATGTATGTATAATGATAATTTATTTAACTCCTGTTAATAATTTGCAAAAAATTATCGTTACATATACACAAGAGAACATAAAAAATGATATAATCATATATGAAAAAATGCTCACTTTACCGCATACTTGACAGCTTTACCCCGTTATACGATAAATATTTATTAATGTTAATTCATTTATATTGAATGGTTTTTCAAGATTGTTTCAACATTTTCAATTTTTATTTTAAAGTCTCTATTTTTTATACTTTATTAATTTTATATTATATATTAGTTTAGTATCAAAATAATACGTTATAATTCAATATTATTTTAAATTAAATAATTTATTATTTTAGAATCAATACAAATTTTACAAAGTAAAGTAAATGCAGCCTGACTAAAAAATCTCAGGTGAGAAATCACCTGATTTCTCAGGTGATTAATCATGCCAAAATCTCATGTGATGATTTTTTTGGTTTTTACACGTTTCAAACCATGCTTAGTCAATTGCGAACTATTTTTGAACATTTTTGAAAAATTGAACTTAGAAAATTTTTTGTAAAATGAGTCATAATTTTTTCTAAGACCAAATCCAAGGTGAGATATCAGGTGATTTCTCACCTGAGATTTTTTAGTAGGGAGGGCGTTTGAAATTCCGGAAAGTTCAGGATGATGATTCAACCAGTGAATTACAATCGGAAGAACAAAATATTGAATTATCTAATAAAGTGAGTATATTATTAAATACAAAGATAAACTGATATGTCCCTTAAATTTTTTCACATTTGAAAATCTTTGCAGCAGGCGGAACTGACAGACTTTGTTTAATATTATTTTTCATCATTTACATAAATATTGTATATCAAGAAAAAAATAGATAACGAATTGATTTTTTTGCGTAGTTTTTAAATATTATAGGATATACTGACAATCTATAATGCAACCTATATTTTTTTGTAGACCTGATATTATTCTAAAAATACGCAATAAGACTATTTAGTTATTATAAAATTTATCTACTAATTCTACTAATATCTAGAAGATGCTATTTTTTCACGTTACGATTGTTGGTGTTTAGATGAATTATGAAAAATGCTGTTAAAAAGAAGATTACATATCGAGGGGTTAGTGGAATAACATGAAATGTCGAGTTTTGGTTGGAAAAGAATATACAGTGTAAAAATATACAGAGTCATAATTTTTTAACTCTAATTGACGTATTATTAAACCTTAACTCGACGAATCATATTATTCCACTATAAACCCGCTATATATGTGTTCTTTTCTAATTATAAATTTAATTATTTGCAAAAACTTAAAATTTTATAAATAAATAGAAGATAAATCCGCATCTTGGAACACAAAAAGTTATATATTCTTTGATGAGAAAGAATGAATTTTATTGCTTCGTTAGCAAGAAAACCTAACAAATAAAAAATTTTTCATCCGAACCTTGATTTATAAAGTTTACTTAAAAAATAATGGATATAATTCATTTATTCTAATCGAAAAAAATTTTGCTTTTTGTGTTGCAAGATGCTACTTTCTCTTTTGTTTTTCAATAATTATTATATTTAGAAAAAAATCAATTCGTTTATTAGAAAAGGACGGAAATATATAACCTGTTCTTGTGACATGACTTATGAAATAATTATTACTGAAATAGAGACTCGTTAAATAAAGTTAATGATCGAATGAGTATAGATTATTCAATGTTGAATTAATTTTAAGAGGCGGTCGGAACCATTTGCCGCTTAGTGGCGCTGCAGGTGAGAGAAGAATATAAAATATTTTTTATACACGGATTTACAATTTATTAAGACAATAATATACTTCTAATGTTGTCAATAACTCTTGTCATATATATGTAGAATAATTATCGATGCTAATCTTGTTTGAAAAGTCTAAAATATTTTTGTAAATATTTGCGTAAATGCTGCGCATAATAGAGCCAATGTTAACATGTGTATTTTTCTTCAGTGCGACAAAGAAAGTAATACTAAAGAATGATGAATACATATGCTCACGCCGGCTCTATCTCGCACTGCATTTTTCGCGTTACAACAATATTTTATACTTTTCAAACAAGATTAACATCAATAATTATTCTACATATATATGGTTAGAGTTATTGACAAAATTAGAGGTATATTATTGTTTCAGGTAATTGTAAATCGCTGCGTAAATATGATTTAACATTAATCTCTCACCTGACCGCAACGTCCCTATGCGGCAAATAGTTCCGACCGCCTCTTAATGTTTTTTTTGTGTCAGCTTTAGATTGTTGTTCATATAAATAATAGAACCGGCCAATTTTTTAAAACTTTCAACAAATTCGGTATTTATTTCAATTATTACTGGCAAATTTTATAGATCTTCAACGACCGTTTTTCTAAGATATGGCTACTTAAAATTAATATTTTTCTCACTATTAATCTAAACCAATTTAACATAGTCTTAAATTATCTCAACATAATGATCGACACGATTACCTGAAATTAAACATGGATTATATATAATATAAAGCCTAACCTTGATGTACGCTCAAAAATATTATCTGGTTTTCAATTATTATGAGCAGCAGACTATAGCTTTCGCAAGAAGCATCTATTGTTTCTATATTAATTTGTTACATAAATATCAATAGCATTATTAAAATTCAAAATTGTTTTCAGCAATTATTATCATTTAAAAAAAACAGTCTAAAAGAGGCTAACGTCAAAATTATTAAAAATTTTGATGGAATCAAATTTAAGAATTGACGGGAGATAATTTCTAATGTGCTTTATTCCTCTGAAAAATCGAAATTAGATGGTGAAAAAAATAATGACAGAAGTCCTGTATTATCATGTGAGTAAAATATTAATACAATAGTAAACAATAAATTTTAAATTAAGTTTTTACTGCGAGCAAACAATTATCAATCGTCTAAAATATTAAATTAAATTATAATATTTACGGAGAGAGGAATTTGTTACATAATGATTAAATATTTTTTTAGGAAAGTAAGCTATAAACAGTATAAGTATTAATATAAGTACCAAAGTATACAACCTGAGAATTAGTGGTATAATAATAAATTATAATAATGTATTATTCAGTTGTTGCTGCTCATTTTCCCAATTCATCCATTATTTTATTTATTAATTATATTAAAGTTAATTGTAGACAAAACTTGATTTCATTTGATAATTCCCAATCTATATTTTCAGAGAAAAGATCTAAGTTTCATTCGTAAAAGACATTAATTAAAAAACAGACTAGGATTAGTCTGTTATTTTTTATTACATTATATTGTGTTATATGATTAAATTATTATTAATATTCAATTATATTACTTAATAACCCAAGTTATCTAAATAATTATCATGGTACCTACTACAAGCCAATGCATTTCTTTTCTCAAAACTTAGCAATAAAATAGAAAAAAAATTTATGTTTATGAGTGCAGGTGTAGTGTCCGTTTGATATCTCCTTAAAGGTCAGCTCTAGACCTACTTTACCGATCGAAAATAGCTAAAAAAGATATTTAGATTTTTTGATAGAAATAAATATCAGAATTGTTTGTACTTGTAGATATCAATTGATTTTAAACGAATAAGAAGCGAAAGCGTGTAAATTTGTAGAAATTTAATGAGTAAGCCGTAAAAAATCATATTACCCTATTGAAAAAAAACACGTGTTTTTTACACGTGTTATTTACACGTGCAAAATACACGTGTTTTTTACATGTAAAATTTGCGTGTTTTTTCAAGCATTTTTTTCACGTGTTTTTGTTGACGTGAAATATTGTGAAAATTGAAAAAAAACACGTGTTTTTTGTATATTTTTTCATATTAAAAACTACGCATTTTTCATTAACGAACAATGAAAATGTTTTGTAAAGAGTATTTATAATACTTTATTTTGACCTTTTTGAAAAAAATACGTTGTGTATCTACACGTATTTTTTATAACTCTTCGAAGAGCTTCTAAGACCCAGAGTGTCTGGCTTCATATATCTTGTGTCTTCGAAATTTGTATAGGGGATGACAAAACTGAGAAAAACGCCACCTAGTGACTTAGAGTCAGACCGACATAATCGATCATCAATAGCGATTTTAAATCACTAGTTGGCGTTTTTCTCAGTTTTGTCATCCCCTATACAAATTTCGAAGACACAAGATATATGAAGCCAGACACTCTGGGTCTTAGAAGCTCTTCGAAGAGTTATAAAAAATACGTGTAGATAGAACGGTCAAAAAAGGGTCAAAATAAAGTATTATAAATACTCTACAAAACATTCTCATTGTTCGTTAATGAAAAATGCGTAGTTTTTAATATGAAAAAATATACAAAAACACGTGTTTTTTTCAATTTTCACAATATTTCACGTCAACAAAAACACGTGAAAAAAACACGTGAAAAAAGCACGTGAAAAAAATGCTTGAAAAAACACGTAAATTTTACATGTACAAAACACGTGTAAAAACACGTGTATTTTGCACGTGTTTTTTTTCAATAGGGTACTACCATAGATTTGAACTTACGCTTGAACGGTACAACCTACATGATTTTCCTTCTCTAAATGGTTTTATTTATTTGAAACAAATGGTGGAAAAGTCCAATCTCAAAGAAAATGGATAGAAAAAAAAATTATTAATTTTTATGAGGGAAGTATAATTTTCGTATAAGGTTGTGAACATGGCGGCAGTCATCTGAGCTATATACTCACACAGAGTATAATAATAATTTTGTTTTCTATTGATTTCCTTAGAAATTGAAATTTTCCGTTATTTGTTTTAAATGAATGAAACCATTCAGAGAAGGAAAATGACGTAGGTTGTACCGTTCAAGCGTAAGTTAAAATCTACGGTAGTGATATGATTTTTTACGGCTTACTCATTAAAATTTGACAAATTTAAACGCTTCCATTTCTTATTCGTTTTAAATCAATTGATATCTACAAGTACAAATAATTCTGATATTATTACTATCAAAAATCGAAATATCTTTTTAGCTATTTTCGATTGGTAAAGTAAGTCTAGAGCTGACCCTTAAAGGGCGGTCGGGACTATTTGCCGCATGGAGACGCTGCGGTCAGGTGATAGAAAAATGTTAAATCATTTTTACGCAGCGATTTACAATTTACTAAAACAATAATATACCTTTAATGTTGTAAATAACTCTAGCCATATATATGTAGAATAATTATTGATGCTAATCTTGTTTGAAAAGTCTAAAATATTGTTGTAAAGCGAAAAATGCAGCGCGAGATAGAGCTGGCGTGATCATATGTATTCATCATTCTTTAGTATTGCTTTCTCTGTTGCACTAACGAAAAATACACATGTTTACATCGGCTCTATTACGCGCAGAATTTTTCGCTTTACAAAAATATTTTAGACTTTTCAAACAAGATCAGCATCGATAATTATTCTACATATATATGGTGAGAGTTATTGACAACGTTAGAAGTATATTATTGTCTTAATAAATTTTAAATCCATGTATGAAAAATATTTCATATTCTTCTCTCACCTGCAGCGCCACCAAACGGCAAATGGTTCCGACCGCCTCTTAAGAGCTGCCTGGAGCAGATTCGATACTGACCGAGAATCGAAAACCTGTTGTTTAATTTTCTTCTACTATACGTAATGAGATGCATTAAAATTTTAAATACATTCACGAAATTTATTTCTCTATTGCGTTCGCGAAAAATAATTTAAGAAAATTTTATAAAACAAAATCTAATACTACAGCTGTTTATTAAACCAAAAGTACTGTAACTTACTTTTTGTTTAAAATATGGTGAATTTAAAAAAAAAATTTTTATTATACAATCATGCATGTATAGAAAATGTCGCTCAATAACAATTTCATTTGAAAACCGTATTATTATTTTATTTATGATGAAATAACATTTTCACTTCTTGGTCGGTAATAAAAAATACTCCGGCCTACTCTTGAATTAAACGATAGTTAATATTCATGAATACAGATGTAGTGTCCCTTCTACAACACTTACACTCTATTTTACACGTATTTAATACGCTTATAATTATTATAGAATATCGATATAAAAGAGTTTCAATAATCTATACTTTGTTATTATCGATTAACAATATGTTATATATCAAATACTCACTTATTATCGGTACACTGAAAATAAAACGCCTTCTTTACGAGGTAATACGGCTGTCACTGCTGGAGTTGCTCTGACAATGTGTAAAAAGCCCATATTACTGGTGATACTAGCAGTAGCTACCAAGTAACCAATGCCAAAAACTGTAAACCGCGATGCAAGCACGACTGTTAGTAAAATTATTTTATTATAATGTATTTAAAATGTTCAAAATGAAAATCATCACTGTCATTTATATTTATATATTATAATTACAATGTAAATTAATCAGAAATTAATTTTAATATAAAAATCTATTATCATGTAAACTCAACCTAAGAAATTATTTTTATGTATTGCAATTTTATCTTAATAACAAAAACAATGTTTTTAACAAATATATAATAATGATGAATTATAATTTTAAATATAAAATATTGAAGCTATTAAATTATGTTTAAAATATTATTTTAACTTATTTCCATTTTAAAAATTAATTTTTTTAAAAACAATTAATATTTTTTTAAATTATTTTTGTCACTTTTATATGATGATTCGAATAATCTATATTTACAACAATAATTTTACGATCTTTTATAATTATTATAAACGTTATTTTAATTATTATAAATCTCAACCTATCAGAATAATTTTTTATTATTAAGTTTGAATTATAATGGATTTACATATCAATAGTACATTACTCTACTTGTGAGCAAAATAGGTCATTCCCTCATGAGTCATTTTGTCATTCCAAGAGTGACGAAATAGACAAGTGGGGAATTGATTCTGCTACGAGTGCACTTGTAGCCAAATTGGTCCCCCATGTGGTATACACTGCACTGTTAAAAATATTCTTAAATTTAATACATATTTAAGATAAAAATGTATCTTAAATTTAAGAATAATGTCACTTAAACTTATTTAATATAAAAAATTATTGAAATTAATGAAAAATTATTAAAATTAATCCAGAAATTCTTAAGATTAAGATAACGGTTACTGAAGATTAGTAATATGATTATTAAACTTCAATATTATAATTGAAAATGTATTAATATTCAATGTTAATGAAAATGTTATTAAACTTAATAATTACTTAAGTTATTTGTATTAAATCTAATATATTGATTAAGATATATAGAACTGAAATTTATCAAGACTTTAATAAATTATTATAAAATTTAATATAGAATCTTAAAAATGTTTGATGTATTAAAAATTTGTAGTTCACAAATCATGCACTAGATGGCTACTTGTTTTTTCAGTCTGCAAACAGAAATAGAAGGTTCAAAGTATAAAAGAGAAGGTCTAGCCTCATATCGGCGAGAAAATTCTCATTTATATTTCTTTGGAAATATTTTAATTTTTGGAGTGCTCAACAATAGTTGAATTAAAAAAAATATATTAAATCAAACCACATAAAATAATATTTTTTTATCATATTATGTTTAATAGAATTTCTTAATCTTGAGTATATTATATTAAATTCAGTAAACTTATGGTAAAATTTATAATTAGATTCTTAAAATTTTTTATTAATATTAATAAAATCAATATTACTAAAATTAATATTAATAGAATCTAATTATAAATTTTACTATAAGTTTACTGAGTTTAATACAATATAATTAAGATTAAAAAATTCTACTGAACATAATATGATAAAAAAATATTATTTTATGTGGCATGATTTAATATATTTTTAAAAAATTCAACTATTATTGAGCACTTCAAAAATTAAAATATTTCCAAAGAAATATAAATAAGAATTTTCTCGCCGATACGAGGCTAGACCTTCTCTTTTATACTTTGAACCTTCTATTTCTATTTGTAGACTGAAAAAACAAGTAGCCATCTAGTGCATGATTTGTGTACTACAAATCTTCAATGCATCAAATATTTTTAAGATTCTACATTAAATTTTATAATAGTTTATTAACGTCTTGATAAATTTCAGTTCCCTGTATCTTAATAACTACATTAGATTTAATACAAGTAATTTAAGTAATTAATAAGTTTAATAACATTTTCGTTAACATGAAATATTAATAGATTTTCAATTATAATATTGAATTTTAATAAGCATATTGCTAAACTTCAGTATCCTTTATCTTACGTTTGAGCATTTTGAATCTTAAGTTTCAACTTGAGTTTATTAATTTTTATAAATTTTTAATACATCAAACATTTTTAAGATTCTATATTAAATTTTATAATAATTTATTAAAATCTTGATGAATTTCAGTTCCATATATCTTAATCAATATATTAGATTCCATACAAATAACTTAAATATTTTTTAAATTTAATAACATTTTCATTAACATGGAATAAATAGATTTTGAATTATAATATTGAGGTTTAATAATCATATTACTAAACTTCAGTAACCGTTACCTTGATCTTAAGAATTTCTGGATTAATTTTAATAATTTTTCATTAATTTCAATAATTTTTTATATTAAATAAGTGTGGCATTATTCTTAAATTTAAGATAAATTTTTATCTTAAATATGTATTAAATTTAAGAATATTTTTAACAGTGTAGAATTTTTCTCAACAAGGTTAGAGGCATTCGATTTTTGGTGCCTGTTTTGCGTGAGCAAAATACCACATTCCCTTACTAGTGAGGAAGTGTGGTTTTTAAATAACGAATAACAGGTACCAAAAATCAAATTCCGCTCACCGCGTAGCGAAACATTTTTCTCCGGGTTAAATTAACATTATAAATATAATATATAAATTACTAACGATAATGATTTATATTTTCAACATGTTTAATAAATTAAATTGTTAAATAATTTCATTTACACTCATGCTTGCATCGTGGTTAACAGTTTCTGAAGCGTCACAGATCATATAGGATGGTAGAAAGGATAATTTATTAATTTGACTCAACGTGAATCTTGCCTTTAACCTTTATTTTTATTTTGAATCCAATACATCGATAATTATAATATTTCCCTTAATGTTAAACATATAACGGATATAAAGAATGAGTAGTGGGGTGAGACACGGATTATTCTGCGTTTCTCCACAGTGTGTATGTGTGTGTGTGTGTTCTTATGAGTGTGCGTGACGAACTACGTGTGATGCAGAGCATGTGTGTGTTCGTGATGGGTAACAAAGATACCCTCCTGGGAGATTACTGACGTTTGCCAGTGATCTCCGCGTCGGGGTTGCTCTTTAAGCAACCCGCGTCGTTAATGCTAAGCTAATGCTTAGAGCTAGGTATCGAGTGTAGAGTAGTGATTTACGAGGACGAGCAAGATTGTGCACAAGGGCTCGTCACTCATGTACCCTTATTAGGGAAAGAGATATGAAAGAGAATAAAGAAATACTCACGGTGTGCTCGATGCAAAATAGACCGCCGCGTGTGTATGTGTGTTGACAAACGATGATCAGGTCTTGCTCGATGCAGCGTCGGGAGAATACTGACTCGAACCATCAGAAGCAATACAAATCTTTCCACGCCCCCCCTCCATTCATGCCGCCCAAAAACTGAACAAGGAGTGAGCGCCCTAAATGGCTTCTTGAATCGATAGAACAGCCAATAGGAAGTTAGCACGCGTTCAACGCGACAATAAAAAAAGCACCGTGAAAGGCACGCATTATATTCCTTTGTTATGACGGAACAGTTTCTCTATGCTACATAGTAACACTAGCTAATGCTAGTCTCACCGGTAATATAGGCTGTATACACGTTGCCAGAGGAACTCCGCCAGTGACAGCCAAGGTAAATCAATAAATTCCAGATTAATAATATGAATTTTAATTTTAGCTGTGGTAAGTAAAATAAAAGATGACAGAACATACTCCAAGATCAAAACAACATCTTTTGAAAAACCTGCTTGTACAACACTTTTGACAATGATCCGTAAGTTTATTTGTCATTTTTAGACAATCTTTATATTGTCGTTAATATAATATGCACTATTAATTTTAGCTTCGAAGGGAAAATGCCAGATCAATGAATTTGAAAAACATAATATATCTGATAAACTCAAATACATGGGAACTTGTAAGTTTATTAAATCATTTATTACATAACCTCTATTCTTATAGCTTTAATCAAAGAATCTAAAATAGTGAAAAAGTAATAGGACATAGGTTAGATAATATAGTGTAATTACCCTGGTAGAAAAGCCTGACTAATGAGTAGTAATCTAGATTCTTATCTGAAATTTGTATAAGCTTAGAGTATCTACAGCTTTAGTTCTTAGAATTTTTTATGAATTTTTATTCTCTTATTCCCTGGTAGAAATTTGACCATCCGTTGGCCAACAATTGGTTAATCTTCAAGAAATTAACTAACCGTTGGTTAATGTTCGTTACATTTCTACTATGATTATAGCACATAATATAGAAATTTTCCGAATTATATTAATTAATGTTTTCTTGAAATTGAGTTTACGGCTCAAATAGTCCAGTCAATTATTACGTTCACGAACTTGATATTAATGTAAGATGACTACCCATGAACTCGTAAAAACTAACAAAACACAGCAAAATAAACGAAACTGCTATTAACGGCATGTCAGAGTTCCTCCCTTCTTAATAATAATTTCATTCAATGTTTATGAATGAACGCTACGTCAAATCAAGTTTTTTTGCGATAGTAAGAAAATTTGTAATATTAATCTCGATTGCGGACAAGTCATGGAATTCACCAAAACACTATACATAAAAAGTTACAAGCAAACTTTCGATGTGTAATATTTTAAGATTAGTTTTATCGAGCTTGATATTTAATTTTTATATAAAGTTCATAAAAAAATAACAAGCTAAAAAGAATTTTTATTTTAAAATAAATTATTGTATTACTATAAATAAATTATAGATATACTGCGGACAAAGTCATTACGTTTGTTTAAATAATGAATTTAAATATATATCAATAAATTAAAAAGGACAAAAACCAATTGCAACAACTCCAACATCTCGCTAATGCTTCCATTAAGTGAAAATATGGAAACAAAAAAAATTTATTCGGGGAAATGAAGGGAAATATGAAAAAATAGATGATAAAAATTGCAAAAATAAGTTAAAAAATCAATATTTCGTATGACATTTGGAACAAATAATAGAAAAATTTAATATTTTTTCGTTTTTCACAAAACAATACTAAAATAGATAAAATTATGTAAAACTTCATAAATTTGCTTATAGTTAAAATATTGAAATTGTTTTATACTAAGATTTAACAAATCACCTCATGGGCATCTTCCTTTAAATATCAATTTTATTATAATACTAAAATTATTCGATTAATTTTGCTTAAAGCATGATGTAACGGTTATTTTGCCCGTTACAAAAAAGAGAATTAGCTTTTAATTTACTATGAATTATAGCTAAGTGTATGAATTTTTAATATATGCGGAGTTGCTGAAAACTAAGAAATTTACTATATATTATACGACAAACTCCGATTGTGCTAGCTAATCAATCCTATTGATGAACGACAAAATCTTATGTGATATACTTGTCGCTTGCTGCACTCACTGCGTCTCTCTTTCTCTCTTACCTGATCGAGAGACGCGTGGCCGGTAGCACAGTTTTCCTTCGTGAGGCAGGTTCCAAATTACGTTATATTAAATTATATGGTGTAACTAATTAATTTACACCTGCTCACAAGGACCACGGAGGCGTCGGAGTAAGCAACGGGAAATATATATTTTATGTTATATATACTCAGGCGATATAAATTAATATGAAGCACGATTTAATAGAAAACCAGATTAATTTATTATAAGAAAAATATAAATATAAAGATAAAATATGAATTAAACAAGAATGGAATAATATAATATATGAAATATAATGTACGCGTCTAATGAGAGAGTGAGCAAGGGGAGGGCGCGTTGCGAACTAAATAGTACTCGCTTATGACGCTGATCGATTGTATAACCGATGATACAATATACCCGAACAAGTATCTCTCGAGAAAGAGACACTTGGATATCGCACAGTATAAATTATACTTACAATAACGCACTGGCCAGCTTACACTGATTACCTACGTGCACGTAGACGCCGCTCGCTCGTTACCGTAACTTCCCCCTTGTACGTAACCAATACGTAGATGCTCTGAAGTGGATCGGTGAAATACGTCTCTTCCCGATCGTTAAATTCCGCTGAGCTCTGCCAACGTGGTTGCTTTGGCGTAGATCAGTGGAATCCTATACACGCCAATCAACGTATTTGCTGGCACTTAATGGCTGACCGCTAAGACGCGCGAAAGCGGTCAAGCAAAACTCTACGGAAAGAATTTCCGAGAGTTGCAACTTGCAAATAAAATATAATACGCTAGTCGATATAAACTAACGACTTTTATTTAAGACAATGTTTCGCGTTATCAATTGCGAACTTAGTCTAACGTATTATACGACCACGTGGCGAAATCTCTCAATGAGCATAGCGCGGCTTAGGTTTCGTGTTAACGCAATGGTAGCCGGAAACTCTCTGAAGCGCCTCACGGCCGGTAAGCTTCTCTTTCGCGTGCCGGTTGTCAAGATACGCACTTCTTTACTCGTCTTAGACGAGACATATGACCGACTGTCTATCCTATTTTAATACCTAAGCGCGCAAGATTCAAACACGGTAGAATACCGTTACAATGAATAGCAAGTAAGTTTAAGGTCAAATTCAAAGTGCAAACCCCTATGAATTCTTGCAACCTAATTATTTATAATTCCGGTATAGATTAATAATTTGCTTAAAACTTTTATTTAAATCCACATTATTTTTATTAAAGAACTGTTCTATTTTATTACAGTTTTCATAACAAATATATTGTACTTTGATATGTAATATGTAAATGGCACTTTATTACATGACCGAAATTAGCACCCGACCGATGTGATGGCGATAATGTATTATCAAATGTTATTAAAACAGGGTATCCATGTAATAAAGTTAACAAATTTTACTTAACGGAATGTCGGAGTTGTTGAAATCGATTTTTGCATTTTTTATTTTATTGATATCTTTTTGACTGAATTATTTAAGTAAATGACTTCTCCGCACTAAAGCTATGTTAATACAATAATTTTTGTTAAAAAAAAAATTCAATTGAGCTTGTTATTTTTTTATGAATTTTGAATGAAAATTAGATATGAAGCTCGATAAACCTAACCTCAATATACTATACATTGGTAGTTTGCTTATAACTTATTATGTATAATGTTTTGGTCAATTTCTTGAATTGACCGCACGCAGCCCTACTGTGAGATCTCACGTGAGATTTTGCAGTAGGGAGGATTAATATTACAAATTTTCTTACTGTAGTGAAAAAACTTGATATGCTTTATAACACTTGAAAATGTTTGATTAAATTTGTAATATTTGTGAATAATAATTGTATTAGATGACATAATGTTTGTTTTCTATGAATATTTGTTTACGTAATCAAGGCTTTTTATGATTTCATAATTTTATTAACCCATCGTCTCCAATCAAATTTGAAATTAATTTCTTACTTTTTGAACTTATATTTTTATTTATTTATTGTGAATCCATAAAATCTATTGGTATGAAATTACATACTTACAATCATAAATTAGTCAAGGAATTGATGAACTGTGAAATAAGGAAACTGCAGCTTCTTCGCTTACAAACAGTTGAAGCAAGACATGCATCTCATTTCTTTCTACAGGAATGCTTATTAATTAACTACTGAGTAAATGAATGGACTCGTTCCAGTATGCTTTTGTTTGAATATCCTATCCTGCATCCGGAAGGATATAAATTTTTACTGGATACAAATTTGACTGAACAAGGAAGAAATTTAAACTTTAAATTTCTTTACGAGTGTTTGTTATTTAAAAATTTAACATTTCTTTAATACAACCAATACTGCAAACTTAAAATGTATTGAAAAATATTTTTTCAACATTATATATTTTAGGCACTTCATTTATATTTGATATAACTATAAATACTTTGAAAACTTTATAATAACAAAATTTTTAAATTATTCTTTGAAATATATAATTATATAAAAATGTTAACTTGGAACTACGTTTTAATGATTATAAATGACTTTGAAATTAAAAAATAAAGCAAAATTTCTCATATCATATCTTCATTCAAAATTTTAAATAATAATACATAAAACTTTTATAATTTTGAATCTTAAGAACTACTTTTATGAAATCACAACAGGTGTATTTTGTGCGCTGCTTGCGCATGTGTAGTATGCAAACGAACTTTGAACGAAACTTTTAATTTTAAATTTTTACATATCTTATGAGAACTAACTAATAACATTAAAACTTTTATAATTTTAAATCTTATGAACTACTTTTATGAGATCACGACAGGTGTATTTTGTGCGCTGCTTGCGCATGTGCAGTGTGCAAACGAACTTTGAACAAAACTTTTAATTTAAAATTTTTACATATCTTATGAGAACTAATTAATAACATTAAAACTTTTATAATTTTAAATCTTATGAACTACTTTTATGAGATCACAACAGGTGTATTTTGTGCGCTGTTTGCGCATGTGCAGTGTGCAAACAAAGCTTGAAAAAAATTCAAAATCAAAATTTAATAGATGTCTTAATCATTTCTAAAATAAAGTCATCAAATATCAATAATCAATAAATCCACCTTCATTATCTATCACTTTCTGCAATCTTCGTGGGACAGAATCGCATAAATTATGAAAATATTTTGGATTATCAAATAAGGCAGTCCATGCTTCTTGAACGAGTTCCACCAGCTGCTTACGATCTCGTGCCATTCCAGGTCTCCATTCTTTCACCATATATGATCAGACATTCTCAATGATGTTGAGATCTGGTGAACGTGGTGGCCAGTCAAATCTCTGAAGCTGGGGATGCGCTGCGTACCAATCACGCACTATATGTGCGGCATGTATAGGACTTTATCCTCCACTATATCAATTGCCTACCTCATCGTCTGCGTATCGTTTTCGTAGACTTGGCAGAAGCTCATTCTCAAGAATGTTTACTTATGCTTGAGCATTGAGTCTTCTGTCAATACGAAAAATATGACCGGGACCATCACCATTCACCCACGCTGCGGAAAATGATCTAAGACAACGAAAGTAAATAACTATAAATAACTAAATCATCATAAATAATTATAAATAACAATAAACTATTTACTTACCTAAAAATTTTGAAAATTGTAAATAATAGTAAATAATAGTAATTAAGAGTAAGTAACTGTAAGTGTTTGTAATAACTTTTAAAATCAGTTAGTAATCGTAAATAACTAAATAACTATAAATAATTGTAAATAATAATAAATAAGTGTAAATAACTTTTATTAATGTTTCAGTCTCAATACTTTTTAGTAATTATTTACAGTTATTTAGAGATATTTACAGATATTTACAGATATTTACGAAAATTATTTCTGTATGGGTATTTACTGATTCCATAACTCTGACTGTGCGAAAGACACCTGTGCGCCACTTTTTTGTTAAAATTAAGACCTTTATTTTGCTTTGCTTAGATCGTATCTATGTGCTTTGAAACTGAATTTGTGATCAGAGGAAGTTGATAGTCAATTGCAAGCTCACGATGTTTACAGATTTTATTCTACGAATTTCCTATCAAATTCAAATAGCCATATCTCAGTATCAGAAGCACCTAGTAACTTTTATAAAAAAGGAAATTGAAGATCTTTAAGCCTACTTTAAAGTTATGTTGGTTGTTTGAATGGAAAAAAATTATAAAGTACTTTTAACCTCAAAATACACGAGAATAAACCCGTTTGAGTAAAATTTTTTAAGATTTCAAGAGCAACAATTCGGAAAACAAATTTTTCTCGGCTCTAAAATCACCCTATAAGATATTATTTTAACTTATGGCAACAGAAAAAGTGTGAAAGAGGGTCTCAAAAAATTTTTTTCAGCCATAGCTGTATGTAGAAAAAAGAAAAATAAGAAAAAACAAAAAAAATACGATTTATTGGGGTTAAATCTCTATTCCAACAAGGTATTCCAGCTGATTTTTCAATTTTTAGTATAAACACATCGATCTAAGGGTTGGGAGCAATGCTTAGTAAGTTTCGGGAAATAACGACCTGTCTAATATATATATATATATATATATATATATATATATATATATATATATATATATATATATATATATATATATATATATATATATATAATTATTCATTAATCAATTCCCTAGCGAAAATGGAAAATGTGTATAAAAGTACAAAAAGGTGTAGTTTTTTTTACAACTTTTGTACATATATAAATATTAATATACGTTGATGTATATTGTATAAGTAATTATTCACAGAAAAATATTGTTCCATTTCATCGATTAAGTGTACCGTCGTGTACCGAAATCAATACTAGTTCTAACCTTTTGCTATTCCAAGAAATGAATTATTATTTTCAAATTTCATGAAAAAGTTTATTTTCAGAAAAACAAATACAAAATGATACTATTTAAAAATAATATTTACAAACTGTTATAAAATGTGGATCAATAGATAATCTAGAAGGATATTTCGGTGCTCTTATAGTATATTACATAACTTTTATAACTGAATAGCAGTTATTAACGGGATGTTGGAGCTGCAGCAATCGAGTTTTGCTTTTTTTATTCAATCAATATTTTGTTAAATTCATAAATTAAATAAATATAATGACTTGTCCGCACTAAAGCTATATTAATACAATAATTTTTGTTGAAATAAAAAATCATTTGGACTTGTTATTATTTTATGAACTTTGAATGAAAATTAGATATCAAGCTTGATAAACCTGACCTCAAAATACTGCAAATTAAAAATTTACTTATAACTTTTTGTTCATAGTGTTTTGGTGAATGCCTTAACTTGTCCGCACTCGGGATTAATCTGACAAATTTTCTTATTGTAGCAAAAAAAATTGATTTGACGCACCATGTATTCATAAACTTTTAATGAAAATATTATTAAAAGGGACGGATCTCCGACATGCCGTTAACGGTACTATAGAAACTGTCTCTCCTAACATGGGACAAAACAATCAGAGAATATGAACATATTATGTAAATATTGGTAAATTTTGAGATCATTTTATTAATAGGATCATTCAAAAAAATAAATTTCATAATTTTTGAAACTATAAATTTTTTAATAATAGAAAAATTTTAATTTGAAAATTATTTTTATTTTCTGTTTACGTTATTACAAAAATCTAATGTATCAGAGGGTTAACATACTACTGCACGGAGAAACCGGAGTACCGTAAAAACATTCACTTAGTGTAGTACGGTAAATTTCTATACTCAGTTACCAGAAAGACATGGGGTAGGCTGATTTGAATAGATACTAGTAGTGATATTTAAGCCACTCACATTATTACTAATTTTTATACACCTAAGCTTGGAATTTCATCAGACTAGTACTAGAAATTCAGATACTACTATAAGTACTTTGATTTTTACGACTATGTACTTTTATTCTTACAACTCATTCTTTTTCAGTAATCAATATGAAATAAAAAGCAATCACAAAATTTTAGAAACTAAATCACTGTACATGGTAATATAAGATCAGCTAAGATTAAATTAAATTTTTTTTCTTTTCTCGATTCTAATATGATCTCTTTTTTCACTGCGAGAAATAAAATTAGTGTAATAATATACAGCGTGTCCAAAAAGTAACGATACACCGAAGAAATTTCCAAAGTTGATAATTTTTTCAATCAGGTAAAGGTCGTTCTTGGAGTAACTTTTAACGAGCTATCCGATGGTGACCTTGGATTTGACCTTTAACCTCATTTTTAATGTTATTTTGAGGTAAACCTCATTTTTTTAAATGGGGACCCCTAATTTTTATAGCGGAATCGAAAAAAGCGGAAAATTTTACGTCCGTATATGTATTAATGTAAAATTTTCCGCTCTTTTAGATTTCGCTTTAAAAAATAGGGGTTCCCATTTAAAAATATGAGGTTGACCTCAAAATAACTTTGAAAATGAGGTTAAAGGGCAAATTCAAGGTCACCATCGGATACCTCGTTAAAAGTTACTCCAAGAACGACCTTTACCTGATTGAAAAAATTCTCAACTTTGGAAATTTCTTTGGTGTATCGTTACTTTTTCGACACGCTGTATAATAATATATAGATACACTCAAATGAACTGCTTAATTAGCTCCTTATTTTCTAAAATTTGATTTACGAAATCAGTCATGTCAAAAGTTTATTTGAACTAAATTTTTAGTTCATAAAACAGAAAAGCTTAACTGCGACTATATCCGGCGTTTTTAGGGTATTTCAGATAGTATACGAAAAACAGGTACTATAGTACGTTTTAAACAAGTGACGGTATTTGTAAATTTACTGACTATCCCTTGTCTTAAAGATACTCAGACGAGTAGATGTAATATACGTACTGAGTCCGTTAAAAACACTAATGGTATAATAATTTGACTGATTTTTTTATTTTAGTATAAGGTTTTATGGTACTCCGGTTTTTCCGTGTGTAAAGATTTGTAAAGTTTAAATTATAACATATAACTTTGATTAATGTTTAAAATATTGGTTCATGTTATATTTTGTAATATTAAAATATTAAAATACCGTAATCAAATCAAAATTATAGAATAAATGAATATTGAAACAAAATTTTTAGATCTCCAACATCAAAATATTATTTTCATGAAAGATGCACTGAAAATTGGGAGTAGAATAGTAGAATACGATTGTTGGAAGCACGTTTTGCGCCAAAAAAAACAACGTTGGCGTGCAAAATGATGATGGAGTTGGTGTAGAGCCCGTACGACTTGGTAAATCGTTATTCAGATAAAAAAAATATGTCCGTGCAATTGCCAAACAGATCACCGAGGCAAATAATTGAAAAGGACAAATTTATCTTATTGAAAGGTAAATCTTTTATTGAAATATGATACAAAAATAAATAATATTAAGGAGATGCAAAATGGACATCATACCTCTACTCATAAATATTGACTATCATTACATATTATTGCAAAATTTGCAGTTAAGAAATGCATTAGTTTATAGTATATACCCTGAAGATTATTCAGTAAAATTTTTGAATAAATTTATTCATTAGTTATTGAGAATTTCGGTTTATAATATTATTTATTTAAATATTTCGCTTTTGTATCAGAAATCCAAATATCGAAGGTAGTCAAGTACTGGTCACAGAAAAAAGTTTTATCGCTCAAAGTATCAAAAATGCGTGTGCGTGCTAGTTTCAACTTTTAATTTCGACTGTGAAGGATCGGCGGTAGCGCAGGAGCTAAGGCTTTTGGCTCACGCTCTAGTAGACCAGAGTTCGATTCCTTGTGAAAATTTCGGGAAAATTATTTCTGAATTTTTCTACAGGGATTAGAACCCGGAGACCACGAAAAACTAATAGAAAAGTCTTGTTGGGTCAAAAAACCTTGAAATAAAGTACCGTTGGGCAAAAACAATCTTGAAATAAAGTTCCATTAGACAACAATT
This sequence comes from Anastatus disparis, assembly GCA_017163975.1. Classification (NCBI taxonomy): domain Eukaryota; kingdom Metazoa; phylum Arthropoda; class Insecta; order Hymenoptera; family Eupelmidae; genus Anastatus; species Anastatus disparis. The sequence goes on along the minus strand of JAFFSR010000340.1, from coordinate 418,704 downwards.
GAAAAGAAAAAATGTATATACTTAGTCATGGCCTAAAGTTAATAAAACACCGGCCAATAAAAATCTATAATACTAAATATTAAATCCCGACTATGCTCACGAAGCACTCATACACGTGGCGTTATTTAATCGTAGCTACCCCACCACTACTCTCTGTCCGTTACACGTACTTAGATTCATACATTTTATATGAGCATTTTCCATTTCTATACATGTTTCACTTATAATTTCTCGAATACGGTACCGCTCGTATTTTTTAACTTGTGATCAATATATTCTTTGTAAAATTCTAAATTACAGATTAGTTTTTAGTGTAAATCTGACACAAAACAAATTCATAATCATTGAAAATGTCCTATTAAGGTATCAGGCCTGAGTTTAAGCTTGAAGATAAATCAAATTAAAATGTCGTCATCATTTTTTTCTATTAATATTAATTAATGAAACTCCTTTTTACCTTATATATGAAATACAAGACTTTGAACCAAGAATTATTTAAAAAAACCTCATCCGAAGATTAAAATTCTTTGGATTAGTCAAAGAATGGATTTTTTTAATTTTTCAATCAACTGAACTCAACATTTCCAGAGATCTTCAGTCTATATATCTTCACAAAATAACAGTTTTAGTTCTAAAAAAAAAAATTCTAAAGTTTGCTTTTAAAAAGGGTGATAAAAATACATATTATTGTGAATTTCATGTAAGTAATTCAATTCAACATACACTTTAACTTTATCTCATTAAAATTCAAAAACTGTTATTTTATGAAGATATATAAACTGAAAATCTCTGGAAATTTTTAGGTCAATCAGTTCAAAATTGTCTGATAAAGTCTACGGCAAGTACCAAAATTTAAAAAATCCATTCTTTGAGTAATCAAACGAATTTTAAGGTTGTATGGGTTATTCAGTCTGTATCAAAAGTTAGTGTTTTAGAAAATCCTTTATATTTTTCTGTGGAAAGTAATTATTTAATTTTCAGTTTAGTAATTAATTAGATAATATTAAAACATTCATTTCCAACTTTATTTCAATCAAATATAATGAATAATTGGAGCGTTTTAGGATTATAAAGTTTCTAACTTTAACACAAATCTTATGCAATCATAAAAAATAATGCCAAAGTTTCCAAAATTATTTTATTTTATTAATAATTTTTATTTTGTTCAGTTTAATAGCAGGCCGGATTCGCTGTCCTTGTCTAATTGGCATTTTTGTTATTTACTCAAGTTTTAATCGGTGTATCTTCAAATTAAAGGTCGAACGCAATAGATATTATTATTATGAACATCTATGCACAAGAAAAAAAATATCTACCGGTTTGTTTTTGAGAAAAGTAAGTAACGCCGAAGTAAAAGTTTATGTTTATAATATTTTCGCGTTACTTACTTTTCTCAAAAACAAACGGGTAGATATTTTTTTTCTTGTGCATAGATGTTCATAATAATAATATCTATTGCGCTCGACCTTTAATTTGAAGATACACCGATTAAAACTTGAGTAAATAACAAACAACTCAATTGTTACTCGGTCGGTATCAGGTTCTACTCCGGCCTACCGTTAAAATTTAAAATCTATTGACTAGGATGGAATTTCAATTTTTATTGTTTATTATAATTTATAGCCAATTTTCTGCGAAAAAATGCACATATGTCTCAGACGATACTCACTGTTTCATCATAGAAAATTGGCAATGAAATTTAATAAAAAATAAAAATCGAAATTCCATCCTCGTAAATAGATTCTAAATTTCAAACCGAACAAAATAAACTTTATTGCAGACAAATAAAATAATTTTTGAAACTGTGGGATTATTTTGTATGATTGCATTGGATTTGTGTAAAACTTATAAACTTTCAAATGTTATAACTCTTTAATAATTCATTATATTTAAATAAAATAAAGTTTAAAATGATTGTTTTAATATTATCTAATAAGATACTGACTAGGAGAGAGTCACATCTCCGGATAAAAGATTTTGCTAAAACTTAAAGATAATTTTTCATATGACAAAATATGGCTAAAGTTATAGTCACAAACGCTTAATATTTTCCTATTTACAGGCAATTAAAGAGAATCACTTACAAAGTTACAAGATTTTTAAACGCATATAATTCTTTAGCATTGATAGCTAGGAGCTTAAAACTTTTTTAAATCAAAGTTGAGCTTAAATCATTTAAAAAAAGTAATTATAGCATATGAAAATATTATTTTTTCTAAAGTTATAACGTCATAAAGATTGTTATCGAATTTTCAAGGAAATCTAACACAACTCGAATTACTTGACAACTCCCTTGAAAAGTGATGAATAAATTTATTTAAAAATTAAACTGAATGATCATCAAGGTACACAGTACAAGCTATTGCATTAGTTTTCTAGAAATTCAGCAATAAAATGGAAAGACAGTTAATATTTATGAGTACAGGTGTGGTGTCCGCATTACATTTCTGAGGAGGCCGAATTACCTGTCTTTGTCTAATACAGTTTTTCATCATTTATTTAAGAACCATCCGTTGTAGCAAGAAAAAAATATTAGACCCCGCTAGATATTAGTATAATAAGTAAATTGTATCGTGTAATTTTTGAATAATATGAGACCTACTAACAAACTATAATATAACTTATCTTTTTTGGTAAATCTCATATTATTATAAAACTACGCGATAAAATAATTTGATTTTCATTATAATATTTACTTATTATACTAATATCTAGCGGGGCTACTATTTTTTTCTCGTTACAACGGATAATGTTTACGTAAATGATGAATAACGGTATTATACAAAGACAGATAGTTCGGCGCCCTGTTAATTCTTTAATTTTCAAAAGAATAAATTCACAACAAAGAATATTTTGCTTTTTTAATGTTTCATCAGATTTAGTGAATCACTGGCTTGACCACAAAGAAATTTCACAAAAAAAAAGAGAAATTATGCTCGATTCACTTCGTTCTATGGTTAGCCGTAAAATCCAAGATTTGAGAAAAAAATCCAACACCATTGATCGAAATTACATTTTGTATTTATTCCGAAAGGTTAAAATAGATCGAATTGTGGATGAATAAAGCGAAAATAATGCCTTTATAGAAAAAAAGTTTTTTTTTAGAAATAAAAAGAATTTTTAAATGAAAATAGCACAAATTTATTTGCATTATAACTATCGAAAATTCTAAAAAAAATTTTCCTCACTTCATTCCATACTTTTCTTAAAAACAATGCCATGTAATCATTCTTTTTCCTTGTGTATAAATATTTATAATAATTTTTATTGCGTTAAACTCTTAATTTGCAGATATAACGATTAATATTAGAGTTGATATAAAAAAACTCAATTGCACAAGGATAGCGAATTCGGCCTGCTCTTAACGTATTTCATTACATTAGTGTTATAAATAAGTATCTAAATATTAGAACATCATCATATTACTTGTGTTCAGCGGAGCCATATAATTCAATGTATTTTTCCCGAAGTCAGTAGTACTTATTTTAGCTAATTCAATTAATTAACATTGTATTTTATGGCATTACTTTCCGCTTATGATTTTTACAAATTTTGACATTAGTTACATTAATACCACTATTTTAGTTGAAATAAAAAAGTCCTTTAGACCTGTTATTTTTTTATGAACTTGAATCGCAAATTATATATCAAAGTTGATAAACCTAACCCCGAAATACTATAAACTGCTAATTTGTATATAACTTTTTAAGTATAAGTTTTTGGTTAATTTCTTTAATTGTTCGTACTCAAGTTGAATCCTTCTAATTTTTTTATTGAAGTGAAACATAAACTTGAATCAGAAATATTATCAGAAGGGGGGAGCATGACCATGCCCTTAATTTATATAATTACACTAATATTATAAATACGTATTCGCACACTAGAACATCATCATATTCGATAAATTTAGTGGAGCCATAAGACCCAATGCATCTTGCCCGGGGTTAGTAGCTCTAATTTTGACCACTTCGTTTTTGCATGCAATTTCATGGCGTCACTTTCCAATTAAGGATCAGCTTTCGACTAACTTTACCGATCAAAAATAACTAGAGAAGATATTTTTATTTATTTTTTTTTGGATTATTCTTTGAATTTTGACTAATTTACACGCTTTCGTTTCTAATATGTTAAAATGAATAGATATTTACAAGTAAAAGCAATTCTGATATATATTTCTATTAATAATAAACAAAATTACTTTTTTAGCTACTTTCGATCTGTGAAAAATGCCTAAAACCTCGTCTAAAGCTGACCTTTAACATGACGAATAGTATAATACTGAAATACAGTGGACTCTCGATACAAGGGATCGCGATATAAGGGAATCCGAGCTGTTTCTCCACCGAGTCTAAGTACGTCAGTTCCCCCACCAACTATGTAAGTGAGAGAGACACAGTATAGCAATAAAATAAGACATGGCTAAACAAAAAACCCTAGTCTATTCCACACGCATCAGTAGGCGTGGTTACTGCGTCTACTTCGTATACACGCACGTTAAATTAAACTTACACTACGAGACAGTGGGCGGAGCTGTAACTCTTAACTCGAACGTGTTGGGGACTCTTCCTATAAGAGAATTTCCAAGAAATTTCCTCTCCTACAGCCCCGTCGATACCCTTGTATCGAGAGTCAACTGTATGTGTATTACTTTACTTTTAACGTTTAGAATTACATTGCATGGAAATATAATTCTTATTATGAAAACTATGCGAATAGTCTGTATGAACATGATCGTATATCATGGTTTAAAATTATATTCGAGCACGATTTTAAAATTTTTCAGCTTACGTTAGATTCACGACTGGATTAGGAAAACAAGCAATAATATTGCGATAATACTCTAAAATAAAAGTTAAATCAATAATTCTTGAGTTAGAAAAACCTATATTATTTGAATCTGTATGACGCTATTGTGAATAATATGTAAAAATAATTTATCAGTATGATAGAAAAAAGATATTAAGTACTAAGTCACTGTCAGTTCATTGAAAGTGTTTTGTCATAATGTTCTAAGACATAAATAAAGCTGCAACTGTTTTTACGGCGACGTGCAAATTGTGTGACAATTCGTAAGACGTGTTATGCCGTAAATCTAAACCAGATGCAGCGTGCGTCATAGAACGACACTACCTATTGATTAGAAAAACTGTCATTAATCAGTGAACTGACCCCAAGCCTCGTATACATTATCTCGTCTGCGATATCAAATGAGTAACACAATTTGTGAATACCCAAATTCTGTATAAACCTTAGTATACGAACGGCATCGCTCCAGACCTCACTGAAAAGCGATGGCCTTCTCGAGTGTAAAAGGCGATATGCATAATTGTAGTGACTAGTATCTTATCTATTACTTATAAATAATGTCAAAATGTTCGTGAAAAATTTGTTTATTTCTATTGTCATTCAATCACCAAGTATAATTATGTTCGAATATAGTACGAAACTATAATCCATAATAGCATGCTTTAGATAACGATTGTTTTGTAAATGTAATGTAGAATCATTCTACCGTAGTTTAATTAATATATATAAATAAATTGAATTATAGACCAAAATTCAGATTATAGATTTGTTGATATTGGTTACAACTATAAGTGTAGGAAAAAATAAAATTTTTTTGCACATGAGATCTCATGTCCAAAAATTTTTTTTTTTCACACGAGATTTCACATGAGATCTCATGTGAGATCTCATGTGAGATCGGTTATTGGGAAAATCAATTTTTTTGCACATGAGATCTCACATGAGATCTCACGTGAGATCGGGGATCAGGAAAAATAAAATTTTTCGGCACGTGAGATCTCATATGAGATCTCGTTTCATTTTCAATCATGAGATCTCATGTCATTTTTTTCAGTAGGGTTATAAACTTGATAAATAAAAACAAAATTATATCCCTTAAAAAAACTTTTTGGGGATTGATTAACGATTTATTAATTATTGAATCAAGCAATAAAATAATTATTTTTATAGTATTTCAATTAGATTAGCTAAAGATTTGAGAAAAATCTTAAAATAACAAAATTAACAAAAAAATCAATTAAAAGTTTATCCTACTATTTTCTTCATAAAAACAAAACTAAGTGAGATAGGATAAAATACTTGTTAGAGCTTATTCCACAATAAGTTTTTTATAAAAAACAAGCAATAAACCAAAATTTGATGGTGGGATCGAAAAAGAAGTGTTTTGTAACCTTTTAATTATTATTCTTTTTCTCAAGTATAACATATTATCTCTTCACATTTAAAGTTTTAAAAATAAAATTAATATATTTAATGTAACAGTTTCCAAAAGTAAAAGTGCTTTTTATAAATTAAATTATATATGTTTTAGGTCCAACAGCCCAACCATTGTCTTCAACACAGCAATTAACATCGAGTGAAAAGTCACATTTTAGTTCACAAAGTTCGGGGATGATTTATATTAGTACAGAAAGAACCAATGAGAGACAAAACGATAAAGGCACTATAAATATCATGACTTCGGAGATTGTGGCAGCTTTTGATAAAGCCAAAGTTTCTGATAAGAATGCTGTCTGTTTGACTGGCCTTATTGCAAACGCACTGGACATTGATATTAATACTTTGATCTTTAATCGTAAATCCATCAGTATAGCAAGGGCTGAAATAAGAACGAAATAATGTGAAAAACTGAAGCAATTTATTCAAAATATTCCAGTAACTTATTTAATTGTGCATTTTAATTGTGCAAGAAGATAGATCGATTGCTAATTTTAGAATCTAGTGATAATTTTACAAAAATTATAAACGTACTAGCATTATAAGACCAAAAGGCAAGTACAATGGCTTCAGCGATTAACGCATCTTTAAAAGATTGGGAATTGATAGAATCAACGAACGCACTGTGCTGTGATACTACAAATGCAAATTTAGGATACAAAGGTGGTGCAGCTGTTATTTTAGAACAGTTAATGGAAAAAGATTCAGCCTATTTAGCATGTCGTTATCATATTCTTGAGCTCATATTAAAAGCAGCATTTAAAAAGAAAGTTCCTGGAATGCGTTGTCCGAATTTACAATGCTTAAAATGTTTCAAGATGAGTGATCTAACCTTGATCTCAATTGTCATTAAAATAGATTAGTTGGACTAGAAGTGTCTTTAGAAAATAAAATTCCTCATATTATTTAGTATATAAAAAGATTTTTAAAAGAACAGCAGCCTAGGGATGATTACAAGGAACTATTAGAGCTCTGCTTAATTTTCTTAGACGTTGAAGAAGAAAGAAAATTGAAAAAGCCAGGTGCAATTTAACATTCCTACTGGAAGGCTAAAGCCATATATTTTATAAAAATTTGTTTATTTAGAAAATCTTTCAAACTAAAAAAAGTAGATGCAGAAAAATTATTTTCTATTTGTAAATTTATTGGATTTATATATATATATATATATATATATATATATATATATATATATATATATATATATATATACATCACTTCATGGTATACTGCTACTTTAGCTATTTCTGCTCCAAACAATAATTTAAAATCAATAAAGTCAGTAATTGATTTTAAAGATATAGATAAAGACATATCAGATGCTACTTTACAAAAATTCAGCAACCACTTGTGGTATTTGTTACCAGAACTCAGTGTTCTTTCGCTTTTCGATACTGATGTTGAAATCACCATTAAACAAAAAATAGTGAAATCATTTCAAGTTAATCCCGCAGATGATGAAGGTGATAGTATAAAAAAGTGTGTTTCTTTTCATGAGGGCATTAGGGCACTGCATGATAAGACTGGATTTTTTTACAAACAGTCTAAGTTTAAACTTTTTTACAAGGTTCAATTTGAACAATGAGTTTTTGAAGCATGATTGTAATTTATGGGAGAATGATCCTTCGTTCATAGAGTGTTGTGAAAAATTAAAAAACCTTATTGTAGTGAATAATTGTGCAGAAAAGGCCGTTCATTAGGCCGTAGAGTATGTGAATACCCGATCTCAAAATGGAGATCAGAAACAATACTTACTCCAATTTATTGTTGAAAGCAAAAAAAACTTACTAGCTAGTTCTGATAAAAAACAATTGATAAAGAAATTCAGAACTAAATAATGAAATAACAAAAATAGATATTTTTTTATAAATATATTTTTGTTTGAAAATGGCTAAACTAAAAACTTAAAACTTGTTCACCTCTATTTATAAGCAATTATTCTAAAAACTTGTTCACCTCTATTTATAAGCTATTAATTTTGAAAAATTAAATAATATTTTATATTACATGGACCAAAACTTAGTTGTCTAATTTTAATGAGAGATCGATTAAAAAAGTGCATGCTTTAACCAAACAGTGAAGTATAGAGCTTACAAATCGAAGATTCGATGTTCGCGTACGAATTCCATCACTTTTTTCAATGATGAAAATCATAACATATTTTTTTTAAAAAAGAGTTTGCAACAATCAGAAAAAAAATTAAAATGGTGTATAAAATATTGATTTTAAGACAATTAATAGATTGATTTCAAACGGATATAGGCTACAAACGGATTAGCTCTTATTATCTTACTGTTATGAACATAACAAGTTACACTTTAATACGACACATAAAATTTACAAATACATGCGCGTGGTTGTGACCGTGCAGTATAACGAATAAATAAATTGTTTATCTTGTGACGGCTTTACCGCACGGACAATTGTTAAGATAAATTCGAAGGAAACATATTGAGTAAAATTCGCGTTACAAAGTCGACGATGAAGTAGTTTTTATTTGATTTTGATATATAGAACTTGATTTATCGAATCAGGAGAGGCATAACGTTTCGTTCTCTCAATTCATGAAGAAACGGCGTCCTTACTCATACAGTAAACATACAAGTGACAATTTGGTTTCTTCTCAATAAAAACCAAGTATCGCAAGTATAACAAGTTAATGCGGTCGAGTACTACCAATAAATATATGATTATAACGTACTAATCGCGTATTTAAATTAAGATGTCGTTATAACTAGACCGCATAAATATAAGGATCTAATAATACGCAAGTTTGACACAATATAATTAAGCTTCAATAGCAGTAGCTTACAATATATATATATATATATATATATATATATATATATATATATATATATATATATGATATTTATGTATTGTAACGATATTCTACCGTGATTGAATCTTGCGCGCTTAGGTATTAAAATAGAATAAACGCTCGGTCATATATCTCGTCTAAGACGAGTAAAGAAGTGCGTATCTTGACGACCGGCACGCGAGCGAGAAGCAAGCCGGCCGCGAGGCGCTTCAGAGAGTTTCCGGCTACCGTTGCGTTAGCACGAAACCTAAGCCGCGCTGTGCTTATTAAACAATTTCGCCACGTGGTCGTATAATACGGTAGAGTAAGTTCGCAACTGATAGCGCGAAACGTTGTCTTAAATAAAAGTCGTTAATTTATATCGACTAGCGTATTATATTATATTGGCTAATTGCAACTCTCAGAAATTCTTTTTGTAGAATTTTGCTTGACCGCTTTTCGTGCGACTTAGCGGTCAGCCATTAAGTGCCAACAAATACGTTGATCGGCGTGCATAGGATTCCACCGATCTACGTCCAGGCAACCACGTTGGCAGAGCTCAGCGGAATTCAAGGATCGGGAAGAGACGTCTTCCACCGACCCAGTCTAGAGCATCTACGTATTGGTTACGTACAGGGAGAAGCTTCGATAACGGGCGAGCGGCATCTACGTGCACGTAGGTAATTAGTGTAAGCTGGCCAGTGCGTTATTGTAAGTATAATTATACTGTGCGATATCCAAGTGTCTCTTCCTCGAGAGATACTTGTTCGGGCATATTGTATCATCGGTGATATAACCGATCAGCGTCATAAGCGAGTGTCATTTAGTTCGCGACGCGCCCTCCCTTCGCTCACTCTCTCATTAGACGCGTAAACTACTTTTCTTATATTACTCAATTTCATTTCCGTTTAATTCATACTTCATCTTTATTATATTCATATTTTTCTTGTAATAAATTAATTCTATTTTCTATTAAAAAGTGCTTTCAATTAATTTATATTGCCTGATTATATTAAACATAAAATATATATTTCCCGTTGCTTACTCCGACGCCTCCGCGATCCTTGTGAGCAGTTATAAATTATTTAATTACGTCATATCATATATTTTAATATAACGTATTTTGGAACCTGCCTCATGAAGGAAAACTGCGCTACCGGCAACGCGTCTCTCGATCAGGTAAGAGAGAGAGAGAGAGACGCGCAGCGACGAGTTGATAGAAAAATCTTCCGTTGCACATCAATCTAACATACTAACTAGCTTTGCCGGAGTTGTTGCTAGTTTACCATACTTGAGATAAATTCTAGCAGCTCCGTGTTTTAATAAAACTATTTAGTCTTTATAAAAAGTAAATTGGAATTAATAAAAATCTAATTTCTTTTGTAACGAGTAGTAAAATTACCGTTACAAAATGGCGCCCAACGAATAGATGCGTCAACGGGATCAGGCTTACACGCGTCGTTTAATAAATCGAAATTTGCAAATGGCGTCGAGAGTGTAGTTACCATCGACGCAAACGGACTTCGCGTTGTTCTCAAAGGATCTTATATTAAAGATGGCGTTTTGACTGTAGTTAAAATTTAATATTTGAAGTAGCACGTGGAAAATTTTTTTTTCTCTCTCTTTTAACAATAAAATTATTTTTGTTTGTTGAAATAAAAGTGAATTAAAATTTTTTCTTTTTGTTTTTCTCTGTTAGAAAATAATTTTAACATAAAATTTTTTTTTCATTACATTGAGTGATAAATTTAATAAGATTAAATCAAATTTTATTTTCATAAAATACGTAGCAAAGATTCGGAATAAAATTGCATATTGCTGAAATTTTTTTTTTCTTCGTAATTTTCTGTTACAAGTTGCGTCCCCACGTGTCCCAGCAAAATTTTTCTTTTGTCTCTTTCTCCATAGGTAACGCGCAGGCGCTATTGACATAGCATAGCATAGATACAGAGATTAAGAAATATAACTCTGTATGCTGCCGTTTGCTTTAAGAGAAAAAGCAAACAGGCATTTAGAATTTATTTAAAATAGAGACGTGCGTTATTATATATACCCCTCTTATCGATCAGGTCATTAGTTATATTTCGTTGACTTATAAAGTGAGAGAGAATATTGGTTTCAGCTGGCGAGGAAGCTGAAACTAAATAAATTATAAATAATCCTTTAATGTAAAAATAATTTAATATCAATAAGAGTAAAATTTTTTTTGTAATTTAATATTAAATTTAATAGAATAAAAATTAAAATAAATTTTTTTTTTGTATATGGGTAATTCTTTCATACTTTTAAAAATCATGTTACTGCGTCATTTCTCCTAAATATGAGATAGCACATCTTGTTAGCAAATGTTCACTGATTTATTGAGTTATTAGAAACTAATTTTGTTATATTTTTAATGATAATTAGACGTGTCATTTTATGGCGGATGGGGAAAAGAGGTTTTTTTTGAAATTTAAATGTTACCAGGCCATGTAAAATGATAAATTACCGCTATAAAAAAAATGACTACTGCTTTTTTGATTTGAAATTCACACCAAAGCTTTATCTATACACATACTTTTGGAAAATCAAGAGCATGGGTGTGTGCCTGTTAACAAAAGTACTTTCTGAAAGGTTATTAAAATGTTACCAAAAATTTATATATTTTACTTTTTTCTGGAAAATACGATGCTGTAAAAAAGACTATTCAGCGGTGACATTTTAAACTACATCAAAAGGTAATATTTAGAATCACAAAGAGAAATTTTTTTATTAGGAACGTGTGCCTAGTGTAGATAAAGTTCTTTGTTCGTTTGAAATTATACTTAAAAAACGTGACTCACTTTTGAAAATAGGTTTTTATCCACTAATATGAAAACCTAAGCTTTGATTCACCTTTTCTCTGTTGTGAACTTTGTAATTTACTATTTTATAATACTCAATGTAATCTTTAAGTTGCTTTTGAAGTATTATTTCGAGTATTCTGGAAATCATTGAATTTTTCCCGGCTATTAAATTTTCCAAATTTACATCGATTACCTAGTTTCTATCAATGTTTTAATTCTAAAGAGTTTAAACTTTAAAAAGCTCAGTTTTAGTATGTATTTAATAGCTTACACCTAGAACGTTGAGTTGAATCATCACTGAAGTTTCTAGATTTTAAATTTAAAATTTTTAGATTTAATGTTTATTAAATAAACTAAAATATTTGGTTAAAAGGAATATAAGTATTTTTATTCGAAAACATATCTATACAAATCATATACAAATCCATGTCAAATTTCATACCCTAAGATTGACAATTTTAGCAAAAATAAATTGATATTCCACTCACTTATGATTTGTAATCAGGAATCCCAAAAGCCATTGGGTAACTAATATCACTTAATTTTAACCTTTTAAGGACGGGGATTTTGACGTTAAAATTCGACTTTTTTTTTAAACAATATTTGTGCATAAAATGAAAGAATATGTCACGTGGAGTGCCTGATAAAATTGGTGGTCGATATATCGACCAGTCCCGTCTGGAACGTAAAGTCCAATGTTAAAAATTTAATTTGGCGAGTTAGGATTGCTTTTAGACGTATTTGGATGCGCTGAATACGAAAAAAATATCAAAAAATGTTCAGGAGACATCCGTGACCTTGAAAATGGCATTTCAAGGTCAACTTCATTACTTGTACTATTTTAGTCCAAAAATGATATCTCTACGTTTTTATATGCATAACATACATTTTTATCACAAGAAATGTGTTCGTTTTCGCTCTCAGCATGACCCAGAATCAACAGCGTGGATGTGGCGAAAATTTGATCCCTTTGGGGTGCTTTATTTTTGTGAGTCCCCTTGCCTCTCACGTTGGGGTGCTTTATTTCCGTGAGTCCCCTTGCCTCTCACGTTGGGTGCTTTATTTTCGTGAGTCCCCTTGCCTCTCACCTCTAAATATTTAACTTTATGATAATGTCTTTTTTGTGTGATATTCTTCAAAACATGAAGCTACGCATAAAGGAATATCACAATCAGAACACATGTATTTTGTTCGACTAGTCATTTTACGTAAAGCACACAAATGACACCTTCGACTTGTAACAAATCTTGGAAAATGACGACCAACTAATCGAGTAGAAGGGCTAACAAGACGAGAAATGCTATCATTAGTATTATCCAATTTCAATAATGATCTAACAACCGATAATCGGAATGAAGGAAAGGGCATTGGTCCTTCATTTTTCATTTTATATAAAGAATGAGCATTAGATAAACTTAGATCAATAAGATGGAAAAATAACTTGCGATACCACTTCATTGTTTTTCTAACTGTTTCGGTTATAGACAATTGTCTATCTACATTGTCAACACCACCCATATTTTGGTTGTATTCATGGATGCATCGTGGTTTTATAATATCCTCATTGGTTTGATAGTGTTTTTTGCCAGTGGTACAGAACTCAGGTTCATGCACAGTTGTAAGCATGCAAACACTACGCTTATCTTGCCACCTGATTGCCATCCACAAATTATCATGAGCAACTTGAACTTCACCTCACTCTAATTTATTTTCTAATTTTGGCATTCCTTTCCTATTTCTTTTTACCGTGCCACACATTCCTGTATCGCGATCATGCAAAAATTCTGCCAATATGGGAGATGTATACCAGTTATCTATGTATATGACATGACCCTTGTAAAAATAAGGTTGTAAGAAATGAGCGACAATATCCCCAGTAACACCCAAATCAAACTTCTAATAATCAGTATCAGCGCCAGTGTAGACAACAAAGCCCAAAATGAATCCAGTTTCACAGTCTACTAATTCAAAAAGTTTGATACCAAACCGATTTCTTTTCAAAGGAATATACTGCTTGAATCGAAGCCTGCCTTTCCATAATACTAGGCTTTCATCTATGCACAAATTTTTGCCTGGAATAAGAGCTGCTGAGAATTTACTTTGTAGATAGTCTATTATTGGTTTTATTTTCACTAAAGGATGGTGAGCGATCTCCGAGGTATCTTCATTATTATGAAAATGTAAATAGCGTAAGATTGCAAGAAACCTATCACGAGACATTATTTGACCGAAAATTGGAGTATGAAGCAGAGGATCTTTAGACCAATAGTCTTTCAAGTCACCTTTTCGAATGTGGCCCATTAGAATTAAAAGGCCAAGAAAACATTCAAATTCATCTTTTATAAGAGGATACCAAGTTTTCTGATGGGATTGCCGATCTTCATGATTCTGACTTCCATAGCGATTCGTCTCATCTATAATTCTTTCAATCAGAGGGGAATCAAAAAAGTATTCAAAGTAATTGATTGGTTTATTCCCCGATATAGAGATGTTAGGATTTATTTCAGAAGTACCTTGAAAATTTTTGATTGATGGATAAAAATACGCGTTTTCAAAAATTTGAGTCTCATCATAATCATTTTCTACCAAATCAACTTCATGAATTTCCTCATTCTCCAAATCTTGTATTTCAGGTTCAGACTCGCCACTACTCCAAGCTTCAATATCAGCCATTTTATCAAAAGTAATCGCTTGTAATTTTTTGACAACTTAGTAAATAAAGAGAATGATGAAATAATAAGAATATTATCAATAAAAAATCTTCTGCAAGAAAAAATAACTAAGTGTTGATCTGCTAAGAAACTAATAGTAATAAATAGTTCAAATAATCACTATGATAATGCGTTTTATCAAACGCAACACTATTTGTTTCGTATTTATAGCATCAAAATACGTTGGTATACCAATTTTCAGGTCGAAATACCGAATAAAAAATTTGACCTTGAAATCACTATTCAAGGTCAAATATGCTTTTTAGAATGATAACACTACGTTTCCTGTATTCAACATATAATATTACCCCCGAAACAATTCCAAAATAATATGATACCGAAGTGGTCGATATATCGACCAGTCCCGTCCTTAAAAGGTTAATACCCGAATCGCCAAAAATGAATTTTCCAAAAAAATTGGCATTTCTGGCATATTTTATTTATTACAAAAAATTTTGTAATTATTAATGTAAATTGCGTATTTAAATATTTTCTGTAACATATTAAACATGTAAAAATGAAAAAGCTCAATGGAAAATGATCTATTATAGCCCAAAATACTTAAAAAACTGATCTGAGATAGGTAAAATATTATACCTGGGTGTGATAATAATGAATATATTTAAATGTCTTATATTAAAAAAAGCTATCTTCAAAAGTGAGTAATGCGATTTTTTCTTTTATTATCATTTTAATATATCAACATTTAAAAAAAATAAATTTGATACATGTGTCTTCAATTTTTTTTAATTTATTGAAAGTAAATTTTAACACTATGAAAAATTTACTCGAAAATCTGTCTTTTGATGTTTGTTAAAAAGACTACCCTTAAAAGTGAGTAACACGATTTTTTTTTTCATTATAATACGTCAACATTCAGAGAAAATTAGTTTTATACGTGTGCCTGTATTTTTTTTTTTTAATTTGTTGCAGGTGAAATTTTAACATTATGAAAGATTTACCCATATACATTAAAGGATCTGGAAAATTTTTTTTTTTTTGTGTGGTTTAATAGAATTTTAAATACATAACATTATTTACAAATAATAAAGTATTTTTTTTTCTCTCGTGATATTAAGATTCTCTCTCACAAAGAATTGCCAGCTTATAGCGAGGCAATTGATCGGCGCAGTGTGTGTGGTTGAGAAAATTTAGAAATTTCTCAAAGATTTCATTTAAATAAATTTTCACCTTTTTACACTACACATTAAATACACGTGTATAAAAAAAAAAAAATTGTCCTCACACAGTTAGGTGTGCGCTTTTAACTAAAGTTTAAAAACGCACGGGCTTTTGGATTTAGCCGCGTATTTTGAATATTTTAACAACAATTTCTAATGTCCTTGTTGTAATAAAAATTAAAATTACAGTGTTGGAAAATTTTGTTTTATGTCGGTCAATCACTAAAATATTATTAGTTATTGCGTTAAATAAATAAATCCAAAAACCAAAACATAGAAATATATATTTTTTTCTTCTTAATTATATATACATATATTTTAATTTTTTTTTCACATCGTATATGTGCGGCTTAGTTTCTAACCACACATATACGAACTGAAATATTATTTATTATTTATATAGCGAATATACACACACACTGCAAGCGTAGTAGCGTGCTTGCGTGCGATCAGATTTAAAACACAGATATAGTCAAGAAAGAAGAAAAATAAATTCAAGATGGCTAACGTACCGTTAAAAGCAAGTGCTGATGCAGCCGAAAAATGGGTAGGGTATATATCTGAGGAGGACTTAGGAATAACTCTACAGGAGTTTCCTAAGTCCTCCTCATTTGTTCTTTCATTTTGTAACGGTAATTTTACTACTCGTTACAAAAGAAATTAGATTTTTATTAATTCCAATTTACTTTTTATAAAGACTAAATAGTTTTATTAAAACACGGAGCTGCTAGAATTTATCTCAAGTATGGTAAACTAGCAACAACTCCGGCAAAGCTAGTTAGTATGTTAGATTGATGTGCAACGGAAGATTTTTCTATCAACTCGTTGCTGCGCGTCTCTCTCTCTCTCTCTCTTACCTGATCGAGAGACGCGTTGCCGGTAGCGCAGTTTTCCTTCGTGAGGCAGGTTCCAAAATACGTTATATTAAAATATATGATATGACGTAATTAAATAATTTATAACTGCTCACAAGGACCGCGGAGGCGTCGGAGTAAGCAACGGGAAATATATATTTTATGTTTAATATAATCAGGCAATATAAATTAATTGAAAGCACTTTTTAATAGAAAATAGAATTAATTTATTACAAGAAAAATATGAATATAATAAAGATGAAGTATGAATTAAACGGAAATGAAATTGAGTAATATAAGAAAAGTAGTTTACGCGTCTAATGAGAGAGTGAGCGAAGGGAGGGCGCGTCGCGAACTAAATGACACTCGCTTATGACGCTGATCGGTTATATCACCGATGATACAATATGCCCGAACAAGTATCTCTCGAGGAAGAGACACTTGGATATCGCACAGTATAATTATACTTACAATAACGCACTGGCCAGCTTACACTAATTACCTACGTGCACGTAGATGCCGCTCGCCCGTTATCGAAGCTTCTCCCCTGTACGTAACCAATACGTAGATGCTCTAGACTGGGTCGGTGGAAGACGTCTCTTCCCGATCCTTGAATTCCGCTGAGCTCTGCCAACGTGGTTGCCTGGACGTAGATCGGTGGAATCCTATGCACGCCGATCAACGTATTTGTTGGCACTTAATGGCTGACCGCTAAGTCGCACGAAAAGCGGTCAAGCAAAATTCTACAAAAAGAATTTCTGAGAGTTGCAATTAGCCAATATAATATAATACGCTAGTCGATATAAATTAACGACTTTTATTTAAGACAACGTTTCGCGCTATCAGTTGCGAACTTAGTCTACCGTATTATACGACCACGTGGCGAAATTGTTTAATAAGCACAGCGCGGCTTAGGTTTCGTGCTAACGCAACGGTAGCCGGAAACTCTCTGAAGCGCCTCGCGGCCGGCTTGCTTCTCGCTCGCGTGCCGGTCGTCAAGATACGCACTTCTTTACTCGTCTTAGACGAGATATATGACCGAGCGTTTATTCTATTTTAATACCTAAGCGCGCAAGATTCAATCACGGTAGAATACTGTTACAGTATAAATATTTATATGATGTTATATAATGAAAGTTTTTATTGTTTATATAAAACCAATTTTCATAAATACTAATATCTTATAAATGTCTTTTGACTGATAGATATTTAAGACTGATTTTTAACTATATTATTTATACTTTTTGCGTGTATTTATTCGTGTTATCTGTGATATCACTTTTATTTAATTTATTGACTTACTTCTACAGTATTACTATCTCTATTATGTTTTATGACTGTGATATCAGACTGTACTAATTTAATTTTATATATGCAAGGCTATTTAAAGTATTTTATGTATTTTTAACTTTATTTGTAATTTTACACGCTCTTTTTGTAATTATAATACAAAATAAACAATATCTAATCTAATCTAATCTAATGTCCATAGCATTGATAAATTTTTGTTTTTTTACCTAAATTATTAAATTTATAAAGTTTGTATTATAAATATATTTCTATATATTCCATACCACCTAGTATTTTTAAATACCGAGGTATATATGTAGGCGCGTTTTTTTTTAGTGATTTCCCCAGGAGGCCTATTTCCACTCACATTTTAAAAAAAATGTTTTTTTTCAAATAAATAAAAAAAATAATTTTTTTATTTATACATTAAAAATAAAAAATTACATCTTTTAAATATGTTCGCTGAAATATAAAATATTAAAAATAATAGGTATATTAAATTTAATATATTTAAATATACAAAAAAATATTACTTATACTTACTATTAAACAGTATTTAGAAATCCAAAAATTTTTTTAATTTATAAATTTAGAATATTAAAAAAATTGTACCTGTTTTTATTATGACTAAAAATTTTGAAAACAGAAATTAAAAAAATTTTTATGTATTATCCTTTTTTTTGTCAATATACGTAGAATTTTTTCCATCTTTTTGTTCTAATTTTTGTAAATATTGTAAAATTATTTAATATAATTGTTTATAAAATTTTATATAATTTTTCACTTACTTTTATAAATAAAAAATAATATTTCTGGAAAATACTTCTTGGAATTTTTATATGTAATATTAATTATATATACATAATTCATAAATATATTTTGTATGAAAATAAATTATTTTTTAATTATTTATATTTGTAGTTAATAGTGTATAAAATTAAAAAATTGAAAATATTAAATTTAAATTTTTAAAAATATAATAAAATAATTTTTCAATATAAATTTATATTATAAAAAATATAATACCTTCTTTAATGTTTTTATATTATATAAACTGATCATAATTTTCAATTTATGAACTAAATTTTTTTTTACTGCAAATAAATATTTTATTGTTATAAAAAGTAATTTTATAATTATGAATTTTCAAGTAAAATATTATTTACGTGATTTTTTATATGCCTTTTTAAATGATCATTTCTTAAAAATTTTTTATTACAAATAAAGCATGTAAATTTTCGTTTCCTATGCTTAGCTAATATATGTCTTATTAAATTAGATTTCGTACTAAAATTTTTCTTACAATAAATACATAATTCCTTTTTTTGTTCGTGAGTTCTTTCATGTCTTCTAATATTTTTAATTTTAATAAATAAGCCACATGTTCTACAACTTATAGTTTGAACACTTTGAATTGAATACTTATAGTATGAATTCTATTTATATGTATTTTTAAGAATTCAGATGTAGAATAAGAATTTTTGCAAAACGGGCATTGAAATACATCCATTTTTCATATTAATATTAAGTTCAAACATTAATTTTCATTAAATAATAATTTTATAAAAAAACTTGGGAAACATTTTAATTATATTTTATACATGGGGATTTATAACTTTATTTAAGTTTAATTTTATTCTGTTTCTATTAGATTTAAAAAAATTAAAATATAATAAGCATAACACTTTCAATAATTTACATCAATGACTTTTTAGGGGTCCACCTTTACTTTATTTGACATTTTCATTGATTGCAATTTTCTAATATGAAAGAGAGAGAAAGAGAAAGAGTCTACTTACTCTTTACTCAGCTGCCTACCCGACACTGAAGTGGCTTTTGCTGATCGCTTGCCCTACGCATGCACTTATCTTCACAGTGAAAAATTTGTTAGCTTTTGTCGACAAAAATCGCATCATGAGTGGCGCGGCTCACGAAACAGCTACCACTCCGATATTTTCGACTAATTACTTTCTGACAGCTATGCAGAAACTGTTTTAGCTTACAATTTAATTTAAAACAAGTTTTACAAAAGAAATAGTATATTACGATACGGGCGACTTAAATCACCTATTATTATACGGCGAAGTTAGGGCCCGAGCGTCAGCGAGGGTCCTAAACGCCGTGTAATAATAGGTGAATTTAAGTCGCGAGTATCATATACTATTTTATAGCTCGAGTGATTTAAATCCGCCACACTACATCTATACTCTCAAAATTCAATAATAAGCAAAGGCTATGCACTCCACGAATGATAATTCATTAAAAAAACGAATTCTATTTACCAGCAAAACTAGGCATATGAATGATAAATCGTAAAAGAAAAGCAAAAACTGCAAAAAAGCAAAATCTAAGCACTTCGCGAATAATAAATAGAAAAAAAACTAAAAAATATATATAAAACATGAAATGCCATTATGTCAAACTTTTGAAATTAATTCTGTAATAATAAAAAATCTAAATTTCCTTTCATATATGTATTAGGGCCGTAGGAGCGACAATTGGTAACTTGATTATTAGCAGTTGCGTTTAGGGGAATCACAGACGCGACGGAGTCTTAGAGCGTCAAAATGACTACCTCTTCGTTTCGCATGTTACACTGATATTAACTTTGGTTTTACACGTATTTTACACGCTTATAATTGTTATTTATTTTGAAAAATATCGATATAAAAGAGTTGCAATAATCTACACCTTATTATTATCGATGAATAAACTCTTAAAAATAATCCAGATATCAAAATATCGCTTATTATAAGTGCGTGATTTAAGTGAATTCAGCGTTATATTCATTATTGAACAGCGTAAAAATTTATCGTTTAACTCTCGGCTCAGCAGGATTTAAGCGCGGATTTAAATCACGCAGTGCTATAAAAATCTTTAATTTTAGTAAAATAAAAATAAAATACCCTTTAAGTGAATCAAATTTACACAATAAAATGAAATTTAAAAATCAATTATTCGTTAAAATTAAATGAAATGAATTAATAAAAATGGTAAAAATTTAAATAAATTATTTATTGAAAATTTCCGTCCAAACAATGTTATCTATATTTGATGTATTATCTAAATTATTTATTAAAAGTTATACAATAAAATATTATTAAAAGTTTTACATCTTGACAAAGCAACGTATAATTGACCATGTAAAAACAATGGTCTTCTTATAAATAAGCCTACATTATCGAAACTTTGACCTTGTGATTTATTTATACTTATTGCAAATGCTAATATAATTGGAAATTGTTTTCTGTAAAGAATAAATGGTAATGAAGAATTATTTTCTGTATTTAAAGTAATTTTTGGAATAAAAACTTTATTTCTACTCTTATCGCCTGTTATTATTTCAGCTTCAATATTATGTTTATATAAATTTATAATTTTCAATCGTATACCATTACATAATCCTTCCGATAAACTTGAATTTCTTAACAACATTACTATAGCATTAACTTTTAAATTAATTTATGAGGTGGTAAACCTTCTTTAATTTTATTTAAAAATTGTATTTGGTAATTCAAATAAATGTTATCATCAGTTTGATTAACACCTTTATGCGTAGCGTAATCAATACTATAATGTTTCAGTTTTTCCATTTAATAAATTTAATGTTTTTTTATTTAAATTATTAATATCTTCATTATGAGGAGCTAATATAATTTTTTCTTTGCAACAATTTTTATTAATATTTGAATAAATTTTAGAACAAATATCGTTAGTTTGTAATTTGTTTTGAATTATGAAAGGGTTTATTTTGACATCACCAATTTGTAACAGAAATTAAGCAAATTTTTTATTTTCAGATCGAATATTTTTTGTTAATTTTAATATACTAAAAAATTGCCATAAATATGAACTTTTTATTGTTTCTTGTATACTTAAATTTCTATTTCCATGTCTAACAACTGGTAAAATTTGTCGAAAATCACCACCTTAAATAATTAATTTTCAACCAAAAAGAAAATTACTATTACAAACATCTTTTAATGTATTATTAACTATTTCTAATGCTTTTTTTGGAATCATTGATGCTTCATCCCATATTATTGTATCAGCTTCTCTTAATTTTCTTTTATCTGATTGTAATTCTAAAAATGCATTTTCAATTGTATTTAAAAGTTAAAGGTAATCTAAAAGTCTTATGATTTGTCATTCTTTTAGGTAATAAAGTAGATGCAATACCAGTCCAAGCCATAGACAAAATTTTTTTATTAATTGATATAAAAGAAAATATTAAAGTCTTATATAAAAAAATTTTTCCTGTTCTTCCAGGACCATCAATAAAATATATTTTTTTATTTTTTTTTTCAGTTAAAATTTTAAAAATTAATTTTTGTTTATCGTTTAATTTATTATACATTTATTTAAAATTTTCTTTGTTTTCTATTTCATCATGATGATTATTATTCAAAGTAATTAAATTTATTTTTGGTTCAGTTAAAGCAAAATCTTTACAAGACATATATTCATTAATAAAAATATTATTAAGTTCAAATAAAGCATTATTTTCTTTATTTTCATTAAAATCTTCAACAAAATAATTAGTAGTGGAGGTTGGCACACTTGCGCACAGGGGGCTTGCGGAATTTCTATTTTACCATGTTTGATGTCATTTATTCTTTTAAGCAATAATTGTACATTTCATAAAATTTATCATAAAAATTAATAGCTTAATATGTTTGTTCTATATATTTAAAGTAAAAGCAGTAGGTGCAAACAATAAAAATTAGCACAGACTCTCTCCGTCTCACTCTTATACTCGCACATCAAACATAAAAATTTACGTTGTGCTGTGCGACTCACAACGAAGATGGATATATGCGTATACTATATCATAGTATACGAGTAATTTTTTATCCTTGTTACAAGTGGTACACTTGATTCATTTGATGCCCATTATGAAATAATTCAAAGTAATAATCAAAATATTAAAAAAACATTGATCTAATCTAGAATATAAATATTATAATGTTCAAAGAATATTTAGAATTTCAAATAATTTCAATGTATTAATATGTTTTACAGTTTTACTTAGTAGTGGAGGTTGGCGTGCTTGCGCGCAGGGGGCTTGCGGAATTTCCATTTTACCATATTTGATGTCATTTATTCTTTTAAACAATAATTGTACATTTTATAAAATTTATTATTAAAATTATTAACTTAATATGTTTGTTCTATATATTTAAAGTAAAAGCAGTAGGTGCAAACAATAAAAATTAGCAAGAAGCTTTTTAAATGATGGGATTTGAACGAAAGTGAGGATCAAAGAGGATGAGCTAAGGAGCAGCTAAGGAAGAGCAGCAAAAACGTTAAATAACGTAAAATAACACAAAAAAAAGGTAAAATTTAAGGATTTACCCGAGGAGGAGTAAAAATGACCTAAAATAACGTAAAAATAACGGAAAAAAGTGATGGATTTTTTGAGGAAGAAAAAGGGAAGAGAAAATGAAGGCATGAGGAAATATTAGGGTGTCCCTTAGTTTCAGAACTCCAAAAGACCTTTCTCCCAATTTTTATAAATCGTTAGTTTAGCACAAAAATCGAAGATCTGTGTGTTTGTTGGTCCTTTTGTCCGTTTGATCTTACAAAAATCTCTAGCTTTTTCTATTTGTGCTATGTTTAGTGTGTTATCACGAGCATGTGGTTTGCGTGCAATCTTAAATACTTGATTTTCCTATTTCAAGCAGCTACTAACTATTGTCTCTCTCTTTCTCATTTTTATATACAATTTTATAGAAAATGTAAAAAAATATTTTTAAAATTTAAAAGTTTTAATTAATTTAACAGTAACGCTTAATAAAATATTTATCGTTGACTACAAAACGTTCTTTCTTGTCTTTTGAAGATACTTTCTTTTTAGTCCAGTAGAATTAATCGAAATGCATAATGTAATTAGAGACAGGTTCAGACCACCAAAAATGGCTTTGTTGGATGATTAGGAATGAAACTGTGGAATTACCCTCAAAATTTGAGCCGTCAGGAATTAGTAAACAATGATTTAAGGTGCAAAATTCGTAAAAATCACTGTTTTTTTGAGGTAGCTTGAAATCGTTTCCGATTTAGTATATAAAAATTATACTATTTGTAGGTATTTCAAAGACGATTAATTTGAGACGTCATAGATGAAAATCGGTTAATAAATTTTATAAATAATGATAAACAAAAATCGAAAATCGCGAAATTTTAAAATATTTGTCATTTGATAAAAAAAGGATGTACATGTTTGTAATTCCCCAAAAATGCGCCTCTTATTATCCTTGAGTTACCATAAAAATTTCATCAAAAAATATTAATTATTTTAGGAGATATTCTATTTGTTTATTAAAAAGAGGTCAAATGTACATTAAAAAATTTACCCAAAAATATCATCGTAGAGATTTTATGATCATCATATAGTATTTAGATATTAACGTAGATTTAACGAATTTCATGTGAAATCGTGTCCATTTTATTATTTTCAACTTAAATATGGCAAAAAAAAAGTAAATTTTTTTCTTAATGGTTTTTTTAATATTTTTGCAACTAATGAAAATATCAATATAGAGATTTGATATTCTTATTACTGGCAATTTTACGCAAATTTAAAAAAAAAAAGAATGCTCTAGCTCAATTAGAAGCCGAGATAATTTTTTTTTTTTTTTAATTCGCCAATTGTTTATTTATAAATATTAAGGACTGAAATTTTTATCACAACTAGTATAATACTTGAACTTTATGATTTTATTGTATCAGAGATGAAATAAACATTTTGGAATGTAAAAAATTAATATTTAAATAATCAAGATTGCTACTAGTTAAACAGAGTAATTTTTCGTGCCTTGCAAAAAAATTGATCTGGCGAGTTCTAACTCTGTTCCGATTAAAAATTCATAATATCTTCGTTAATTACGGACCAATTTCGACGTTTTTTTTTTAATTTGGGGTAGCGCGTAAAAATAATAGCAACTGTTGTATTTGTTTTTAAAAAATTATTTATTTAACAACAATTATTGCAAAAAAAAATTTGTTTAAACATATTTTTTTAAATATTAATTTTAGCAAAAAGCTTTAGGAATAAAGTTTGTTCGTCTTAAAAAAATAAACAATATTTCATTTTAGTGTTTTCATGATAAAATCAATATTAAATCTGTTAATCTGAAAAACAAAATTTAAAAAATTTTTCGTTGGAAATTTCAACGTAAATTTTCTTTGTCATGAAAAATTCTTTATATCTCCGTTAATCACGGACAAATTTAGACGTTTTTTTTTTAATTCGGGGTAGGGCGTGAAAACAATAATAACTGTTGTATTTGCAATACAAATTTTTTCATTTAAATTGTTGAAAAAAACAATATGATAGTTATTATATTTTTCACGCCCTACCCCGATTTAAAAAAAAAACGTCAAAATTGGTCCGTAATTAACGGAGATATAAGAAATTTTTCATGAAAAAACAAATTTACGTTGAAAGTCCAAAAAACAAATTTATTTCAATTTGTTTTCAGAATTAACAGACTTAATATTAATTTTATCATGAAAACACTAAAATGAAAAATTGTTTATTTTTTTAAGACGAACAAACTTTATTCTTAAAGCTTTTTGCTAAAATTAATATTTTAAAAAATATGTAAAAACAAATTTTTTTTTTGCAATAATTGTTGTTAAATAAATAATTTTTTAAAACAAATACAACAGTTATTATTGTTTTCACGCCCTACCCCGAATTAAAAAAAAACGTCTAAATTGGTCCCTGATTAACGGTGATATAAGGAATTTTTCATGATAAAGAAAATTTACGTTGAAATTTCCAACGAAACATTTTTTAAATTTTGTTTTTTAGATTAACAGATTTAATATTGATTTTATCATGAAAACACTGAAATGAAATATTGTTTATTTTTTTAAGACGAACAAACTTTATTCTTAAAGCTTTTTGCGTAAATTAATATTTAAAAAAATATGTTTAAACAAATTTTTTTTTGCAATAATTGTTGTTAAATAAATAATTTTTTAAAAACAAATACAACAGTTGCTATTATTTTCACGCGCTACCCCAAATTAAAAAAAAAAACGTCTAAATTGGTTTGTGATTAACGGAGATATAAGGAATTTTTCATGACAAAGAAAATTTACGTTGAAATTTCCAACGAAACATTTTTTTAATTTTGTTTTTTAGATTAACAGATTTAATATTGATTTTATCATGAAAACACTAAAATGAAATATTGTTTATTTTTTTAAGGCGAACAAACTTTATTCCTAAAGCTTTTTGCTAAAATTAATATTTAAAAAAATATGTTTAAACAAATTTTTTTTTTGCAATAATTGTTGTTAAATAAATAATTTTTTAAAAACAAATACAACAGTTGCTATTATTTTCACGCGCTACCCCAAATTAAAAAAAAAAACGTCGAAATTGGTCCGTAATTAACGAAGATATTATGAATTTTTAATCGGAACAGAGTTAGAACTCGCCAGATCAATTTTTTTGCAAGGCACGAAAAATTACTCTGTTTAACTAGTAGCAATCTTGATTATTTAAATATTAATTTTTTACAT
This sequence comes from Anastatus disparis, assembly GCA_017163975.1. NCBI lineage: Eukaryota > Metazoa > Arthropoda > Insecta > Hymenoptera > Eupelmidae > Anastatus > Anastatus disparis. Next base: position 392,265 of record JAFFSR010000340.1, on the reverse strand, counting down.
TCCAAAATGTTTATTTCATCTCTGATACAATAAAATCATAAAGTTCAAGTATTATACTAGTTGTGATAAAAATTTCAGTCCTTAATATTTATAAATAAACAATTGGCAAATTTAAAAAAAAAAATTATCTCGGCTTCTAATTGAGCTAGAGCATTCTTTTTTTTTTTAAATTTGCGTAAAATTGCCAGTAATAAGAATATCAAATCTCTATATTGATATTTTCATTAGTTGCAAAAATATTAAAAAAACCATTAAGAAAAAAATTTACTTTTTTTTTTGCCATATTGAAGTTGAAAATAATAAAATGGACACGATTTCACATGAAATTCGTTAAATCTACGTTAATATCTAAATACTATATGATGATCATAAAGTCTCTACGATGATATTTTTGGGTGAATTTTTTAATGTACATTTGACCTCTTTTTAATAAACAAATAGAATATCTCCTAAAATAATTAATATTTTTTGATGAAATTTTTATGGTAACTCAAGGATAATAAGAGGCGCATTTTTGGGGAATTACAAACATGTACATCCTTTTTTTATCAAATGACAAATATTTTAAAATTTCGCGATTTTCGATTTTTGTTTATCATTATTTATAAAATTTATTAACCGATTTTCATCTATGACGTCTCAAATTAATCGTCTTTGAAATACCTACAAATAGTATAATTTTTATATACTAAATCGGAAACGATTTCAAGCTACCTCAAAAAAACAGTGATTTTTACGAATTTTGCACCTTAAATCATTGTTTACTAATTCCTGACGGCTCAAATTTTGAGGGTAATTCCACAGTTTCATTCCTAATCATCCAACAAAGCCATTTTTGGTGGTCTGAACCTGTCTCTAATTACATTAAATTTTAGCTCTTTTTTCGCTAATTCTACTGGACTATTTGAATATTGATTAAACACTCTCAGAATAGCTTTACTTTACTGAAACATTGTCTTTAATAAACTTTTCTATTCAGAAGTCGAGCGTAAAAAAGAATATACACAACATACATGATAACTTTGAAGCCATTTTATATTGTTTTTATTTTTGACTTGACGAGGCATCAAACGAAAAGTCAACTATAGGAAAATGATTCAATCAGCGAAAAATAAATAAACATCTTTTTTAAATATTATCAACATTCTTTGTGTATTAATGTAAGTTATTATTAATTATTGGATATTTATACTTCTTGTTATTTGATTTTCTTGCCATTATAATAAATCTTGATATTTAATTTTTGGCTTAAACATCCTTGGCTGTCTATTATTAACATCATTTTTAATATGTTTATGAAAAAAATATAGAAGACATGTAAAAGATATGCACTAACAGAATGCTTTGAAAATAAGCCCAATCAAAATTATCTTTAATTTATCTTGACTCTGTTAAATAAATGAAGTAAGGAAAACCTCACGAACTCAATTTTACGCACGTGCATCACAAATTCGAATACGAAAAATACCGATAAAGGAAGTGTAGCTAATAAATAAATACACTGTAAAAATGCGATGTACAGTCACTTTTATTTTTTTATACAATTGAAAAAAACACTGGTTTTTTATTTTTATCTTCACTTACTAAGACCTATCTGAGTGGCGTTAATTGAAGAGTGCAAAAAGCTTAGCTTTAAAAAAAATAATTTACACTAACTTGCAGCGTGCGGAATGAGCTAGCTTTTTGTTGCTAGTCTGAGAAAAGACACCAGTCTAACCCTACCGTAAGACATCATAATCATTATCATCATCATCATCATTATCATCATCATCATCATCGTCATTGTCATCGTCATCGTCATCGTCATCGACATCGTCATCGTCATCGTCATCGTCATCGACATCATCATGGTCATGGTCATCGTCATCGTCATCGACATCGTCATCGTAATCGACATCGTCATCGTCATCGTCATCGTCATCGTCATCGTCATCATCATCATCATCATCATCATCATTATCGTCATCATCAGTATCATCGTCGTCGTCAGGGTCATCGTAGTCGTTGTCGTCATCGTCAGGGTATCGTAGTCGTTATCGTCATCGTCATCGTCATCGTCATGGTCATCGTCATCGTCATCGACATCGTTATCGACATCGTCATCGTCATCGATATCGTCATCGACATCGTTATCGTTATCGTCATCATCATCGTCATCATTATCGTCATCATCAGTATCATCGTCGTCGTCAGGCTCATCGTAGTCGTTGTCGTCATCGTCGTCGTCGACGACGACGACAGCTAAAATATTAGAATTTTTGAAGTCGTTGCCAGCCAAAAGAAAATTGTCTTAAGCCTAAAAAATATGATAAAAGATATTTTTATCAACAAATTTTTTAATATTTTTTAACATTTTTTTAGATTTGAGACTATTTTTTTAGGCTGGCACCAACTCTAAGAATTCTCATATTTTCATGTATATATTGTCTTACCTATTAGCTAATTTCTTTGGAAGCAGCTCAATAAAATAATTTATTCGTGCTCTTGCAAATAATTAGATCAGTCTATAATATTTTCGTTACATATGTATGAGATGCGTATAATGCCTATAACTCTTAAGAATTCTTGCGTCACGATGTATCTTTTATTTCAAAATTTGTTATTCTAAAATATGCAGCTATTGATCAATCAGATAACTTATCAAGCATATCGCAAAATTAAGTCATTTTTTAAGAAACAAAAGAAAGTGCAATGATTTACAAAATTAACAAATCAAGAACAGTGTGAAGGCTACATGAACCTGATTTATCATATCAACTATCGCATTCAATAAGAGTCAAAATGCATAATAAGCATTGCTTCATCGGTTGACATCAATTTAAAATTCAAATTATAAAACAATTATTTTTAAACAAAAGCAGGGATCATCAATGTAAAAAGACAGACAAAATCAAGATTAACAGTCACTACCCCAGCATTCTTATTGGTATAAGTTACACGCCCTGTAAAAATCACACTTCAATTTTAAATCAAAGTTATAATCAATTTAATATTTAGACTTTATACACATGCCAAATAAATCATTATAAAGTTTCAAGTCTAATCAACTCGAGTCTTATTCAAATCGTGCCTATCTATTCCTAGTTTGCACATATCCAGTCTTTAACTACTTAATTCAATGAAAGGTAAGAATATTAAATTTATATTCTCATTTCAAAGTCTTTTTAAATAAATATCTTTCAATACATTCAATAGAGAGAGCGATTTCACTTAATTAAATATTGGTGGAGTTCATTCACCACTAGAATTTATACATCTTCGTCTTATATTACTAAATTTTAATAATTAATTCAAAATTTTCAAATTAACGCAATTTACATATCAATCTATACAATTAAATAAATATTTTTATTCATTTTTGTTTAGTCCTGGTGCAAGCCAGGACTTAACATTAGGTTCCGGTACAAACTTTGTAATTGAGAAATTGTATTAAATATATTGAAGGATAATCAGAGAAAATTTATTATTCTTTTCCTGTTTATATATGAAATGCATAAAAATATAATCGAAGGGCTTATAATAAATACAGTGATCAAAAGTGTGTTAATAAACCGCCAAGTGCCTCGAATAAAATATTATATATTAAAGGCACGAATCAAATAAATATACATGAAATTATCAAACGCGAAGTGCATTATTAAAAGCGAATAGCGTCATTGAAAATAAAAATATTAAACGCGAAGTGTATTATCAAATACGAATATAGTCACTGAAAATAAAATATTGAACGCAAAGTGTATTATTAAATACGAATAGTGTCATTAAAAATAAAATATTAAACGCAAAATGTATTATTAAATACAAATAGTCTTATTGAAAATAAAAATATTATACAAATAAAATTAATATATTATACACAAAGTGCGTGATTGACGCGAAAGTATGAGATAAAAATCATACATCAAATAAATAATATAATTTACATAAAAATTATCTATAAAAATAAGTGTATAATCATTAAATTAATTTATAAATAAATAAGCCTATACATCAATTATTTTAGCAAGAATAATCAAAAAATTTTTTATAATGAGAAATCAAGTAAAAATTACAAATTCTCTTATAAACTGATTTCAAATAATATCATTTATTTAGTGCATTGACAAATTACAACATATATCAATAATTTTTGCATAATAATTTAATTTAAAAAGTGAAATAAGTTTCAAGTTCACAATTAATAAAAGAAATAAAAAGAAAAGCTGACTAAACAGTAAACATTCAATATCATTTAAAATATTGAGTTTTAGTAATAATATTCAATAATACTAAAAACATATTAATTTTCTTTTTATAAAAAGAATATAAAATTATATAATAATATAAAATGAAGAAAAATTTAAAGATACCAAAATAAAGTAAACAGACTGCATTTAAAAAATAGACAGTTGTCATCAAAACATTGCAAGTTTATTAAACTCGCAAAATACAAGCTCAGCGAAAATTCTCGCGGGTCGCTCTTGAGTAATTCCAACAACAGTAGGTCAATATAAAAATTTAAAAATCTAGATCAGCAATATTCTTAATTTTGATGCAAGAATAGTAGAACAGTGTCAAAGAATTTTAATAAATGACACTTGCAGTATTTTTTATTTACAAACACAATTGTAAACGGTGTAAAAGAAAAGAAAAAAATAATATGATATTAATAAGGCCATTAAAACATTGTTGATGCAACATGAATTACATGTGTCTTGGTAAATAAGAATAGTATATATTCTGTAACAGAATAAAATAAATATCTATCAATCTAAAAATATCCATAATAATAAATCATCCCTCATATTAATTTAATAAAATGCTAACATTCTTTAAACATATTTAATTTTTCTGGTGAAATTTGTTCAATCTTCATTACAAACTCTAAAATTATTTAGCGTATATATTTGTCAAAATAAAGACAAGCAATTACAAACGATCAGTTTACGTCTAAGCTAGATTTATGTTAAACTTACCATACAAATTAAAGACAAAAGCAGAAAATTTTGAAAAATGTAGTAACTATTATTATATATAAATAAACTGAAATAATAAAATTTACTTTTTCAACAATAAGCCTGAGAACTATTGTGGCCATTCTTTAGATAGTGAAATTATAACAAGAGTAAAAAATTATTATTTGAACGATGATTTCAGTTGTTCTCGTCAAAGTGCAAATAAATGTGACACAATATCTGTTAAAGAAAATGGTATAAAAACTAGAAAAGTTAAATGCTTTCTTACGCGAAGCATAAAAGAAATATATCGATTATTTATAGAAGAAAATTCTGAAATTAAAACAAAAATCGGTAAATTAATATTCTATGCCTTAAGACTAAAGAGGGTTATACCCCATCCACCAAACGATTCATGTCTTTGCGTTTATTGCGAGAACCTGAAACTTACGTTGGATGCTTTGAATAAATACCAAAAAGAAATTAAACATGACATTGCGGATTTGGAATTGAAAATATATTTTTCACTTCTTTGTTAAAAAAATGATATGAAATGTATACTAAGAGAATGTAAAAAATGCCCAATTAGAGATAGTATTAATTCAAAAGTGATTTCTTCAACAAAAGAAGATTTATATTAAGAAATTACTTTATTAGACAATTTTATTCTTGATCTTACTTGTCTTATATGCTTGAATGCGTCAAGTCATTAATGAGAATGCAAAAAGCAAATCATCGCCATCTAGCGGTGGCATATTCCTCACAGCATGGAATGTTTATGGAAGCTTCCTGGAATTTTGGCACGAAAGATTTGAAATATTTTAGGAATCTTTCATGTATATTCCTGTAATATTCGAATGTCCTTGATTTTTTCTCAATTGGAATATTCCATGTAATATTGTTGCAAGATTCCAAGAATATTTCATTGTAAGATTTAGGACATCTCAGATCTTCCATTGAAATATTTCAGGAATCTTTCATGAAACATTCCTTTAATATTTGTATGTCCTTGATACTTCCTACATTGGAATATTCCATGGAATATTTTTGAGAGATTTCAAGAATATTTCAATGGAAGGTTTGGGTAATCTCTCATCTTTCATTAAATGTTCCTAAAGATTTTTGGTAGATGTGAAATGCTGTGAGGAGATAGTATATATATTATATAATAACACATTAAACTTGTACATCAATACATATACGCATACATAAACATTGAGCTATGAAATCGCATTTACATATTCGCTTCGACCGTACAGATCAAAGCGCCGATACCCTTTCACTTATATAATAAGTGAGGTATCTTCCAACCGCTTAGGGATAAAACTCCCATTTAACGAAAATCCCCTTATCAGCGTCACTGAAAACCACTCGTAAGGTTCCGCGCAACTTTCCAACGAAAACTTCATGAAATCAATCTAGAATCTTTGATGCAATATTTCACTGGAAGATTACTTGAATCTTCCTGTGAAATATTTCGTGGGATATTTCTGGAAGATTTATGTAATATTCCGCTGTGCGATTTGAAAGTTTTTCGAAATCTTCCAATGAAATGTTTATGAAATGTTTCTGAAATATTTCATGGAACATTCCACCGAAAGATTACTGAAATCTTACTGTAAAATATTTCGTGGAATATTTATGGAAGATTTATGTAATATTCCGCTGTACGATTTAAAAGTTTTTCGGAATCTTTCAGTAAAATGTTTATGGAATCTTTTTGAAATCTTTCATAAAATATTGCACTGGAAGATTACTTAAATCTTTCTGTGTAATATTTCGTGGAATATTTATCAAAGATTTATGGAATATTCCGCTGTACGATTTTTAAGTTTATCGGAATTTTTCAGCTAAATGTTTATGAACTCTTTCTGAAATCTTTCATCAAATATTTCACCGGAAGATTACTGTGATCTTTGCGTGAAACATTTCGTGGAATATTTGTAGAAGATTTATGTAATATTACGCTGTACGATTTAAAAGTTTTTCAGAATTTTCCAGTTTAAGAGGAGGTCACGTATCTCTGTCCTTTTCTAATCAAAGAATTGAGTTTTTTTACAGAAACTAATAACTTTAGCAAAAAATGAAGAGAAAGCCGCATCTCGTAATGAAAAAAGCTATATTTTCTTTGATAAGAAAGAATTAATTTTATTGCTTCTTTTTCAAGAAAACCTTGAAAAACTGAAATCATAGAGGTTAGGGTGAACAATTTGGTTTTTCAAGGTTTTCTTGAGAACAAAGCAATAAAATTAATTTTTTCTTATCAAAGAAAATATTGCTTTTTCTGATACAAAATGCGGCTTTCTCTTCATTTTTTGATAAAGTTATTAGTTTTTGTAAAAAAATCAGTTCTTTGATTAGAAAAGGACAGAGATACGTGACCTCCTCTTAATGTTTAGAAAATTTTTCTGAAATCTTTCATGAAATATTCCACTGGCAATTAACTTAAATCTTTCTGTGGAATCTTTTGTGGAATATTTATGGAAGATCTATGTAATATTCCACTGTACGATTTTAAAGTTTTTTGGAATATTCCAGTGAAATGTTTATGAAATCTTTCAGAAATCTTTCATGAAATATTCCACTAGAACATTACTTAAATCTTTCTGTGGAATATTTTGTGGAATATTTCTGGAAGATTTCTGTAATATTCTGCTGTACGATTCAGAAGTTTATCGAAATCTTCCAGCAGAATGTTCATAAAATCTTTCTGAAATCTTTCATGAAATATTTCACTGGAAGATTACTTAAATCTTTCTGTGAAATATTTCGTGGAATATTTATTGATGATTTATGTAATATTCCGCTGTACAATTTTAAAGTTTTTTGGACTCTTCCAGTGAAATGTTTATGAAATCTTTCTGAAATCTTTCATGAACTATTTCACTGGAAGATTACTTAAATCTTTCTGTGGAATATTTCGTGGAATATTTCTGGAAAATTTATGTAATATTCCGCTGTACGATATAAAAGATTATCGGAATCTTTTAGCTAAATAATTATGGATTCTTCCTGAAATCTTTCATCAAATATTCCACCTTAAGATTGCTGTGATCTTTGCGTTAAACATTCCGTGGAATATTTATGGAAGATCTATGTAATACTTCGCTGTACGATTTAAAAGTTTTCCGGAATCTTTTAGCTAAATGTTTATGAAATTTTTCTGAAATCTTTCATCAAATATTTCACCAGAAGATTACTGTGATCTTTGCGTGAAACATTTCGTGGAATATTTATGGAAGATTCATGTAATATTCCGCTGTACGATTTAAAAGTTTTTTGGAATCTTCCAGTGAAATGTTTATGAAATCTTTCTGAAATTTTTTATTAAATATTCCACTACAAGATTACTTAAATCTTTCTGTGGAATATTTCTGGAAGATTAATGTAATATTCCGCTGTCCGATTTAAAAGTTTTTCGGAATTTCCCAGTTTAATGTTTATGAAATTTTTCTAAAATCTTTCATGAAATATTTTACTGGAATATTTCATAAACATTACATGGGATATTTCATGAAATATCTTAGAAATCTTCTGTGATTATTTCATGGAATATTTCGAAGTTTTTGGACATTCCTTTGGAATATTCCTGAAATATTCGTGGAAGTTTTCAACGAAAGATGCCAATGGAATATTTTGAAGTATTTGGTGGAGTCTTTCAATAGTCTGCATGGAAGGTTCCATTGAAATATTCCAGTAATAGTTCGAAATATTTCAGTGAAATCTTCCATGCTGTGTGGGATGTCACTCCCTAAAAAGTAAATTTTAATCGTGGGTGCAAAATTCAAATTGAATAAATATTTCAATTATTATCAAAAACTATTTCTATTTTTCTAAACTTCAAATCATCATAACTTCGGTTATAATTGATGAAAAAATTTGATCAAGGGTTTATCTTAAAGCTTTTTCAATATTTTTGATATATTATTAAATGAAAACATAAACAAATTGTATAAAGACGTAATAGCTGGAAAATTGGCATGATGCGCCATGGTATTAATGCTTTAAAATGCAAGATATAGAAAAAACGTTAAAAAACCTGTTTAAAAAAAAATAAGGCAAAATGGCATATTCTCATCTATTCTTAAAGTAAGTATTTTACATGTATAAAAACATATAAAAATTTCAAAATAAAAAAAAATATAGTTATTGAGAAAATTGCGTTTATGAAAATCGTTTTTTTCGGTTTTTTATGAATAACTCAAAAAGATCAACTCTTATCGCAAAAATCAAAACGGCATTCAAAATTAGACTAAATTTCGCTCATTTTCATTAAAAGAACGTCTAAAAAAGTCAAAAATTGACGGAGCTACGGCAATTTGAAAATTGAGATTCATTTTCAATTTTTTAATTTTCATTTTTACACCCAACACTAAATACGCTGTAGCAAGGAAAAAACATACTTTTGAGCGTTCTATGAGGTAAATTTCATCTTCATATACATTTTGGAAGATATTTTTATCATTTAGAAGAGAAAAAAAAATTCGATCAGTGACGGCCTGCATGAATCTGAATGGACATCACACCCAACACTAAATACGCTGTAGCGAGGAAAAAACATACTTTTGAGCGTTCTATGAGGTAAATTTCATCTTCATATACATTTTGGAAGATATTTTTATCACTTAGAAGAGAAAAAAAAATTCGATCAGTGACGGCCTGCATGAATCTGAATGGAATCAGTCAAGTATTATTTTGACAAATCTAATAATATTTTATAATTATTTTCGCAAAGCATGTCCCACACAGCATCTAAGCTTCTTGGAAACTTTCTGGAAGCTTCCAGGAAAATGTAGAAGAAGGGTTAGAAGCTTTCAGGAAGTTTCCAGTGGAAACTTCCCGGAAGATAGATATGTCCTCGATCAAGAGTCTTCCGTAAGTCTTTCATGGAATATTTCAGTGGAAGCTCACTGGAAGCCTCCGTAAGTCCTTCATGGAATATTTCAGTGGAAGCTTACTGAAAGCTTCCGTAAATTATTAATGGTATATTTCATTGGAAGCTTACTGACAGCTTCCGTAAATTATTCATGAAACATTTTAGTGAAAACTTATTGGAAGCCTCCGTAAATCTTCCATGGAATATTTCAGTAGAAGCTTACTCAAAGCTTCCGTACATCATTCCTGAAATATTTTAGTGGAAACTTCCAGGAAGCTTCGGTAAGTTTTTCGTTGAATATTTCAGTGGAATATTACCGGAAGCTTTCTAGAAGAAAACGTGGAAGATTTAATTCACTGCAGAAAAAAAATTAAAAGCTTCCAGGAAGATTCCAGTGAAAAGTTCCAAGAAGATGGATATTTCCTCGATCAGGAGTCTTCCTCAAGTCGTTCATGAAATATTTCAGCGAAAGTTTACCGGAAGATTCCGTAAACTTTTCATGGAATATTTCAATGGAAGCTTACTGCAAGCCGCCGTAAATTATTAATGAAATATTTCAGTGAAAGCTTACTGGAAGCCTCCGTTAATTATTAATTAAATATTTCAGTGGAAGCTTACTAGAAGCCTCCGTAAGTTTTTCATGAAATACTTCATTGTAAGGTTACCGGAAGCTTCCGTAAATTTTTCATGAAATATTCCAGTGAAAACGTACTGAAAGCTTCCGTAAATTTTTCAAGAAATATTTCATGAAATATTTCTGTAATATTCCAGAAATATTTCATGAAGTATTTCAAAAAATTTATGAATATAACAGTGAAATATTGAAGAAATATTGTCTAAATATTTGTAGTTATCTTGCCTGTGTAGCAATTTTTCCATCTTGTCAGCAGGTAGCTACTTGATTATATTTTCATGTGATCTTAAATACGGTTGACAAACTCTCGCAAGTGGTGGGACGTTCTCTCGTCTAGTATATAAGACCAAAAATTCTTGATACAAATAAATAAGCTCTTAAATTCTGAATAACAAATAAATGTATAGGTATCTAATATGGTTTAAGATGCAACTCTTACAAAATCAAAAATAATATCTGATAAAATCTTTCACTAATATGACAAATCAATATATCATGAAAGATTTTAGAAATATTTCAGAAACATTTTTTGAAAGATTTATAATCTTGTATGAATCCTTTAATAAAATATATCTGCAATCTTTTAACAATTTCACGAATCTATATTTCATGAAAGATTTTAGAAATAATTCAGAAACATTTTTTGAAAGATTCATAATCTTCCATGAATCTTTCGATTAAATGATGCTGCAATCTTTCAACAATATTACAAATTAATATTTCACAAAATCATGGAAGAGTGTTACAGAAACATTACATAAAATATTTCAAATCAATCTTCTAGGCGAACATATCAATATTTCAAAAACATTTCATATCAATATTTCTGTTTTATTCCGAATCTTTCAATGAAATATTTCAGAAATATTTCAGAAATATTTCATGCTATGTAGGAAGTTATATAAAAAAGGACGTCATTGTTATAAAAAAATGACGTCTTTTTTCGTTATCATTTAACATACTAATCGACGTCATTTTTTGTCCTAATCCCTAGCATACTATATAACGTTATTCAAAACGCCTTTTGGTGTGTCAAGTAATGTATTGGAAAAATATCGTCATCAGGTATAATAAAAAATTTGAATGGTAAAGGATTTGTTTTTTATTATTGCAATTAAGTCATTTTCGTTGAAAAAATTACCTAATTTTTATAACAATTATCACATTTTTATGAAAAAATCTTTTGAGTGTAGCTATAGCGTCATTAACATTGTTTTTTATTAACTTACAAACAAGGATAAGCCATATTTATAAGTGCTAGTGTAGTGTCCATTTTACATTCATTCAAAATAATAATTCCTGGTTCATTAGTCTACTGATGAAATCTTCCATATAATGTATACAAAAGCTTCCTGGAGCCTTCAGCCCGAATGTTTCAGTCAAAAATTTCCAATATTTAGCTGCAAGGTAAATGCAGTCTTCCTTAGAGCTTTCTTGGATCTTCCCCTGCAATAATTCATCAATCTTCTAACAGAATCTTTCTTGCAAGGTTTACGGAAGCTTCCAGGATACTCAGACCGGAAAATTTCAGTGAAAATCTTTAATATTTCGCTGAAAGATAAACAGAGTCTTTCATTTTCAAGCTTCCATGAAATTTTTCGGTGCAATGATTTATCAATCTTCCAACGGAATCTTCCTTCGAAGGTTTACGAAAGCTTTTAGGAGCCTTCCACTGGAATTTTTTACTGACAATTGTCAATATTTCGCTAAAAGGTAAACAAAGTCTTACATTCGAGTTTCCATAAAATCTTTCGCTGCAATAAATCATCAATTTTCTAACGAAATCTTCCTTGGAAAGTTCACAGAAACTTCCAGGAGACTTAAGTCGAAATATTCTAGTGAAAATTCCCATATCTCCCCGAGAGGGAAAACGGAGTCTTCTATGAAGCTTCCATAAAATCATTTGGTGCAATGATTTATCAATCTTCCAACAGATTCTTTCTTGGAAGGTTTACGGAAGCTTTCAGGAGCCTTACACTGGAATGTTTCAATGACAATTTCCAATGTTTCGCTAAAAGGTTAACGGAGTCATTCATTCAAGCTTCCATGAAATCTTTTAGTGCAATGATTCATCTATCTTCCAACGGAATCTCCCTTGGAAAGTTTAAGGAAGCTTTCAGTAGCCTTCCACTGGAATGTATCAATGACAATTTCCAATATTTCGCTGGAAGGTGAACAGAGTCTCCCATTCAAGTTTCCATGAAATCCTGCGGTTCAATGAATCATCAATCTTCCAATGGAATCTTCTTTGGAAGGTTAACGGAATCTTCCAGGAAACTTAAGTCGTAATATTCCAGTAGAAATTTCCAACATTTCCCTGGAAGGAAAACGGAGTCTTCTATAAAGCTTCCATGAAACCTTTCAGTGCTTGAAATGATTCATCAATCATCCAACGGAATCTTCCTTGAATGGTTTACAGAAGCTTTCAGGTGCCTTCCACTGGAATGTTTCAATGAAAGTTTTCAATATTTTGCTGAAAGGTAAACAAAGTCTTCCGTTTAAGCTTCCATGAAATCTTTCGGTGCAATGATTCATCAATCTTCCAACGGAATCTTCCTCGGAAGGTTTATGGAATCTTCCAGGAGACTTGAGTCGGAATATTCCAGTGAAAATTTCCAACATTTCCCCGAAAGGAAAACGGGGTCTTCTATGAAGCTTCCATGAAATTTTGTGTGCAATGATTCATCAATCTTCCAATCGAATTTTTCTTGGAAGGTTGACGGAAGCTTTCAGGAGCCTTCCACTGGAATGTTTTAATGACAATCTTTAATATTTCGCTGAAAGGGACACAGAGTCTTTCATTCAAGTTTCCATAAAATCTTTCGGTGCAATAATTCATCAATCTTCTAACAAAATATTCCTTGGAAGGTTTACCGAATCTTCCAGGAAACTTAAGTCGGAATATTCTAGTAAAAATTTCCATATCTCCCCGAAAGAAAAACGGAGTGCTCTATGAAGCTCTCATGAAATCGTTTAGTGCAATGATTTATCAATCTTTCAACGGATTCTTTCTTGGAAATACACTGGAATGTTTTCATGACAATTTCCTACGTTTCGCTAAAAAGTTAACTGTGTCATCTATTCAAGCTTCCATGAAATCTTTTAGTGTGATGATTTATCTATGTTCCAACGGAATCTCTTTTAGAAGGTTCACAGAAGCTTTTAGGAGCCTTCCACTGAAATGGTCGAATGACAATTTCCAATATTTCGCTTAAAGGTAAACTGAGTCTCCCAATCAGGTTCCCATGAAATCCTTCGGTGCAATGAATCATCAATCTTTCAATGGAATCTTTCTTGGAAGGATTACGGAATCTTCCAGGAAACTTAAGTCGGAATCTTTCAGTGAAAATTCCCAACACTTTCCTGAAAGGAAAACGGAGTCTTCTATAAAGCTTCCATAAAATCTTTCGGTGCTTGAAATGATTTATTAATCTTCCAACTGAATCTTTCTTAAAAGGTTTTCCGAAGCTTTTAAGAGCCTTCCACTGGAATGTTTTAATGACAATTTTTGATATATCGCTGAAAGGTGAACGGAGTCTTCATTCAAGTTTCCATGAAATCGTTCAGGGCAATGATTCATCAATCTTCTAACAAAATCTTCCTTGGAAGGTTCACGGAATCTTTTAATAGACTTAAGTCGGAATATTCTAGTCAAAATTCCCATATCTCCCCGAAAGGAAAACTGAGTTTTCTATAAAGGTCACATAAAATCATTTGGTGCAATAATTCATCAATCTTTTAACGGATTCTTTCTTAGAAGGTTTACATAAACTTTAAGGAGACTTACACTGGAATGTTTCAATGACTATTTCCAATGTTTCGCTGAAAGGTTAACGGAGTCATCCATTCCAGCTTCCATGAAATCTTTTGGTGCAATGATTCCTCTATCGTCCAACGGAATCTTCCTTGAATGGTTTACAGAAGCTTTCAGGTGCCTTCCACTGGAATGTTTCAATGAAAGTTTTCAATATTTTGCTGAAAGGTAAACAAAGTCTTCCGTTTAAGCTTCCATGAAATCTTTCGGTGCAATGATTCATCAATCTTCCAACGGAATCTTCCTCGGAAGGTTTATGGAATCTTCCAGGAGACTTGAGTCGGAATATTCCAGTGAAAATTTCCAACATTTCCCCGAAAGGAAAACGGGGTCTTCTATGAAGCTTCCATGAAATTTTTCGGTGCAATGATTCATCAATCTTCCAATGGAATCTTTCTTGGAAGGTTGACGGAAGCTTTCAGGAGCCTTCCACTGGAATGTTTTCGTGACAATTTTCAATATTTCGCTGAAAGGTACACAGAGTCTATTATTCAAGTTTCCATAAAATCTTTCGGTGCAATAATTCATCAATCTTCCAACGGAATCTTTTTTGAAAGGTTTACGGAAGCTTTCAGGAGGCTTCCACTGAAATGTTTTCATGACAATTTCCAATATTTTGCTGAAAGGTAAACGAAGTCTTCGATTCAAGTTTCCATGAAATCTTTTGGTGGAATGATTTATTAATCTTTTAACGGAATCTTCCTCGGAAGCTTCACGGAATCTTCCAGGAGACCTTAGTCGGAATATTCCAGTGGAAATTCTTAATATTTGCCTGAAAGGAAAACGGAGTCTACTATAAAGCTTCTATGAAATCTTTGGGTGCAATGATTCATCAATCTTCCTTGGAAGGTTTACGGAGGCTTCCAGGGGTTTTTCGTAGTAAGTTTTTTTTGTAATATTCCAGAAATATTTCTGTTCTCTTCCATAAAGTTTTCATACATATTTCAATGAAATATTTTATTGAAATATTTTGGAATATTCCAATGATATTTTGCACGTTGTGTGGGGTTATTTGTTATATTTTGTTACGGAATATCTCATAAGCGAAAAATATTTATAAGCGAAGTTACGAATAGTTTAAGGCGATCTTCTATTAGAAAAAAAACCTCATCATATTCAAAATATTACAAGTCTAAAATATATTTAAAATATTTTGAACTTAAAATATTATATTTAAAATAAAATAGCAATATGATTTAGGAATTGTCATCATCCTTTTTTGATACCAATACTTATACATTACTTCCCAATCATATAATAGAAAAATACATTTAATAATTATGTGAAGACATATAAATAAAATATTTTATTGGAATAGATTTTAAGATATTTATGTAAATCGATCAATAACCAGAAAAATTGTTATTACATTCAAATTTTTCTTTTGTTGCCTCTCATACCGATAAGCAACTTCTTCAGCCCCAAGGTGTTACGTCACGACGTATCTTTTATTTCAAAATTTGTTATTTTAAAATATACAATTATTGAACAATCAGATAATTTAACTTACAAGGAGAGTGTTCGACCTTTTGGGAAACGAATTTGGCTGGAACCGCAGGATCTGATTTTTTGATGAAAAAAAATGAACCTGTGTATTTTCTTCTGTGCTAATAGGCCCTACAGACGGAGATATAGACATTTCTTCGAAAATATGGACAAAAGAAGCGTTTATAAGAACTTGAATAGCTAAACAACTAAAAGGTTTACAGAAAAATGTATAAAAAATAGAAAAAAGTACAAGAGCTTCAATTTGAGCCTTATTACATTAAATAAACTTCTGTGGTTTAAAAGTTGTGCTTAATTGAAAATTACTACATATTTATTAATATTTTTAGCATGTAACATATGATTAAATTTTTACCTTATTTCATTAGCATTTTTTAATCGCCTGTAATTTTTGAACCATATGAGATTTTTTAATGCAACAAAGCTCAAATTAAAGTTTTTAATCTGTACTCTCTTTTATTTCTTTTACAATTTTGGTAAGAGTTTTAGTTGTTTAGTTATTCAAGTTTTTATAAAGAATTCTTTTCACTACATTTTTGAAGGGATGTTTATATCTCCGTTTATTAGCGAAAGGTAAGAATATTCAATTTATATTCTTATTCCAAAGTCTTTATAAATAAATATCTTTCAATACATCAAATAATGAGAGCGATTTTACTCAATTGAATATTAGTGGAGCTCATCCACCAATAGAATTCATACATCTTTGTCTTTTAATACTAAATTTTAATAATTAATTCAAATATTTCAAATAGACGCAATTCACATATAAATCTATATAATTGAATATATATATTTATTCATTTTTATTTAGTCCTGGTGCAAGCCAGGACTTAACAGGATAATATATTATTTGTTATTTTTTAGTGCAAAGTTTTCGGAATCGTTTTTTTTTTTGTAAAAATTTCATAATTTTTCACTTATTAGTAAAGCTTTTTACTAAAAGAACTAATTTAGGTAGACCTACTTACTAAATATTTAATGCCAGCCTAAAAAAATTGCCATAAAATCTAAAAAAAAATTGATAAAAATTTTTTTTATAAATCGTTTTCTTAATCTTTTTTAAGAGGAGGTCACGTATCTCTGTCCTTTTCTAATAAAAAAAATGATTTTTTTACAAAAACTAACAACTTTAGCAAAAAATGAAGAGAAAGCCGCATCTCGTATCAAAAAAAGCAATATTTTCTTTCATAAGAAAGAATTAATTTTATTGCTTCGTTTTCAAGAAAACCTTGAAAAACTTAAATCATAGAGGTTAGGGTGGACAATTTGGTTTTTTAAGGTTTTCTTGAGAACGAAGCAATAAAATTAATTTTTTCTTATCAAAGAAAATAATGCTTTTTCTGATACAAGAAGCGGCTTTCTCTTAATTTTTTGCTAAAGTTATTAGTTGTTGTAAAAAAATCATTTCTTTGATTAGAAAAGGACAGAGATACGTGACCTCCTCTTAACGTTTCATTAGTTATTTATCACTTTCACTTACAAAATATGTTTTCAAATATTTATCAAATATTTTTTTGACCCACCCTTTTTTTGGTATAATAATTTTTTTTTTTTTGAGAATTTTTTTTTGTTTCTATATAATTTGCAATTACTTATCGAGGATTAGTCCAGTACTTATAAGACACGTATGGGACCTTTCTGGAGACATCCTATATCAGATAAAAGAGTTTTTGGTTCCGTTTAGAAATGAGGGAGTTTTAAAGTAACAAACATAAGGAAAAATTTAATGGAATTGACCTTCTTCTTTTTGAAAATGGTTAGAAAGTTATCATATTGAAGAAAAAAAATCGGAAGGAATAATTGCAAATAATGAATAATGAAGAATTAGAAATTATGCTTTAAGAGAAAGTATTGCGTTAATAGAAGCTTATGAAAAAAGTAAAATTGGTGTTTATCATGAAGTAAAAGAGAAAAATTGAAAAAAAATGCAAAATATCATAAATGACAAATTAGTAATCATAGGTTAAAATAGAGTTTCGCATAATAAAAAAAGTAAAAGTTCATTATTATAAGACAGAGAAGAACTAATTGAAAAGTAAAAATGTGGACAGAGTGAAAATGTATAAAATAAATAGTGATAAATTAAAAATCATATGTGAGAACGAAGCTCAGCATAAAAAGGAAAGCTATTTCAGAAACAAAATTGATTAGAGTCGTAAAATTGAAGAAAAATATTGATAAATTTGTAAGTGTACCGTTAACATCAAATTCAAAAAGACAAGATGTGCTAAATCTCACGTAAGATTTGACAGAAGGGTGTTAATTTTTAATGAACTAAATTGCTGTAAAATGTCTTTAAAAAAAAATTCTGTCAAGTGCTTTGGCTCAATGCTTCCTCGTATAGCACATTGAGTTTGAGTAATTTTATTTTATTTCTTAAAATGTGATTTCAATGTAAATCTCCCTATCCACTGCATTAAAAAGTGCCTTCAAATCTATGAAAATCATATAAATTATATTCTTCTTGACTTTTGCCAATTTCACTGTCTGATTTTTTTTTCTTTTGCCCATATGTATTTTGTAGATTACTTATTACGTATTGTTGCTCATTGACGTAGTATGAAAACATATCAGACAAGCATAAAGACTCGATGCAACAGAGAGAGAGACGGAGAACTACTTCTTGGTAGGGTAACGAATGAATCGTATACGAATTTTGAATTAAATCTAGGTCAATTTACTAGAAATAGAAAAAAAAATTAAATATTAAAATTATTTTAAAAACTTTCAAATGCTCTAAAATTAAAAGGACGCTAAGAAAATGAGTTTTTAAATATTTTCTTTTTTTGACAGTCGCAAATAATTTCTATACAAATTTTAGAGCAAATCCATTGACTATTTCACGTAAAATAAAAAAAAAATTAAGAATAAAAATTTTTTTAAAATATTAAAAATGTCTATAAAATTAAAACTGCGCAAAGAAGACCCATTTTCAATAGCTTTCGCACCAGTTTGACAAAAAAATTAATTATATGCTAAATTTGAAGCAAATCCATCAAGTAATTTTCGAGATCTAATTGACTAAATAAGTATAAACATTTTTTTCGATAATTTCAAAATGCTCTAAAATTAAAATTACGCTAAGAAAATCAGTTTACAGATGTTTTTTGGCAATGGCAAATTATTCATATGCAAACCTTTAAGCAAATTTTAAAATTTATTTTTTTTTGCAAAACAATAAATTTTGTGCGAAATTTGAAACCAATTCATCGAGTAGTTTTCTAGATATAATTGGCTAAATGAATACATACACATCCACACCCACGCCCACGCACACGCACACGACACACGCACACACACACATACACATAGAAATTTTCTATGCACAAATTGATGAAAAAATAGAAAAAAAAAAATTGTTTGATCGATATAATGCTTTTTTTATGAGAAAGCAATAATAGATAAAAATTTTATTTTTGGAGTGAGAATTTAAAATTTTTTATCAATTGTCGGATTTGGAATTTTCAGGAATATAGTTATATAAAAAGTCTTATGAGATCTCATGTGAGATTTGTCAGTCGGGTTATTGAAAAGAAATTGTTAAATAATTTGAAAAGTTATGAAAATGCCATTGATAGGCTGGATATTATAATTGAAGTAATTTAAAAAAAAGTAAAACAAATCGTCGAATGAACAATGAGAAAAAATGTATGAGAAAAATGGCTGCCTATTCTTTCATTATCGAATTCCAAAAGCGAGGGCTTCTGCTCATGTATATCTTATTGTTTTTAGATAAAAACGATGAAATTATTACTTCTAATAAAGTTGAGAAACTTATAAATGCAGGAATCACGAATGAAGAAATTTATCCGCAATCATGCGGAGACCATTATATGAGCTCTCCTTGTATGCAGAATAATGAAAATGAATGTTCTAAAAATTACCCAAAGAATTATTATAAAGGAATCTCATTTAATACATCTAATTATCAAAATTATATGCGAAGAAATGATGGTGAAAAAATGTATTATAAAGGTAAGAATTGCACTAAAGTAGCTGATTACCAATTTATCGTTCCATATCTATTGCTTGAATTTAAATGTCATATTAATATAGAAGTAAACTGAAAATATAAATTTGTTAACAAAAAAAACTGATTTCAAAAATATTGCACTAAAAAATAATAAATAATATATTATCCTTAGAAAATATACGCATACGACGCATCTAACACATGTGTAGCGAACATATAGACTATCTAATTATTTGCAAGAGGATAAACAAATTACTTTTTTATAGGGCTGCTAACAAAGAAATTAGCTAATAAGTAAGGCAATATATACATAAAAATATTAGAATTTTTGGGGTCGGTGCCAGCCTAAAAAAATAGCTTCAGATCTAAAAAAAATTTTGAAAGTGAACAAAGGAAGCGATAGATACCTGATGAATCGTTAAAAAATATTAAGGAAACTATCTATAAAAAAATTTTTATCATATTTTTTTAGATTCAAGGCAATTTTTTTAAGCTTGCAGCGACTCTGAAAATTCTAGTATTTGTACGAATATATGGTCTCACCTATTAGCTAATCTCTTTGTAAGCAGTCTGATAGAAAAAAAATTCGTTTGTGCTTTTGCAAATAATTAGAAAGTCTATATGCTTGCTGCACATGTAATAGATGCGTCGTGTGCGCATAATTTCCAAAGATAATATATTATTTGTTATTTTTTGGTGCAATGTTTTCAAAGTCGGTTTTTTTTATTAAGAATTTTTTATTTTCTACTTTTAAGTGAAGCTCCTTACTAAAAAAACAAATATGAGTAGACCTAATCAAATATTCAAGGCTAACCTAAAAAAATTGCCTCCAATCTAAAAAAAATATGATAAAAAATATGATAAAAAATATTTTCATAAATAGTTTTCTTAATATTTTTTAACGTATCATTAGATATCTATCGCTTCTTTTGTTCACTTTAATTTAATCGGATCAAGAACTTCCTCCTTTTTTGAAGTGGGTTGAAAATGACTGAAGTTAGTTTGAGAGATAGATAGATAAATAGATATTGATTTATTTTATAACCGTTTACAAAAAGTGTGTAATACAAAAAAATAATACATAATAAAATACAAAAAAAGATAATACTGTAATGTTACATGCAAATATTGCACTTATGATATCACAGTCGATTTCCTAAAACTAATAATACTACATAAGTAAGTCACTTTTCAGCGTGATATAACAGATCATAACAATAATAAATACAAACATAAACATTAATAAAAATAAAAATAAACAAATCCGTCGATTTAATACTTATCAGTCAAAACAATAAAAATTATAATAAAATATAATAAAATGAAATAAAATAAAAATTAAATGAGTTGAATCAAAAAGTAAAAAGTAACACATTCACTCTCGAACAAGCGCTCATACTATAAATACAAGCACACCTTAAAGCTATATACGCGACTACACATAATAAATTAACATAAAGAATATATATTATCCAAGGTCAAGCAAGTACTCTCTCACTGCCGTTTTAAACCTGCTGAGAGATGGTAGATACCTAATTTCAGCAGGTAGGGAATTCCAAAAATGCACACCTTGAACTTGGAAGGAATTTCTTCTAGTCTCAGTGCGCATAAAGGGCACTGCTAGATCCTTTGCCTCTCCTCTAGTAGCCACCCTGGGTATATATTTAGTAAAGAGACTCACTAGATGCTCCGGAGTATTTATGCGCACGATTTTGTGCATAAGTACAGCCAAAAAATACTGTCTCCTCGAATCAGTGCACAGCCAACCCAACGCGGTTCTATAAGGAGAAACATGATCACCCATTCTCAAACCCATTACATATCTCACACATGAATTTTGCAATCTCTGTATTCGTCTTCTCAACCCCTGAGAAGCACCGAGCAAAACCACTGAACAATATTCAAGATGTGGGAACAGCAGAGCGGTTGCGAGCTTTTTATGCAGAGTCTCCGTGGTGTACTGACGCAAAAACCGCAGGGCATATAAAACTTTATTAAACTTTTTTGTAATAATATCAATGTGCGGTTCCCAAAAAAGTTCAGGTACGTCGTTAATATAAAGACAAAACAACAGAGGTCCCAATACCGAACCCTGCGAAACTCCTAGGTTAGTTGTCAGCTAACTTGATTCTTCATTTAAATGCGTGTAAACCATTCGTTTACTTTCTGATATATAGGAGTTAATCCACAAGACAGCGGACCTAGAAAGCCTCATCAATCTAAGCCTAGCAAGTAACTTGGAAGGAGAGAACGTGTCGAATGCCTTACTAAAATCAAAAAGCAAAAGTAACGTTACGAGTTTTTTGTCTAGACCCAATCTTATATCATCAGTTAATTTGAGAATAGCTGTCTACGTCGAGTTATGCTTTCTGAAGGCAGTCTGCATTGGGTCAAGTAATTTATTCGCAGTAATGCGCTCCTGCAATTGGTCATGAGCAATCTCCTCAAGTACCTTCCAAAGGAAACATAGAATAGCAATATTGATGCAAAGCACTTCTTTAATGGCACAATACGTGCCTGCTTCGAAAGGCCAGGGAAGACCCCCGAGCAAAAGAGAAGTTGAACAGATTTACAAAATGTTAACGAATAAACAGTAATGCTTTAAGTATCACGCTTTGCGGAATGCCATCCTCACCACGAGCCTGCGATGAGAAGTGGGAAACCGCAAGAATAACATCGTTAACATTGATTGGTTTGAAAGCGGAACCGTTTTCGTTGCATTCAAGGAGAAATCATGCGGCGAAACCGACACCGCAGCAAAGTGCGCATTAAGTTCATCTGGAGCAAATTCATTCAGATTCCCTTGTGGTTTGGATAAGAGTCCTAGCTCTCTCAACTCTTTCCAGACATTACCGTTTGCAAGAGCCTCAAACAGTCTGTTATGGTAATATTCAGTTCTTGCGCGTTCAGTTTGTTCGTCCACTGCCTTACGTAACTGTAGAAATTCAGAGAGATATTCACTGTCATTTCTCCGTTTGTATCGTCTATATGTGGCATCTTTCTTGCGCCGCATTTGCGACAACTCTCCATCTATCCATGGTAGCTTTTTTTTGTACGTTTAAATATTTTTATTGGTGCTAAATTTTCAATAGCAGCAGTAAGATTATTGCGAATGCAGTCGAATGCAGACTCTGAGTGCAGATTTACTATATCAGTTGTCAATTGGGACCAATCATAGCCAGCTAATTCCTCTAATAACAATTCCTAAAGAAGTCACATTCAAAAACTTATTTTTAATAACAGGACATTTATCGTTAGGAACTATCTACTAATAGCATTTTCAACCTTATTTAAGCATCCACTTATTACGCAGGATTTGTCAGCAATAGAATTTTTATCTAAAATAACATTATTTGAACTACTTAAAATTATATATATATATATCATCTCTCGTAGCAAATGTGTATGCTCTCTCCCTACTTTTCCGTCTTGCCAGAAATCTCCCACTTCTATGCCAAACAAAGTTAATCCCTTTATCCTTAGCATATTTCTTTAGATGTTTGAAATTATTATAAATGTCTTTTTGAAGATATTCATTAACAAAAACCTTATAGTGGTTTTTTTTTGGCAGACAAACTGGCAAAACATGAAAGATCAATATCTGACGTTAAGAAACCAGTAATTTTTTTCTGTTCCTTTAATATTTGTTGAACCAGACTGGCCTCAAAGAGTCTGACTAGCAGTGAGAAAGGACCCTCTGGGCCGTCCCTGATCTCACTGTTTCTAGAGTCAGACGATGTTAAACAAACAACCGACAATATGTGTGACTGTGTTACGTCCGGAAATATGGCTCCGAGGACAGCAAAAGCATTATCTTCCTGTCGAATACTAGCTACTAAGCCGTCCAGTCCACTGGAGATCACTAATGAGCCACCCTTGATACCACAATTTTGTGTATTTTTGTGTGTGTTGGTGTCCACAGCTTCCTTTGAGTTCGTGTCTATATGAGATATGTTTTCACGCTCTTCTACACGCACCTGCACATTAAGATCAGAGACGGTCTGCACCATGATTACCAACCCCACCCTAAGTTCTGAAAAATTTTTGTCTACTCCATTAAATTTAGCATGCATCGTAGATTGAAGGCTATTTATTTTAGTATCAAAATTTAAATTAATCTTATCAAAATTTTCAATAAGAGCGGACAAACTATTCTTCAGACTACTGACTGTCCCCTTTGGTTTACTATCTTCATTAAGCAGCCTTGTCTGGACTGCCTCAAAATTCTTTATTATTTTGTCCTGATTGTCAAGCTTATCTGAGATGCCTCGTCAAGCCATTACCAATACTCATTACGCTACTCTTAACATTCTGAAATTGATCGAGAGCGTCAAAGACTGAGTCAAGCTTACGAGACAAATTTCCCTCGATTTCAGACAAAGCAGCCTGAGAAATGGAGATGTCAGTATTATTATTAAATTTCATATTATTATTCATTAACATCACTGATTTATCGTTTTTAAGAGTAGCAGCGGGGGTACCATGCACAGCGCCACCCTTACTACCCGTAGATAGAATAAAATTATTACTTAAAATGTTACTTTAACTAGTCTTCTTATTTTTCGCCACGTCACTAGCCTTCTGAAGTGGCTTGGTTGCTTGTTGCCCCTGTGTGACGATAACCGGTGGTACTTGTGTGTCGGTCTTAGATGGAGTCGATGTGCTGAGGGGCGACTTTTCATCTGCCTTACCGATATCAAGTATTTGACTATTATTAATGCCAGTGCCGTGAGCATGTGAATTGGAGGGGGAGCTCTTCTCATGCTTTATCTTGAAACATTTGTTACAGGTGTAATGGTAGCTTGTGCTTACTGATTGTATGCGTGTCATACATCTAGCATGACAGCGCTGGCGACAAGTTAAGCAGTTATATAAGCGCTTAATTCCGCAAATGTCAGATGGCGGCTGCTTACATATGGCATATCGATCCATAGTGGCGATTTCTTGCGGAAAATTTCAAAAACTTCGTCGCTTGGCGTGTTTCAAAAACCACCAAAACACCACCTTCCCTCCAAAAATAAAACCGGCTTGTCACTAACCTCAAAAAAGTCTGCAGGTCCAGAAAAATCCACAACAGCAAAGCAAGAACAGCATCACTCCTCCCAAACTTGATACAGATGTCTTGCATTTAGGCGCCTGCAAGTACCCTGAAACAAAAACGCCCGACAGCTTGCGGCAGAAAAAAGTCAAAAAGTACAGAGCATCTCAAAAACACAACTGGCTCTACTTACGTGATCCGAAAGACTTCCGAGAGTGTTGTATCTTGTACTTTATAAACTCAGACAATCGCTGTTCAAGTCACGATTGCCGATGATCCAAGCAAATATTGGTTCGGTCCCACCGATAAAAATTATCGGTTTCATATTTGCTCACGGTGGTGTTGAACGATGCCAAGAAAGAAAACAGTAATACTCGGATATTTAGGGGCACTAATCAATCCTTTAAAAATTCAAATGATCAGAGTAGTCTAATAAATATGATCCTTTTTGTTGTTTTTTTAGGTGAAATAAAAAATAAAAATTTTCCACAAGTTACAAAAAATTATGATCCATTGACATGTAAACATAAACAAACAACATTTCAAGTCATACACCGTTATAAATATGAAAAAACAACATATTTTTACCGAAATTAAATTATTAATTGAATAATTACCAAGAAATCGCATTGATTACAATTCAACATATCAGAATATATTAAATCTCTAAGTATCCATCTTTTTCGTTGTTAACTCTGTTACAACGGACTACCTTTTTTAATTTCCAAAATTCAACTTTAAATTTATTTGAAATAATGTTATAAGATTTCGGCTATTATATTTATATACCGTTCTCAATAAATTTTTAAAATATTATTCATTTGACTTTTTAACTTTGTACTTTCTCAAAAATTTTTTAAAATTATCATGAACTGATTCAACAGCTTGTTCGGGGTAGAAACATCATCCTTTATCATGTTCTTTGCAAAAAATCTTCGATGTACTAAGAAACCGTGTGAACTTTCAGAGTAGCAAATATACTAAAATCAGCATAGCTGATTCGGAAAAGTGATATTACTTTAATTAGCTTTCAAATCAATGGAAAAGCAAGAATCAATGACATTTGAAAAATCTTCAAAATATTCAACGTATTTCATAGAAGAAAAGTTATTCATCGTTTCACAAAGTTGTCGCAAAATATAAATTTTACTAACAAGGGGAGTATTTGAAAACCGGGAAACGGATTTGGCTGAAACTGCAGGATATGATTTTTTGATAAAAAAAAATAAACCCGTGTTTTTTCTTTTGTGCTAATAGGTCCTATAGACGGAGGTGTCGACATTTCTTCGAAAATGTAGTGAAAAGAAGTCTTCATGAGAACTTGGATAATTAAACAATTAAAACTATTACAGAAAATGGTATTAACAATAAAAGAAAGTACAGGTTCAAAACTTTAATTTAAGCCTCATCGCATTAAAAAATCTCAAATGGTTCAAAAGTTACAGGATATTAAAATATGCTTATGAAATGGAATGAAAATTTGACCTTACACCAAAAAAAATCCTAAGCTCTAACCGTTCCGTAAGTCTTTGAATCATTATTGTTTGCAAGGCCGGAACTAGATTATTACAAAATTCAAATCACGAACGTTCTATTATCCCTTAAACCGTTTGATTCAAAATACGCAATGCATACAGTTTTATTAAGGAATCATAAAGATTAGATAAGTACCGTAACGTAATAGTTCACAGTATATACAGCGCACAGCTCTACCGTCGGACTACAGCTGGTGGGGGTAAGTGTAATACGCTCCGTCAAAATTCACAAACACGCTTTGTTCTGAATTTGAAAGACAATAAGGTAAGGATAAGGTTCTCCACGGTATTATTTACGAAATGAAGCGATCGGAGCAACTACGTTGGATAACATGAGTTGAGTCAATACTATCATACATTAGTTTCACTTATAAGAAATGTAGCCGCTAAAGCATGCGGTAACAATAGCCATTTAAACAACAAATTTTCCTCATTCAAAAAGTTGAACACAATCGTATTTTATATTTATTTTTTAATAAATTAATATAAATTCTAATAGAGATAATAAGAAAGAGAAAGAAAATTAACATATAAGTTAATTTTACCATAGGATGAGATACATAAATATTTATTTATTTGATATTTTAATAGATGAACGGTTATACATAACTCGCATTGTTAAGAAAATGAAAATTGCGGCAAGTCAGGTATAATATGTTCCATTTATTATTCAAAACATACAAAAACTCCAAAGGTGTAATCTAGACTTAAATTTTATGAAATATTTGTAATTTTTCAAATTCTTTGTTCTTTATACTTAAAAATCGTAAACTATAGATTATAAGTTAATAAAATACATTTTGTTAGAAAAATAACATTTTAACTTTACATGCTGACGCGAATACGGCTTACGAGGACATTAGATACAATTAACGGCTGCGTTCTTTATATCTTTAGACTCTTTGTAAAACAAAAGAATCTAAAAGCCAAATTATTTTATCGTTTGAAAAAACATATGAATATAATTAGATAAATAGCATAGATAATAAAATGTTTGAATGCTATGTATACGTGATCTTATCTCACAAGGAGAGTGTCTCTTATTTGGATTTTAGATCTTTTTGTTATTGTAGATATGTTTTTTCATACATAAAGTTGAATTTTATTCATAAATTATGAGCTATTCTATTCGATTTGCATCAATTCTTCAGAAAAATCATTATTGAGTCTCAAATAACAACTTGTAGGTTCAATTTGCAACATACTTGTAAATGTTAAAATCATAAATAAATAGATAAATTTTTAATAATTTGTTGAAAAAATATTTACAAAATACAAAAAATGTTTTCTTCTACCTAAAAATAATAAAAAAGCTAGAGTAATAGATCTCAAATGCTCTATAGGTTTAAAGCTATATAATGCAATGACAATTTTATGAAATATAACAAAAATTAGCTTTGTTTGAAAAGAGATTACACAGCAATGATGTTATTATATCCACAAAAATAACGCAATTAAAAAAAAATACTTCAAATCAAACTTTAACATGTACAAAAATAGTGTATTTATTTAAATGTTATGAACTATAAAAAATGAATATTAAGAGGAGGTCGAGTATATCTGTCCTTTTCTAATCAGAGAATCGATTTTTTCACAACAATTAATAATTGTAGCAAAAAATAAGAAGAAAGCCCCATTTCGTATAATAAAAAGTAAGATTCTCTTTAATGAGAAAAAATTATTTTTATTGCTTCGTTTTTAAGAAAACCTTGAAAAACTGAATTGTCCATCCTAACCTCTATTTTTTAAGTTTTTCAAGGTTTTCTTCAAAACGAATCGATAAAAATAATTTTTCCTAATCAACGAAAATCTTGCTTTTTATTATACGAGATGGGGTTATTTCCTTATTTTTTGCTACAATTATTAGTTTTAGCGAAAAAATTAATTCTTTAATTAGAAAAGGACAGAGATATGCGTTCTGCTCTTAAAAATGCATAAAAATAGTAGATTCTGTAATTAATCTGGTCATAGTCATTAATAAGCCTTGAATTTTCATATTTACTTATAATTTGTATAAAAATAGACGTTTTTTAACGCGAAAAGTTCAAATTGAAAGATTTTCAGAGTTTCTTAGAAGTTATTTAAGAATCAAGAGCAGGCTGGAGATGATTCGACACCGACCGAAAATCGAAAATCCGTTGTTTAATTTTCTCCAACTATACGTAATAGAATGCATTAAAATTTTAAATACATTCACGAAATTTATTCCTTTATTGCACTCGCCAAAAATGAATCTAATTTTAAAAAATTTAAAATTTAATACTGCAGATGTTTATTAAACCCTAAGTACTGTTACTTACTTTTTGTTTAAAATATGGTCAATTTTATGAAAAAAACCTTTATTATACAATCATGTATGTATACAAAATTGCGCTTGATAACGATTCCTTTTAAAAACAGTATAATTATTTTATTTATGATAGAATAACACTTTTACTTCTCGGTCGGTAATCAAAACTGCCCTGGCCTCCTCTTAAGAAAAATTGTAGTAAATGATCACATTGGCAATATAGTATTTTGTTATTATTTTTTCTTTATTATGTTCTGTTTTCATTTTAATTTGATGTATAATATTTTAAAATTTAGTTAACAATTACAAAATTATTAACTAGACTTATGAATAAATACTTCATGGTTTTAATCTAAAAAGTTTGTACGATTCTTGTATTTTCTGTACAATTTATAATAATTTATACTAAAATAATTATGTCTAGACTTTCTGCATTTATATAAATATTTTATTCATCAATTAGAATTTGCGAAAATATTGAGACAAATACAATACATTAACGGAAGTAGTCTAGTGAATAATTAATACTAGCAAAATTCACCTCGCTCCTAACGTCGTCCGGTTGCATTTTCATATATTATATTATTATATATAAATTTGCCAGTTTCATTGACAATAGTATTTCAATATAAAATATATATTTAATTTTTTTTTCGAACTTCAACAATTGAAATCATAAATATGTTGTTTGTTGTACTAAATTTAACAATCATTTGTTAATCACTAATAAAATGATACTGTCCATATGTGTATAAAATAAGTTTCCTTTTATACAATCATATTGTATGTTGAAAGATCTGCAAAATTATAGGTGAATGTATAAATATGAAGAAAATAAAATGAAGCGAACCATGAGCGTTTCAGAAAACTGAAATAAAACTATTCCTTGAATATATATTTTTTATTACACGCACACATGCACACACGCACACACGCACGCACACACACGCACACACACGCACACACACGCACACACCCACCGTTATTTAACGTCGCTGTATTTTATGCTATCATTGCGATGCTAATTAGCGATGAATGGTCGTCAGTGTATTTGTGAACTAAGCAAAAGTAACGTACAATGGTGCTTGTATCATTTGGCCGAGAGTGGGAATCGAACTCAGAGCCTTGAGATTACGAATCCACCGCTCTAATGAACGAGCCACTGACGACCTCTATTTTTTTTCTATATTGTTATTCACGTTATTTGAAACAAAAAGGCTCCCCTTTGCCCCTCCCCCTGAACCCTCACCCTCACCTCCTTTGATTTATATGCCCCCCATATCGGCTCCATCTCACACCTTTCTCTTATTTTAATATTCTGTTGTGATAATAAAGATTGATCATTTTCATTTAGATTTCATTATTGTGATAATAATTATAACTAATAGAGAATACAAAACTTCTTCTCTCAATTACATATAAGTCTGATATTACATTACAATAATAAAAAAATAATATCTTTATTAAAATTTTATTAATATGATTACAATCACGATTAATTGATAATAATTAGCTTCCTCTTTTCATTTACTTAACTAATATAAATACAGTGATATTTATATCTTTTACATTAACATTTATCTTATTTACATTTATATAATTTACTTGCATGTGATTCGCATAGAGTTGAATTTTTAGCAAAATGTTGACTTGATTGTTGTTCTATCATATACAAGTATGCTTTTGCGCTAAAGATTACTATTCCAATGAATTTATTGTTGGTTACCAGAGACAACGGATTCATTGTTGTACGAGATAAATTATCATTTTTAACACAGTCTAATTATCTTTTATGTATTAGAAATGAGAAAAAAAAATCCATTTTTTAATAAACGCTATAGCTTTTACATAGTAAAATATCGTCACGATATTGATTGACAACAATTGAACCTAGCAAAGTCTATACTCAAGAAACTACATAATTATTTACGGCATAATTAAAAACTTTTATAATATGTTGTTAAAATTAGCTTGACTGCAGTTCCAAGGAACAAATAAAAAAAATCACTACTATTATATTAAAGTAAAAAATCCGGATTTTTTTTTCTTACGGGAATATCTTTTACATTATTGTCACTTACATACACATGCACACGTGCACTTTAAACATACACATACAAAAAAATTAGAATAGTTGCAATTAAAAAATTGAAAATTATTAATATATTGCAACAAAAAAGTCAAATTTTTAACCGAAATAAATTTATAAAAAACATTTAAGAATCTTCAAACAAAAATAGGAATTTAACATATCAACAAAATCACAATTACGATAGACGCATTCATGACAAATCGTATTATAAATATAATAAAGATAAAGTTTTAGAAAATAGAAAACAATTTTAATTGAAAAACGAACAAAAAATATTGAAACGTTTAAATGAACCTTATGAAAAAACATTTTAAAAAAAGATGATAATTTAATTACTTCAGTAAAAAATAAAAATTATTTTAAAAAAACAAAGATAAATTCAAAACAAAAGGAAATAAAAATCTTTTAAATTACTAACAAATAGCTAAAGATACATTGACCAATAATAATGAAAATTGAATCATGGAAAATAATATTGGTGATTTCAATTTTATTTGTGATTTTTGTGGTGCTAGACATTTTGCATTTGAAATGTCAAGCAATAAGAAATTTACATCATGTTGTAAACAAGGAAATATGACATTAGAAGAAGACCCAGAATATCCTGAAGAAATTAAGAAATTACTCACGGGAAATTCTATGATAAGTAATAATTTTAAAAAATGCATAAAATCATATAATAACACCTAAGTATTTGCTAGTTTTGGTGCAGCATTTGATAAATTATTTAATAAAGGTCCTCAAGTCATACATATTTGTGGATAAATATACCATGATACATATGCATTACATGCAAATGAAAATTAATTAAGAAAGTACACTGAGAGAACATTGGCTCGTCTGCTGGAAACTCTAAGTACAGCCGCTGCATCGTCGATTCGTGCAGAAGCGCCACAAGATTCGGTGGCCCAGCCGTCCCAAAACGACTAATATACATCAGCTGAGTTTCTCTTTTCGTCCACCAGAGGCGCTTTTCAGATATCGTAGGCGCTTTTTGTATATCATAAGCGCAAGACTAAGACGAATGCTGTACTGTTTCGGGACAACAGCAGCACCAAATCAAAGGACGAATCAATTCATGCGTTTTAGAGTTCTGCTGTACTAGTAAGTGCAGCATTTATACCAATATTCTCTCAGTGTATGGACAATCATACATATTTGCTAACGAAGAAGCAAATAAATGCCGCATAGAAAACGATCTGAATTGTTCTATTGAATCATTGAATACATTAGATTCTATAATTAGGAGAAATAATCCTTACGCAGCAGCTTATAAAACGATGCACGAAGTAGAAATTGAAGAAGATAATCATTTAATTAAAAATGGAACTATACCTAGGTATGTTAAAATGTTCATAAGACGAAACGATAACTTTGATGGGCATCGATATAATGAAGCCTAATGTGATAAAATAGCAGCAGTTTTTGTAGAAAATGAATTACCTATTGAAAGAGACATATGTATTTATTCGAAAGCAGGAAAACCAATAAGAATCCTATATATAAGTAAACACGTAGATCTTATGATTATATATCTACTTATATTCATGGCTTCAAATAGAAAATTTAAGATTATATTTTATAAAGAAAAAACAAGATTCTTTATGAACAGAACTTTATCAAGGCGTAATGGATTTCTCGAAAAATAAAAAAACAAAATAAATGATAGTTTACAAATTTGAAAAATGTTTTATATTACCATCAACTTTTACAGAAAGTCCACGTTCCTAACATCAAAATTTCCTTGATTCCATGGCATTAGTACAAAAATTGAAAACCAGATTTTTTCATTACTATGACATGCAATCCGAAATGGGAAGAAATCACTAATAATATAGGACAAAGTAAAGAAGTAATATATAGACCAGATATTATTGTTGAAGTATATTATTAAAAATTAAAAATATTAATACAGAAAATTACTAAAAACATTTTGGAAAAATGCATTGCATATTCATACATAGTAAAATTTCAAAAGAGAAGATTACCGCATGCACATATGCTAATATTTTTAATAGTCCAGGCGGGATCTGTTTTAAAATGGGTAGATTTGGATGTTTCATATATAGTCGCTAATTTTTGGTTAAATGTCTCCAAAATTATGTTAGATATGATAATTTCGATATGCGCTAGATGAAAAAGTTGTGCTAAATTCGCTATTAAACAAATAGTGAAAAAATCTCGAAAAATACGATTTTTTTCATCCTTTTTTAATTTATAGCTCCATAAATATACATTTTAGAGAAAAATGTAAGAGAAAAAAAAAGTAAAATGATAAAATTTTACATGAAACATTAAACTTTAGAAACAAAAATTTCATTTTTTATGTTAGAAAAACGACAACCATTGCAATAAAACTGCCCAAAAATTAATGTTTTGTTAAATGATTTTTTTAATTTGAATTTATCATATGATTTTAAATTTCATTAAGATCGGTTTGTTCATTGCTTCACAATAATTTAACAATGAAGCGTCCTGCAAAAAAAGCATATATTTCAAAACTTCATTGCAAATAAAACAATGTTTTCAGATGAGTGCTGATTTTGATACATATAGCAGACTATTAAAGCTCTCAAATGCACTCTGAAAAATTAAAATCGGTTAATTAGGAGAGTCTTAGGAAGTTTTTAAAAAAATAGTTAAATAGATGCTTATAAACAAATTGAATATCTTTTTCAATTTTGAATTAAATGAAACCCAAACACTTTTGTTTGAAAATACGCTGAAATGCATTCATTTAAAAAAAAGAAAATTCAAATTTCGCTTCACAGTTTTTGAGCTATGACTCACCAAAGTTAATTTGTGTTTATTATTAAACAATAAACAGAAGAAAGTCAATTAAAGCGTAATTAGCTTTATTTGTCCAAGCACTTTTTAGGTGAAAGTTTTCAAAACATGCGCTTTTTGGAAAGACATAAAAAGTATCAATTAAAATTGCTCTGATCACTCGAAGAGCCGTTGAAAACGTATGAGGGTCACGTGATGGAGCAAGCTCATTGAAATGTGAAATCAAGATCTAAAAACTACAGCGCGCTCTAAAAATGCGATTGTCTCGGCTTCTAATAATCCGATTTCGATCTTTTTTTTTTAAATCGATGTGCCGGAAGTCAAGGAATCCGAATATTTTATGATAAATAATTAATTATGCGTATAATTTGTTATATTCACATAACTTAAAATCATGAGATGAAAAATTTGTATTTTTTTAAACATTTATTCATCTATTTTACATAAAAAGTGCTTAATCTTATGTCATTTTATCTACTGAATGAGAACTTATTTGATATTAATTTTCAATATTGTTTAATTAAATTAGAAAATTGAAAAATTATTAATAATTGAAAAAAATGTCAAATAATTTTAAAAGTATCATCATTTTAATCGTTAATGTCTAGAATAAACTAAATGAGAATTCTGTACTTATTATTAATCTTTGATTAACATTATTAATTTATTAATTAAGGAAGTTCTTCGTATGAAAGTGAAAAATTTATTTGAGAATTAAGAGTTTCAAACGGATAATATAAAAGAAGAAAGATGATGTGAAAAATAAATAAATTTATTATTATTTATAGTAAATAAGGAAACATTTTTCTATAGTTTAAGATAACTTTTAATCAAACTAGATTAAATCATTGCTCTTATTTTCGAAATATTCATCTTCAAATTTTATATTATTTCCATTTTAAATTATTATATCTTCGGATAGCAAAATTATAATGTAAAAAATAAATAAAGTGACCATCGTACTCTTAAGTATTTACTTTAGATTCACTCAGATGTCGTTAAGGTTATAATGTATTATGAAAATGAATAAAAATAAAAGACTCAGCTAAAGCTTGATCATAATTGAACTTTGACTTTGGCAAGGGTCAATGATTTTAATTCGCTTTATGCAAATGTTTCTTTTTCATACATTTCAAACATTTTATTTGGATTAAACAGGAGTTTCAAACTGCGTAAAGGTATGATAAATTTCTTATATATATTATGTTAAAACAATTCATAATTGGATTTTATTTGATTACCTTTATTTTTTAAACATACATTTTATAAACATTTTTATTAATTTGAAAATTCATTTTAATATATGATTATATTGTATTCTATTTATTAGGATCATCTTTTATCTGAAGGTGTTTCATGTGAATGTTGTGTCTGATTTTTACATCACCTTATAAAATAAAAAGAGACAGTGTCAGATTCAGCTTGCATCTCTGCTGTTGAATTAAATAGGTGTTTCAAACTGCGTGAAGGTATGATAAATTACTTATAACTTTTAAGTCTTAGCCTCTTTTTAATTTTTAATGTGATGCAATAGCCAAACAGATGCATAATATTTTGATCAAAGGTACGTAGATGTAAATGCATCCTAATAATGCAAATGCAACAGTTTTTATATTTTTCAATTGTATTTTCACATAAGTTTAGAAGCATACTTATGTATACTCAAAAATTATAACTATAGAAAATACACATTATAATTTTATCGGTTTATCATTTTTCTCATAAAATTATTAAAAACATGAAATATATAAGAAATTTATCATACCTTTACGCAGTTTGAAACTCCTGTTTAATTCAAATGAAATGTTAGAAATTTATGAAAAAGAAACATTTGTATAAAGCGAATTAAAATCACTGACCCTTTCCAAAGTAAAAGTTCAATTATGATCAAGCTTGAGCTGAGTCTTTTATTTTTATTTATTTTCAAAATACATTATAACCTTAACAACATCTGAGTAAATCTAAAGTAAATACTCAAGCATACGATGGTCACTTTATTTATTTTTTACATTATAATTCTGCTATTTGAAGATATAATAATTTAAAATGAAAATAATATAAAATTTAAAGATGAATATTTTGAAAATAAGAGCAATGATTTAATCTAGTTTGATTATAAGTTATCTCAAATTATAGCAAAATGCTTCCTTATTTATTATAACTAATAACAAATTTATTTACTTTTCACATCATATTTCTTTTTTTATATTATCCATTTGAAACTCTTAATTTTCAAATAAATTTTTCACTTTCATACGAAGAACTTCCTTAATTAATAAATTAATAATGTTAATCAAAGATTAATAATAAGTACATAATTCTGATTTAGTTTATTATAGACATTAACGATTGAAATAATGATACTTTTAAAATTATTTAACATTTTTTTCAATTATTTATAATTTTTCAATTCTCTAATTTGTTTCAACAATATTAAAAATTAATATCAAATAGGTTCTCATTTTGTAGATAAAATGACATAAGATTAAACACTTTTTATGTAAAATAGATGAATAAATGTTTAAAAAAATACAAATTTTTCATCTCATGATTTCAAGTTATATTAATGTAACAAATTATACGCATAATTAATTATTTATTATAAAATATTTCAATTCCTTGACTTCCGGCACATCGATTTAAAAAAAAGAACAAAATCAGACCATTAGAAGCGGAGATAATCGCATTTTTAGAGCGCGCTGTAGTTTTTAGATCTTGATTTCACTTTTCAATCAGCTTGCTCCATCACGTGACCCTCATACGTTTTCAACGGCTCTTCGAGTGATCAGAGTAATTTTAATCGATACCTTTTATGTCTTTCCGAAAAGCGCATGTTTTGAAAACTTTCACCTAAAAAGTGCTTGGACAAATAAAGCTAATGACGCTTTAATTGACTTTCTTCTGTTTATTGTTTAATAATAAACACAAATTAACTTTGGTGAGTCATAGCTCAAAAACTGTGAAGCGAAATTTGACTTTTCTTTTTTTAAATGAATGCCTTTCAGAGTATTTTCAAACAAAAGTTTTTGGGTTTCATTTAATTCAAAATTGAAAAAGATATTCAATTTGTTTATAAGCATCTATTTAACTATTTTTTTAAAAACTTCCTAAGACTCTCCTAATCAACCGATTTTAATTTTTCAGAGTGCATTTGAAAGCTTTAATAGTCTGCTATATGTATCAAAATCAGCACTCATCTGAAAACATTGTTTTGTTTGCAATGAAGTTTTGAAATTTATGCTTTTTTTGCAGGACGCTTCATTGTTAAATTATTGTGAAGCAATGAACAAACCGATCTTAATGAAATTTGCTAGGCTGTTTTATCATATGAAAAAGTTTTTTGTGGCCTAATATTAATATCATATAATAAATTTAAATAATTAAAAAAATCATTTAATAAAACATTAATTTTTGGGCAGTTTTTTCGCAATTGTTGTCGTTTTTCTAACATAAAAAATGAAATTTTTCGTTTCTAAAGTTTAATTTTTCATGTAAAATTTTATCATCTTACTTTTTTTTTTTACATTTTTCTCTAAAATGTATATTTAAGGAGCTACAAATAAAAAAAGGATGAAAAAATCGTATTTTTCGAGATTTTTTCACTATTTGTTTGATAGCGAATTCAGCTTAACTTTTTCAACTGGCGCATATCAAAATTATCATATCTAACATAATTTTAAAGACATTCAAACAAAAATTAGCGACTATATCCGAAATATCCTAACCAAAACAGATCCCGCCTGGACTATAAGTAAAGATGATGAAATTTACAATAGTAATGATGTTGATAAATTTATAATAGCTGAAGTTCCGAATAAAAATGTAAATACAACACTAACAGCGTAGTTTGAATTCAATACAAGTGACCCAGAGATACATAATTACTTTTATTTTGATATACCGCAACATAACGTTTTTAATCGAATACATAAAACATATCCTATTGAAAATAATGACGTCTTTGGACGTGTCTGGATTTGGAACAAAAAAAGACGTCTTTAAAGGGCGTCTTTTAAAGACGTCTTTTTTATCAAGATTTTAAAAATAATACCTACTAAAATGTTTTAAAAAAGAATGTACTTATGCTAAAGTGTATATAAAGACGTCTTTGAAAGATGTTATTAGATGTGTATTTACAAATCCCAATACAACAAAAGACATCTTGAAAAGCCGTTATTATTTTTAATAGGGTATCTTCCAAAAGAAAGATATAGAAACAAAATAAGCATTAGCTCTCTGCAGACTGAAAAGCTTGAGCGACCAAACTGGAAATGTTATAACCTTATATACCCACGTCACTAAAATTTTCGTAGGAGTTCGCGTATTAAGAAAAACGCGACCTAACAGTCAAAGACAGAATTAATAGTCGATTCGAATATTTTTTTCAGTAGTTACATTTTTAACTGTGAGGTGTCGTTTATCTTAACTTTGCAATCCCTTATCCAAATTTCAGAGATGCAGGTATATAAGGTTATAATTTTGCGGATTTATTCACAGTTGAAAATCAGTATACGTACTTTAATTACGTACTTCAAGTATATACACTTTAGCTTAAGAACATTCTTTTTTGAAACATTTTAGTAGGTATTATTTTTAAAATCTTAGAAGAATTATGTAAATTATGTAAATCTTGATTTCCAAAAACTCTTTGTCAATTATTGAATTGCATTTGTACATTTTACAATCCAATTCATGCTCGAGAATTATATCAAAAATATAAAATCTAATATTATCATATTACTAAAAAATGAATCAACAAAAAGGTGAAGAATATGCATTGAGCATAATTAATGATATTCCAACTAATAATGGATTCTAATTCAGTGACTTAAATTTACTTACTTTAGAATGCTATATTGAAAATAACGAAATTGAATATAGTACAGTAAATAATGTTAATAACACTCAGTCAATTATTGATAATTTAACAAATGTTTAAAGGACTATTTTCAATACAGTAATAAATTTATTAAATACAAACTGCGCTGGGAAGTATAGATATGTAACGTCAGGTTAAAATTCAACATTTATTATATATATATATATATATATATATATATATATATATATATATATATATATATATATATATATATAAAAGACAAACAAACGATTCTTTTTTATGAAAAAATATGAAATTTTCATTATTTTTCGAGTGAAGTCTGAAACGGAAAAACAATCGAACTTGATTGAGTTGATTCAACTGTTTTTCCGTTTCAGACTTCACTCGAAAAATAATCAAAATTTCATATTTTTTCATAAAAAAGAATCGTTTGCTTGTCTTTTGCTCTATTGGGCGGTTCACTTACTTTTCTATGAAAATATTTAATTTATTAATAATAAAGAAAATTTAGATTAGACAAGGACAGAATGATACGGCCTCCTCTTAAGGGATACTCTAATCTTGGGTACCTGAAAACATTGTGTAGGACTTCACACGTATATGAGCAATTCTACAAAAAATCTTTAATTTCAGAGTCAAAATAATGAAAAAAAAAATTTTGATAGTACGCGTGTTTTGACCATTGGAAGTTGTTTTTGAGGGTCTTAGGAACAAGAAAAAATTTTAGTACATCTAAAAATTTGATAGGTATTTTATCTAAACTACTTTGAAGGTCGAAATTTTACGAAATAGCGTTTTGCATACTTTATAAAGTTTTTGGTATTTTAAAAACTCTTGGAAATCTTGCTCCCACTCTCAAGTTGACTTCTTATTACCTAAACTGTAAAGAAAAATCATCACCTATCCATGGGAATGGATTTAAACGCTATTGCAAGCCATAATAAACAATGTTTTTCATTTTTTTTTTTCAAATTTATCTCTAAGTTTGCTATTTTAAAATGCAAAAAATCATTTCTTCTATTGAAACGATCTTTTTTTCGTGTTGTCATATTAAAAAGCACGAAAATCCATTATTACCAGCCCATGAAACAAGGCAATTAAATGGAAATAATTGATTTCAATTGAAAATATTTTAAATCAATAGAAAAACATCAACCGATAACAAATAATTTATTCTTCATAAATATTACAATTTTCGGTCAAAGCTGATTAAATGTTATGCATATTTTGATTGATATTATATATCTATGTTGATGTTTTTCCCATAGTAGAAAGTGCATCGATCACGCTCAATATTTACGTTATGAATACAATTTATCTGTCCACGAATTCGTCAATAAATAAAATTCTAATATACATTTTCAGCTTAAGGTTTTTTCAAATAGAAAATCAGAGTTCAT
Source organism: Anastatus disparis (assembly GCA_017163975.1). NCBI lineage: Eukaryota > Metazoa > Arthropoda > Insecta > Hymenoptera > Eupelmidae > Anastatus > Anastatus disparis. The sequence continues at coordinate 352,540 of JAFFSR010000340.1, read as the reverse complement.
AGTTCAATACTCAAATTTTCTAAGAAAAAACAGATTTTCTAAGTGAACACTCATATCCAATATATGTTTAGAAAAACATTTTCAAATTTTTATAAAATAAAATTAGCGTGCTGTGATCAAGATTTCATAAAATATGCAAACCAATATAAAAGTCTATTCATTGATAAAACTCGTCAATTTTATATCAAATTCTAAATAGTCCAGTAGAGTTAGTCGAAATGCATAATGTAATTAGAAACAGGTGCAGACCACCAAAAATGGCTTTGTTGGATGATTAGAAATGAGACTCTGGAATTACCCTAAAAATTTGAGCCGTCAGGAATTAGTAAACAATGATTTAAGGTGCAAAATTCGTAAAAGTCACTGTTTTTTGAGGTAGCTTGAAATCGTTTGCGATTTAGTATATGAAAATGATACTATTTGTAGGTATTTCAAAGACGATTAATTTGAGACATCATTGATGGAAATCGGTTAATAAATTTTATAAATAATGATAAACAAAAATCGAAAATCGCGAAATTTTAAAATATTTGTCATTTGATAAAAAAAGGATGTACATGTTTGTAATTCAACAAAAATGTGCCTCCTATTATCCTTAAGAGCATGACGAAGCTGTCCGCCTTCTAATAATATTTCCAATCTTAACTTATGAATAAACGATGCGTTTAATCGAGTTTCTTTGCTACAAAGAAAAAATTTGTAAGATTAAACTCTAGTGCGGACAACTCAAGAAATCCACCAAAATATTATACATACAATGTTATAATAAAAACTTTCAATATGTCGTATTTTAAGGTTAGGTTTGTCGAGTTTGATATCTAATTTCCAATCAAAGCTCATAAAAAAATAACAAGTCCAAATGATTTTTTATTTTAACAAAAATTATTGTATAAATATAGCTTTAGTGCGGACAAGTCATTATATTTGTTTAATTTAAGAATTTAAAAAGATATTGATAAAATAAAAAAAGTAAAACTCGATTGCTGCTGCTCCGACATGCCGTTAAGTTACCATAAGAATTTCATAAAAAAATATTAATTATTTTAGGAGATATTCTTGGTTTATTAAAAAGAGGTCAAATGTACATTAAAAAATTCACCCAAAAACGTCATCGTAGAGACTTTACGATAATCATATAAAATTTAGATATTAACGTAAATTTTATGAATTTGGTGTGAAATCGCGTCCATTTTATTATTTTCAACCTGAATATGGCAAAAAAAAAGTAAATTTTTTTCTTAATGGTTTTTTAAATATTTTTACAACTAGTGAAAACATCAATACAGGGATTTGATATTCTTATTACTGGCAATTATACGCAAATTAAAAAAAAAAAAAGAATGCTCTAGCTCAATTAGGAGCCGAGATAATTTTTTTTCTTTAATTCGCAAATTGTTTATTTATAAATATTAAGGACTGAAATTTTTATCACAGCTAGAATAATACTTGAAGTTTATGATTCCATTATATCGGAGATGAAATAAACATTTTGCAATGTAAAAATTAATATTTAAGTAATCAAGATTGCTACTAGTTAAACAGAGTAATTTTTCCTGCCTTGCAAGAAAATTGATCTGGCGAGTTATGACTCATGCTCCGATTAAAAATTCCTTATATCTCCGTTAATAACGGACCAATTTTGACGTTTTTTTTTTAAATCGGGGTAGCGCGTGAAAATAATAACAACTGTTGTATTTGTTTTCAAAAAATTATTTATTTAACAATAATTATTGCAAAAAAAAAATTGTTTAAACATATTTTTTTAAATATTAATTTTAGCAAAAAACTTTAGCAATAAAGTTTGTACGTCTTAAAAAAATAAACAATATTTCATTTTAGTGTTTTCATGATAAAATCAATATTGTCTGGTAATTTGGAAAACAAATTGGAAAAAATTTTTTCGAAATTAACAGACTTAATATTGATTTTATCATGAAAACACTAGAATGAAATATTGTTTATTTTTTTAAGACGAACAAACTTTATTTCTAAAGCTTTTTGCTAAAATTAATATTTAAAAAAATATGCTTAAACAATTTTTTTTTGCAATAATTATTGTTAAATGAATAATTTTTTTAAAACAAATACAACAGTTATTATTATTTTCACGCGCTACCCCGATTTGAAAAAAAAAACGTCAAAATTGGTCCGTTATTGACGGAGATATAAGGAATTTTTAATCGTAACATGAGTCATAACTCGCCAGATCAATTTTCTTGCAAGGCAGGAAAAATTACTCTGTTTAACTAGTAGCAATCTTGATTACTTAAATATTAATTTTTACATTTCAAAATGTTTATTTCATCTCCGATATAATGGAATCATAAACTTCAAGTATTATTCTAGCTGTGATAAAAATTTCAGTCCTTAATATTTATAAATAAACAATTGGCGAATTAAAAAAAAAAAAAATTATCTCGGCTCCTAATTGAGCTAGAGCATTCTTTTTTTTTTTTTAATTTGCGTATAATTGCCAGTAATAAGAATATCAAATCCCTGTATTGATGTTTTCACTAGTTGTAAAAATATTTAAAAAACCATTAAGAAAAAAATTTACTTTTTTTTTGCCATATTCAGGTTGAAAATAATAAAATGGACGCGATTTCACACCAAATTCATAAAATTTACGTTAATATCTAAATTTTATATGATTATCGTAAAGTCTCTACGATGACGTTTTTGGGTGAATTTTTTAATGTACATTTGACCTCTTTTTAATAAACAAATAGAATATCTCCTAAAATAATTAATATTTTTTTATGAAATTCTTATGGTAACTTAAGGATAATAGGAGGCACATTTTTGTTGAATTACAAACATGTACATCCTTTTTTTATCAAATGACAAATATTTTAAAATTTCGCGATTTTCGATTTTTGTTTATCATTATTTATAAAATTTATTAACCGATTTCCATCAATGACGTCTTAAATTAATCGTCTTTGAAATACCTACAAATAGTATAATTTTCATATACTAAATCGCAAACGATTTCAAGCTACCTCAAAAAAACAGTGACTTTTACGAATTTTGCACCTTAAATCATTGTTTACTAATTCCTGACGGCTCAAATTTTTAGGGTAATTCCAGAGTCTCATTTCTAATCATCCAACAAAGCTATTTTTGGTGGTCTGCACCTGTTTCTAATGACATTAAATTTTAGCTCTTTTTTCGCTAATTCTACTGGACTAAAACGCATTCTTCTAAGAATACATCGGTCACACGTTTACAGAGGACATAGTATCAGAACCAAAACAAAAACATTCTATACATAGATGCGACTAATTTTGATTTCCAATTAATTGATCTCTTCACACGCTCACGTTTTTCGCTAAGTGAACAATTTGTTATATTTTCTTATTTATTTGAGCTTATACTGAAAAATTATTGCAAATTATAAAAAATTGTGTATTTATTATAAAATGTGTGCTTTGTCTAATTATTTATTATGGATCGAATGAAAATAGAATATTCAAGAGAAAAAAGACTTTGGGCTAAAAAAGAAATAGAGCGACTTTCAAATTTCAATGTAAGAAAAAAGCAAAAACTTCTGAATACGCAAGAAGAAATAAGGTTTGTTAAAATTTTTTTAAGTAATCAAAAAACAAGTAACTCATAATAGATTCGAATTTTTTTAGTATTAGTGGTTTGTTTGATGTATTAACATATCTATTATTTTTTCATTAATTGACTTTTAAGTATTATTATGGTGTATTTTTTCCTTTTCAAACAGCAAAACAGATTTTTAGGAAAATATTAATGACAACCATTTGCTCTGCAATGATCAATGTTCAAATGATGATTTTGCTCTTGACATTAGCAACGTTCAGAAAGAAGCATCATGTGTGAAAACTCAACCCTCTCGAGCTATTGAATTGAAATTAAGAAAAAAAATAAAAACACTTAAATCAGAGTTACAAGGTATGAAGAAAGTTATATTAAAAAACAAAAAATTACTTCACAAAAAAAGATTTCAAAATTTATCTCGAAAAAAAGAAAATTTTCAATTAAAAACACGATTGAAAAAATTCAACGAATCGATTGAAACATTACAAAAAAATTATAATAATACACTCGGTGTTGAAAAAGCGATTATAACAAAATTCTTGACGGATGATTTTTTTCATTCACTTGCATTTCCAATTGGTTTAGGAGGAAGGAACAAAATTATTAATACGTATCACTATCAAGAAAAATTTTCTTTATCTTCAGATAAAATCATAAATACTCCGGCTTCTATCAATCGGCAAAAAATCAAACTAAAAGTAAAAAATTTTTTCAATAATGATGAAAATTCAGTTCCTGCTCCAGGAATGCGAGACTATATTTGCAAAAATAAAATAAAAGTTCGAAAACGTTACTTGATGGCTACAATAAAATAATTTGTACAAAAAATTTGTAAAAATATCCGATGTTAAAATTTCTAGAGCCTACTTTTATAAACTGAAACCTTTTTATGTGCTACAAAAAAAAATTTCAAATAGAGATACTTGTTTATGTAAAACACATACCAATTTCAGTTTAATTTTTTAAAGTTTATGTAATAATAAAATGATTAAAGAAAAAAATGTGTCATCATTTTTGAAAAATTTAGCATGTGACATTAATAATAAAACTTGTATGTACAGAGAATGCTCTCAATGTTGCGATAGAAATTTTTTTACAGATTTTTCACCTCATACTCGCACATATTATCATGCATGGATAACCAAAAAGATAATCGCTTGGGAGCGAAAAATATGAGTTTTAATGTAAATATAACATCTCGCCAAAAAAATATTCTGTACTACCACAATATTAGCTCAAAATTTCAATGAAATGCTTCCAAAATTCACAAAACACGCTTTTATTATGTCAAATCAATTTCAGGCCTTACAAAATATAAAAGATACTCTAAATTATAATAAAATTTTATTAATTATTGACTTTTCGCAAAATTATATGTGCAAATATGCCACCGAAATTCAGAGCTTTCATTTTGGTGCGTCAAGAAAACAAATTTCTTTGCAAACAGGTGGTTTTTATTATAAAAATGAAAGAAATCAACTACATTTGGAATCTTTTGTAATTTTTTCTGACTGCCTAAGCCACGATACTGCAGCAGTTTGGGCACACCTTCAGCCGATTTTTTCACAAATCAAACAGAGTTTTCCACACGTTCGATCCATTTATTTCCAAAGCGGTGGTCCATCTGGGCAATACAAAAATAAATCAAATTTTTTTCTTTATAATTATTATTGTAATTATTTTCAACTAAAAAATTCTGCTGGGAACTACACTGCTGCTGGTCACGGTAAAAGTCCTGCAGATGCAATCGGTGGAAGTGTCAAAGAAATTTGTAATCGAGGAGTGGAACATGGAATAAATGTTTTAAGTGCGGAAGACATGAATCGCGTGGTAAAATCTGCGAGTTTGAAGACCAAAAGCTATGTAATTTCAGAAGATGAAATTGATAGGATTAAAGATTTAATCCCTAATAATTTAAAACCTATTCGAGACACGAAAGAAGTTCATCAGATAATTTGGACGAATTATAGACAAGACGAGTTATTTTTTCGCTGTGCATCGTGTACAGTCTGTTTGAAACAAGTAACTTGTAGTCATTATGATTTGAATTCGTCAAATTATAATAAACCTAATGAACAATTATCTTTAGAAGTAAAAGATGTAAATGAAGATGGAATTCGGTTACGCGCCATTGAATCAGCTACAGTTGGTGCTTGGGTAGTTGTTATTTATGAAAAACAATGGTATGCAGGTGTTATTACTGAAATATTAAATAATAAATTAAAAGTAAAATTTTTGGCAAGAAAAAAGAATTTATTTTACTGGCTAATATTGCGGATTTTCAGATTTTATTTAAAACGCAAATATTGCACGTTATCGATGCGCCTTCTCCTGCGAGGAACAATACAGTAACACAAAAGTACAAAATCGATAAAAATATGTATAAAATTATATCAAAAATGACAAAAAATTGTAATATTTATGAAGAATAAATTATTTATTATAAGTTGATGTTTTTCTATTAATTTGAAAGATTCCTGAATTTGAATTTTCCTGTGATTTTTCAAGTTTTATAGACTAAAAATAATAGATTTTCGTACTTCTAATACGATAATATAAAGGAAAAATCGTTTCAATGGCAGAAATAATTTTTTGCATTTTAAAATACCAATATTATTTTAATTTGAGTAAAAAATTTTTCAAAAATCGCTTTTTATGATTCACAGTGCCATTTAAATCCATTTCCATGGATGGGTGATGATTTTTCTTTTTAGTTTAGGTAATAAAAAGTCAACTTGAGAGTGGGAGCAGGATTTCCAAGAGTTTTTAAAGTACCGAAAACTTTATAACGCACGAAAAACGCTATTTCGTAAAATTTTGACCTTCAAAGTAGTTTAGATAAAATATCTATCAAATTTTTAGATGTACTACCATTTTTTCTTGTTCCTAAGACCCTCAAAAACAATTTCCAATGGCCAAAACACGCGTACTATCAACATTTTTTTTTTCATTATTTAGACTCTGAAATTAAAGATTTTTTGTAGAATTGCTCATATGCGTAAATATTGTAATTTACCTGAAAAATTTAACTGTTACTCAAACTAGAAACACCCAAACGGAAACTTATTAACTTATTCGCCAAGAACAAAAATACCCATAATTACCCAAGAAACTTATGATATTATTTTTGCAAATTAATAAAATTTTGTTAATAATAATTCATCCAAAATGTCTTTTATCAACACACAAATTTTATAAATAATTTTTTCTTTACTATAAATAAATATTTAAAAATTAATAGACATAAAAAAAACAAATAAATATAAAAAGAGAATTGTTATTATAAAAATAAACAATACAAAAAAATGAACATCATCCCTAAAAAATTTTAGAACAAATGTCTCTTTGTGTTTCGAAAATATGATTTCTTTTTGTTTTAAATAAAACAGATATATGTATATATATCTATAAAATTATTCGTATCAGAGAGTAACTAATTCCTTTGATGTAAAATTTTTATAAACTTTTATTCTTTCTTATAAAAACCATAAGTATATATATATATATATATATATATATATATATATATATATATATATATATATATATATATATATATATATATATATACTAGGGGAGTTCCCCTATCAACTTCGCTCATAACCCCCCATTGCATCTCCTTCTACAAATATAAACTTTTATATATATAATTTTTAAATTTATATTAATTTAAAATTATTATTTTTTTTTTTTTTTGTTTCTTGGTCATGAAGATTAGTATTTATTAAAAGTTAAATACACTTATTAAGGTATATGAAGTTAAGTATAATAAAACGTTTTATGATAGTTTAATACTTTAAATATGTTGAAGATATCTATAATAATATTCAATCGCTTTACGATAGGAGCACAACCATTCAACGTATTTACCTCGAGCTCAGCCCAATGTTCTTTTCTCTTCCTAATTTCGTTCATTCTTTGATAACAATTAATTAAATTAGCTAACAATTAACTACCTTTCAGCTATCTCTCAGCTAACTTTCAGCTAAATTTTATCTGAATTTCAGCCAACTTTTAGCTAACTTTCAGCTAAATTTTATCTGAATTTCAGCTATCTCTCAGCTAACTTTCAGCTAAATTTTATCTGAATTTCAGCTATCTCTCAGCTAACTTTCAGCTAAATTTTATCTGAATTTCAGCTAACTTTTAGCTAACTTTCAGCTAAATTTTAGCTGAATTTCAGCTAACTTTTAGCTAATTTCCAGCTAAATTTTAGCTGAATTTCCGCTAACTGTGGGCACATAAAATTCTTATACACGGCGGCGGCGGCGGCGGCGGCGTAGGCGATATATCTTTATTATATAGAGAGATATATATATAACAGTTTCAAATTCTATTTATAAATAATGTTTAATAATAAAAAAATGCGTATAACCTTAATGTATCAAGCCTACACCACGCTTGAAATCAGAGTAATGCGTCTCTCTTCTTTTAAATTTATCCTATTAAACAAATCTTAGAAATTGATTTTAGTTTTATTTCTTCAAAAGCGTTAAACAAAAAAAACAAAACAAAAAAAAATTGAATTAATCATAACTTTTATACCTTATAGTACGTGAAGCGTCCTTTTTTATTACTTAGCGTCGTTTTTTTTGTGTGAAGCGTCACCCTTATTTTTCTTTACTTTTTCTTTAGCATTCATTTAATTTATAATAATGTAAACTTTAGTTTTGAGTATTGAAGGTTCAGTGATATTAATATTAATTTTTCTTCTTTTATTAAAACCGTTTTTATTGTCAAATTTGCGTTAGCGTTCTTTTTTAAGCGTAATTCTTCTTTTAATTTTTGCGTTACATATATCTATAATAAGTCAATATTAATTTATAATGTTATTCAATTAATATCTATATTATATTATTCTTTTGTTTTCACCTTTTACATATAAACAAATAATTAAACTTATTGATTAATTAGATTTATTTAAACTAGTTTATTTTATTATAGATATTAGTTAGAAAAACATTATAAATTTAACTCTAGTTTCTAGTTCTATCTTTTTATATGCGTAATTTGTTATATTTTTCAATAACAATCAGATTTAAGAACAATATATGTAACTTATTTTAAAAAGAGAAAGAAAAGTAGAGAAAAGAGAGAGAAAGAAGAAAATCGGCACTAGTGCAGCCAAGTGACAGTTCATGGAACTTTTGCGGAAACAGAATTCACAAATAGGAAAATTCAAAATTTTGGAAAACTACTCAAACGGGGTAACTAGTCCACGACCCAATTTCATGGTACAAAAACCTCTGACGGAGCACAGACAGTCACTCTCTTTAAGAACTTCAAGCTATCTACAAGACTCTTCAAAACTATTGCAAGATTTAAAACTACAAGACTCATGATAAGACTCTCTTCAAAACTACTACAAGATTCAAAACTACAAGACTCTTTGTAAGACTCTCTTCAAAACTACTACAAGATTCAAAACTACATGACTCATTATAAGACTCTTTTCAAAACTACAATAAAAAAATAAATACATCTGTCTCTACCTGGAAGTCTCTTTCTTTTGAAAGAGTAAGTGATTTCATTTTTTTCTCATAAAAATCACAATTTAAACATAACAAAAACTTTTATTAATTTACCTTGGTCAATTTATTTTATTTTATTTTATTTAAAAAAAAAGGGAAAATATTATTTTAGCATTTTTTCATATTTTAAAATTATATATTGCAACATATTTTTTTTCTTCTTATGCATATATATATATATATATATATATATATATATATTTCATATATTTTAAAATATAACATGACCCCGATTTAGAGGACTGACCTCATCAGACCCTACGTAGAGCGATAGAGACATGTGGCTTTACTTGGCTCAGGGTTCAAAATATTGAAACATAATTTAAATTATCAAATTTAATCGTGGCGCGAAAAGTGACTTACAAGGAGAGCACCCCACCTCCGGGAAACGGATTTGGCTGAAACTGCAGGATATGATTTTTTGATTAAAAAAATGAACCCGTGTTTTTTCTTTCCGTCAAATAGGCTCCCTAGACCAGGATATACACATTTTTAAAAAATATGGTGAATAAGAGCCTTTATAAGAACTTAAATAACCAAAGAACTAAGACTCTTACAAAAAAATGCATAGAAGATAAAATGAAGCACGAATTAAATGCTTTAATGAAAGCTTTATTGCATTAAAAAATCTTCAGTGGTTCAAAAGTTACGGGCGATTGAAATATATTAATGAAATAACATGAAAAATTGATCATATTTTATATGCTAAAAATATTAAGTAAATACGTGGTAATATTTAATTAAGAATAACTTTTAAACAAGAAAAGGTTTTTCAATATGAAAAATAAATCATACATGGAAATATATATTTATATTCAATATGAAAAATATTTTTATTTTTTTGCTCTCTCAGTTGGCGTGAAATGTCCCATAAATATATATATATATATATATAGAGGAGGTCCACGTAGAAGTGGTAAAAGCTATGTATTGAATACAATTATAACTTATCTAAAAATTCATGGAATTAACTATTCAGTTGTATCATGGACAGGTATAGCGGCTAATTTATTACAAGATGGTGTGACAGTACATACAGAATTTAAATTACTGTTAAACATATCTGAAGACACAATATATAATATTAGTACAAACAGCGAAATAGGTAAAAAAAATGAGAAATGTATCAATTGTTATCTGGGATGAAATCCCAATGACATCAAAATACACTTTTGAAGCCATCAATCGCATGTTTAAAGATGTATGTGATAATTATTATCCGTTTGGAGGAAGAACATTTATCATATCAGGTGATTTTAGATAAACATTACTAATAGTAAAACATGGAAATAGAACACAGATAGTAGGAAATGGTGTCAAAAAAGCTATTTATGGGAACATTTTCAATGTATGTCTTTGAAAGAAAATAAACGTTTATTGGAATCAGATAATAAATTTGAAAATTGGTTACTAAGTATAGGAACTGGTGATTTTCATTCAAAATATGAAAAAGGGAAATGAAGTTATACAAATTCCAAAAGAAATCTTGTCAAAGGGCAATCTAATTGATGAAATTTACGGGCATAATATAAATATTGAAAATTATGACTATTACGAAAATATTATATTATCACGAAAAAACGTAGATGTAACAGAAATGAATAAAAAAATTTTATCAAAAATAAATGAACAAGTAATAGAGTACATGAGCATTGACTCTGCAAAAGATGTAAATGACGAAAGTTTAGACGCAATTTTGCCAACAGGATTTTCAAATTCTTCAACACCGAACAGTTTACTTCCACGTAGATTACAATTAAAAAAAGGAGCTATAGTAATGCTTCTAAGAAATGTTAATTTGAATGAAGGACTTAATACTAAAAACATCGTTTAGTAAGAAACATTATAAAACCACAATACAAAAATTAAATATAATGAAAAAGAAAATAAAATTAAATATAGTCAAGACTCTTATATAGTATTAAATATAAAAAAATTAAAAATTATAAGGTAGAGTTCAGCACTGTGTGGTTATAAAACACGGCTGCTTTATTATTGTGCCATTGAAAAAACGCGATTGCTTTTTTAAATACTGTGCGGTTAAGAAAAACATAGTTAGTGCTATAGTAAGTGCTGTGATAGGGAAAAAAGCTAAACTACAGTAAGCGCTGTGTAATTAGAAATTCGCGACTGCTTTTCAGAGAACTATCTGGTTTAAAAAACGCGACTGTTATTTTAAGTGCTAAAGATGAAAAACGCAACAACTACACTCTAAACTCAAAAGAGTAAAAATTGGAAACAAAAAGTAGAAAAGTATAGTTTTTTACTTTTAAAAGAGTAAAAGTATAGTTTTTTACTTATAAAAGAGTAGAAGTATAGTTTTTTACTTGTAAAAGAGTGAATTGAGAGTTTCACCATTATAAAAGGTAAATTAGACGAGTTTATAATTTGTAAATATAAATTCAAGCAGTTTCCTCTTTTACTCAAAGTAAAAACGTATGATTTTTACTTTATGAAAATAAAATGATTTTAAAAAGGTAAATATGATGTTTTCACTCTTTTCATAAAGATTAGTATCAAATTTTTTATTTTGCAAAGAGTAAAAGATTATCTTACCTTTTCTAAAGAGTAACTTGATGTGTTCAATCTCCTGGGGGGTTATTCTTAAACGATAAATCATATGTTGTTGTCTTTGTCTGACATATTAATTTTCTATCTTCTATTCTTGTGATAAAATGTTATATCGGTTGTCAGAATAAGAGCCCTGTCAAAGGGTAGAGGGTACATTTGCAATTTCGTAAAAAGTTAAATAATACCTTAAGAGGATGACGAAGCTGCGCACCCTCATAATATTTCCATTCCAAGTTTATGAGTAAACGCTGCGTTTAATCAACTTTTTTGTTGAAATGAAAAAATTTGTATGACTAAATTTAAGTGCGGACAACTCATGAAATCTACTAAAATACTATACATAAAAAGTTATATACAAACTTTCAATAATAGTATCTTGAGGTTAGGTTTATCAAGTTTGATATGTGATTTCCATTCCAAGTTTATAAAAAAATAACGAATCCAAATGATTTGTTATTTTAACAAAAATTGTTGTATTAACATCCCTGTTGATATCAGCTGGATATCCAGGTGGATTATCCACTTAGATATCCAGGTGGATATCACTCTGATCGAATTAGATATCACTCTGATATTCACTTAGATGCAGCTAAAATTATATTTTTTACGATATTTTTTACGAAAAGTGATAATAAGGCATTATCAGCATTTATATAAAATAAAAATATTAAAAATAAAAGCAACTAAAAATTTTTATATAAATTAAAAATTTATATGAAATTTTCGATTTGCTTTTATTTTTATATAAATTAAAGATTGATACAAAATTTTTAATTTTCTTTCATTTTTAGTATTATTATTTATATAAATGCTGACAATGCCTAATTATTACTTTTCGCAAAAAATATCCAAATGGTTTTTAGCTGCATCCAGATGAATGAAGATCAGAGTGATATCCAACTTGATCAGAGTGATATCCAACTCGATCAGAGTGATATCCACCTGAATATCCAAGTGAATAACCTACCTGGACATCCAGCTGATTATTTTCAACAGGGATAGCTTTAGTGCGGACAAGTTATCATATTAGTTTAAACAATGAATTTAAATAGATATTATTAAAATAAAAAAAGCAAAAATTGATACCAGCAGATCCGACTTCCTGTTAATAACAATAAAAAAATTAGCAAGTTATCTCACATGCGAGATAGTTTGGTAATTTTTTTATATTTTTCATTTTAAGATTTGTTTACAAATCTAAGAGCTTAAAAAATTTAATTTTTTTGGAAAACAACATCAAAATATTACAAAAAATGAGGTATTCAAGAATTTAATTTAGTTACGTGACTTTATTATCCCGAAAATAGTAAACTGATAAATTTAATCTTTGGAGGAATATCGTAAAAGTGAATATTGATTAAATTCCTTTTTTCGGTTACTGAGGTATTATTTCACTTTTTACAAAATTACAAATGTGCTTTTTACTCTTTGGCAAAAGAGTGAACACATCAAGTTACTCTTTAGAAAAGGTAAGATAATCTTTTACTCTTTGCAAAATAAAAGATTTGATACTAATCTTTATGAAAAGAGTGAAAACATCATATTTACCTTTTTAAAATCATTTTATTTTCATAAAGTAAAAAACATACGTTTTCACTTTTAGTAAAAGAGGAAACTGCTTGAATTTATCTTTATAAATTATAAACTCGTCAAATTTACCTTTTATAGTGGTAAAACTCTCAATTTACTCTTTTAAAAGTAAAAAACTATACTTTTCTTCTCTTTGTTTCCAATTTTCACTCTTTTGAGTTTAGAGTGCATTGTAGGCGTAGTGTAATTGAAAATTCGTGGTAGCTATTTGAGCTCCGTGTGGTTAAAAAAACGCGGCTGGTATTGTAAGTGTTGTGTAGTTAAAAAACACAACAACTATTGTAAGCGCCGTGTACTAACAAATTCGTGGCTGCTATTTTGAGCGCTGTGTGGTTAAAAAAATGCAGCTGCTATTGTAAGAGTTGTGTAATTGAGAATTCACGGTTGCAATTTTTAGTGCTGAAACAAAGAGACAAAGACGGAAGAATGGATACGAAGAGACGGAGACGGAGGGAAGAAGACGGAAACACGGAGATGAAGACAGACAGACAGAGAGACGGAGATGGAGAGACAGAGACGAAAAGATGAAGACAAAGACTGAGAGATGGTGACGGAGAGACGGAGGCGGAGATACGGAGACGGAGAGATGGAGAGACGGAGATGGAGAAACGGAGACAGACAGACGGAGAGACGAAGATGGAGAGACAGAGACGAAAAGACGAAGATAGAGACGGATCGACGAAGATGGAGAGACGGAGAGACAAAGACGGAGGTGGAGACCCGGAGACGGAGGCGGAGACACGGAGAGACGGAAAGATGGATATTGTGTATGTGTGTATGTTTATATGAGTAAGTGTATGTGTATGTATATGTGTTCATGTGTGTATGTGTATGTGTGTGTGTATGTGTGTACGTGTATATTAAAGATGCTTATGTGCATGTGTATGTATGCATGTGACAATAATGCAAAAGATATTCACGTAAGAAAAAAAAGTCTTGATTCTTCACTTCAATATAATAGTAGTAATGACATATTATGCTTTATTGGAGGAATAATATCTCATAAAGTTATTTATTTTGACTAATAAAAGTATATCAGACACAATAATTATAGTAAAGTAATAAAACAGGATCTTATTTTTTGCGTTACGATATTTACAATAGCAGAAAATAGTTAAAGCTCACTAAGTTCCGCCGTTTCAATAACACGAACATGAATATTTAAAAAAGTTTATACATTTATTAATAAGAAGTTGGAATTCAATAGCATTTTTCACATAAAAGTAGTATGTTTTTTAAAAATCTCGTACGGCAGTTTTCGCTAGATATAAGTATAAAAAGAAAATAAAAAATTTTATTACCTAGTTTTTAAAGGTAATTGAACTAATGAAAATATCATCTGAAATATTTATCCTTACTTTATAGCAACGAAAGATGTATATTTTTTTCAACTATAAAATTTTCATTTTTATCAATTTTTGTTCGAACATGATATAAGATTCTATTTTGTTATATAAGAAAAACATGCGCAAATAGTTTTTTGGGAGATTTCACATTTTCAACATTTTTGAAGTCATAAATTCTCCTTAACTTGTTAGATAATTGTTCAACTAATAATTTTATAAACAATAATATGCTGTTAATTGTATTAATCCGATCTAATTCTCGAAAAAGTTCAATTTATAAATATTTTGCAGGATCATATATAAAAAGAAATAATGAAACTTGTTTGAAATTTATTTTTTTTTTCATTTTTGAGAAGCATGATATTATTTTGTAATTGTTTTGATAATTAAATAAACGGATAATCCTCTTGATTGAAAAAACAAAAAAAAATTATCTTGAAATTTTTTTCGATCTAATTTTTAGTAATTATGTTTTACGATTGGTGAAATTCAATTATATTTTTCAAATAATTTTAAATAAAAAAAATCTATTTTTTCTAAAAGTTTTTTTCTTAAAAAAATTCAAAAGTTTTCAGGAATTTTCCTCGTTGCTGATAAAACTTATTAGTTTTTTTATGAAAAAACTAGAAAATAACCTACGTTATTTAATTCGCGAAAATTCATTACTATTCAAAATGCTATTCTTCTAACAAAGTATTTTATTAACTTATTATCTAAAATTTACGATTTTTAAGGATGAAGTGCATTAAAAATTTTATTCAACAAAGAATTTGAAAAATTACAAATATCTTATAAGTTTTAAGTCTAAATGACACCCCTAAAGTTTTTGTATATTCTGAATAATAAATGGAAGATATTATACCTGACTCGTCGCAATTTTCATTTTTTCAACAGTGCGAGTTATGTATAAACGTTCATCTATTAAAATATCAAATCAATAAATATTTATGCATCTCATACTATGGTAAAATTAACTAATATGTTAATTTTTTTTCTGAGCCGGTCTGTGGCACAGTCGGTAAGAGCATTGGATTCGTATTCTCGGGGGACCGTGGATCCAATCCCGCTCGCAGCTGTTTTTCAAGCAAGCACCTCTGTTACATGTGCTTTGTTCTTATGAACACACTTTCTTTGATAGAAACTAAGAAAACTTGGGAAGAAAAAAGTAAAAAATAGTAGATTTTCTTACAAGGAGATAAAATGAAACTTCCGCACGTACGTGTTATGACGGTCGAGGCTGACGCCTCGACCGTCATAAACACGTACGTGTGGGCGTTTCATTTAATCTCCGTGTAAGAAATAATGCTTTTCTCTATCCCTAGGCGAAACCACGTAAATATAATTGTTATATAAATTAACAATTATATTTGCTTTTTTTGTTTTAGCGCGTGTATGTGTTGTTCTTTGCTGCCGCCCAGCATTTGTCACGCGAGTGACAACGAGCGTGACGGGGCTGGCGGCGGCAACAAAGAAAAACACATGCACAAGCCTAAATCACGAGATAAAGAAAGACACATGAAAAACGCGCACAAGAATCCTCTTTTATGAACGAGAAAGAGAGAGAGAGAAACATATAAAAACACACGCACAAGAATCCTCTTTTATTAACGAGAAAGAGAGAGAGAGAAACATATAAAAACACACGCACAAGCCTCTTTTATTTTTTTATATGATTTAAAATGAGAAAAAAGAGTTTGTACATTTTTTATAACACGACACTACTTATGATATAAGATTTTAAAGTTTAGAATCATATTTCATTAGAATACAATTCGTTTTAATTTATAAGCGCAACGTATATATCGTCTGTCTTTTTTTTTGTTATGAGAGAGACAAAGACAGAATACAATCATAAACACGAGCCTACGGCTTTTACCAACAGTTTTGGTTAGGTCGAGTCTATGTTTCTCTTCGAGGGATATTTTAACGTGAGGCACGGAAGGCGCCGACAGGAGGCGCGTAAGTCGTTTCAACTGTAGCTAAAAGTGCTACTTCTTCTAGTGTAAAGGCTCGGCGGAACCGCGTGGTTTCGCCTAAGGGATAGAGAAAAATTTTTTCTTGCAAAAATTGCTCAATAAATGAACACTTATCATCGCTAAATGGTTATCAGAACTTTTCATGATCAAATAAAAATTCCGTTCTGAAAGGGTTATAAAACAATATGGAAATTCTTTCTCGCGCAAAGGACAAGCACTATAATGATTCGAGAAGTTGGGGTTGCATCCCTTAATCTTTAGGGGATGAAACCCTCTTTTTCATCATGATTATGTAATAAAACATTATAAAATCACTTAAAAAAAAAAGAAAAAAATTCTTCAAAACAAAAATTGGAAAGTAAAGTTGACGTGTTTTTGCATTTTCATGAATTTCACCCTTACAAGGTGTAAACCACCCCTTACAAAAAAAATCATGAATTACAAGTTTCAAGTAGTCTAATTTCGTAAATACTCGTATATAGGAGTTTTTTAGGTTGCTGATTACAAATCCGTCATCACATTTTGCAAATTCGGAAACAAATATCTTGAATCCGATGTAAAATATTTTTTAAGAAAACTGAAAATATATGTTATGTCCAAAACTACAGATAAATTTAACAGTATTATAAAATTTCTCCGAAAACCCCTTAAAAAGGTAAAATTACGGATAGTTAGCTTAAATAAAATTTTTTAAGACACCCGTGTGCGAAACACAGTTTTTTGTGTCAGTATTCAGTGTGCGAAGCAGTCTTTTTACACACTGCGGTGCACGAAAAATTTTAGAACCATTTGTCATTGTTTTTCGCTTAGCGCTGGCTTCATGTATGCAAGCTTTCTTTTATTTTTCTTCTCATACATAAAAAAAACTAACCAAAACATTTTGACATTGTAATAGTATATTTCGAAATATACTATATATATATATGCTATGTATATTTCTATTTTTAAATCAAACCAGATTTTAATTGAGTTAATAATACTAAATATCAATTTAGTAATTGCAAGCACACCGTTAATGGATTCTTTCTCGTTGTTTTTTTTTGTTTTTATTGGAACATTTCAAAAGATTCGGGAAAGAATCAATTGACGTTAGGTGTATAGTCAATTTTATAATAAATGAAAAAAAAATAATGAAATATTTGTACATTAAATAGTTTATCAATAAATGAATTGTATACTTGAGTTTATTTGGTTGTTTTAAATTATTTATTTTATTTATTTGATTAGCAATATGTATTTTTTTTGTAAATTTGTTATGTATATTTTTTTGTAACATATATTTTTTTTTATAATATATATATTTTTTTATATGTATTTTTATTTATAATATATTATTTACTCGTTTATTCTCACCTTCGCTTCGTTTAGGTGACAAACAAAACTCGTAGTTTGTTATGACCGTAAAAATGTCGTTTTCGATTGTCTGTGTTTCGCCCACGGTGTCTTCAAAAATAGTATACGCAACACGTGCACGATGCGGTTCACACACTCGCCTTTTTGTCGCCCTCGCTTCGCTCGGGCGACAAACTCGGCTCGTGTGTGAATCGCATCCTTCGCGCACTTGTTACGTAATATACTATTTTTACACTATCTCAAGAATAAAATATTTCGTCAAAAATTTAAACTAATTTAATAAAATCAACTTTAAAAGAAATCTATTATAATATCTTTGAAAAAAAGCTCTAACATTATAGATAATAAAAAAGTGGGAATTTAATTATTTAATATGATAAAAGCCATTGTAACGGTTATTTTGCCCGTTACAAAAAGCTTGCCTGGACGTAAATCGGTGGAATCCTATACACGCCGATCAACGTATTTGCTAGCACTTAATGGCTGAATACTAAGACGCGCGAAAAGCGGTTAAGCCAAACTCTACAGAAAGAATTTCTGAGAGTTGCAGTTAGCAAATATAATATAATACGCAAGTTGGTATAAATTCACTACTTTCAGTTAAGACAATGTTTCGACTATTTTACGCGGACGACCTCGCTTCCTATTCGGTTTCTCGATATAGGAAAAATCACCGCTCGCAGGCGGTCGCACACAATCTGAGCCCGATCCTCCGTTGGCACACGGAGTCGCATCGCTCGCAAGAGACGGGTCGCTCATCGTCTCATTCGTACGCATTGATTCCAACAGTGGTTGAGTTTGCAGCTCATCTTCTTGCCTCGTGATATATGCTTTAAGCTGCTCTCCATGAATAAGATTATACGGATTACTATCCTTGTCTAACAACCTATGTGTATTTAATCCACTTTTAGCTGTAGCGACATTTGAATAACAACTTTTGGTGCAAACTTATTTGCTATGTCTTGGGCAGCTGGAGAGACTATTTTATTTCTCCTGCCTATAAAATCATCTATATTATGAATTGCTTTTGCTCTACCTGCAACCAAACTTTTTACACAAGCCTACTCAGCTGCTGAAACATCAGCTAAACCAACTGTTTCTAATTTTCCAATGTACAGTTGTTTAAGAGCAGCAACTTCTAAATTTACCTTTACATTAGTACCTTTGAAAGAAAGCTTATTTTCACAAGGATCGAAAATAGCTCTAAAAGCTCGTACGAAGTTGCCTCCTAGATAGCATTCTTCATTTAAGCTAGGCATAATCGCACAGCGAATCATTTTGGCGATTCCGCCTACAGTGAAAGGAAGGTCAACATAACCTACTAGTAAGCATGATCTACCATCTGCTACTTCAACCAATCTACCTGTAGCTAATATTAAAGGTACATTACAGGCTACTGCTAGCTGTGACCCTAGCGAGTTCATGACCGTGCGTGATTCACCTGGGTCATACAGAGCTCTTATTCAGTAATCTCCGATCACTACCGGGAGCCACCATCGAGCTTCATCATCGATTTCTGGTTAATTAATCTCTGCCTGCTCACTTTTCTCAACTTGACAAGTGTGGGACTCAACTTGTCTTTCTACTAAATCTTCAGGTAGATTTTTAGCTAACACCTTACTAGTAGAAGTTTCTGAGGTCTCATAAGCTTCACTGGGAACGGTAGGTACCTTCTCTACTCGTTCCCTGGTCCTTTTCCCGCACACATAGGGCAGGACCAGATAGTGTATCCAGGTAATCCACACCGATAACATTCACGGTAACGTTTTGGATTTTTCGAACCTTTCTGGTTTTCTTGACCTGGTTTTGTTTGATTTGTCTCTCCTGAAGAACTATCCTTTCGCTGTGAGCTCTGTTGTTCCGAATTACTGTCATCTTGAGCAGATATTTGAGATTGCTTCTTAAAATTCTGATGAGGCTTAGCAGACTTTCTTCTAGGCAATTTATGTGGTGCAGGTCCTTGTGCGTTGTTCTCGCTAAACCTCTGCTGCTTCTCAAACACCTCAGCAAGATTAGTCAACTTAGCCGTTATTGCAATCATCATTTTGACTATGTTAGCCTGATCATTCACAGCTTGTTCCTCCTGTATTGCTGCTATTTGTACTTCATTGTCCTTGACCTTATTCGTTGGCCTATAAGCTACGTCAGGTAACAATGACTGTTCGGGCGGAGGAGGTGGTCTATAAACTCTCTCCGCCTTGAGTATCAATTCAGCTTCTACATCTTTTTCTAATAAAGATTCAATGTCCGTAAACTCATCTCTTCTGACCATACGTTGGATTTCTGGCAAGAGGTTACGGTGCAATAAATCAAGCTGCTGAATAATATCAGGTAACGGAACTTGTTTTAAAATTATAGATTGTAAGCATATAATATAATCTGGTACCAGCTCATCTTTGCCTTGTGTACGTGCATTAGCTTCTGCTAACAATCTTTGTTGGAAACATCTGCTATACCCATACCATCGCAATGCAGCTTTTTTATATTGAGCCCAGGTTTGCCACGAATGCCTGTTATTTCGATATCAGGTCGCAGCAACCTCTGTGAGCAGTTCAGAGAAAGAGGATAATAAATCGCTCTCACTCAGTTTAGCCAGTGTTCGACCCTCCTTAACTCTAGTTAGAAAGAGGTCTATACTTTGACCTTGCTCGCCAGAAAATGTAAGATTCCAGCGACGAACTATATGACCAACATCCACTGTTTTATTTGAACCTATCGTACAATCAGTGTGCTTGATAGAATCTATACTATCCATCGCGCTGTTTCCAGTGCGAGGGGTCTCCCTCCCCTTGACTGTACTCACTCCTGGAAGTTCCCTAGGAGGTGAATCTGATTGCACGTCTGCCATTGTACCATCATCGTTATTGTTATATATCCTAAACGTATCCTGGAAGTTAACTCTTTGGCTTCCTGGTGGTCTCTGGCCAATATTCATTTCTTGTGGTGTTTCCTCTATTCTTTGTGCCAAGGCTGCTATTGATTCTGCCAGTGCTTTTATTTGCGTTTGCATACCATAAAGGTAATTCATAATTTCTGTCGGCGTCAGAAATTGTGCTCCATCTACCGCTTGCATAGCTGTTGTTACCTGTTCGGTGACTTGTGTTGCCATCTCGTAGAAATATGTCTATCTTCTTTCTTGAGATATTTTCTATAAATACTAATCGCACGCCGTTTCATTAACGCTCGCTGTGTGTGTACGCACGTTTATTTTATAAAGAAAATTATATTTCTGATCGTTTGCATATGGTTATAATAGAACCATATACATACGTGACAGAAGAACTTTACTAAATTTGTATATAAAAAATTAAATGTTTTGATTTTTGAATTTCAATAGAATTTTCAGTAATTACAATTAATTTATCAAATTAAAAATGCAATATATTACTAAACAAAATTTCGCAATACTAGTCAATTTAAAATACTAAGTATTAACATAAATAGCTAAATCCAAAAATCTGTGCGTTTTTAGACTTTTGTTAAAAATGCACACCTAACTGTGTAGGGACAATTTATTTATTTTACATGTGTATTTAACGTGTAGTGTAGAAATCAATTTCAATTCAAAGTCTTCGAGAAAATTCTAAATTTTTTCCACAACACACACAGCGCCAGTCGATTGCCGCGCTACGAACTGGCAGTCGTTGATGAGAGAGAAAGGGAAAATAAAAATTTCTACTATGTGTAAAAATAAAAATTTAAATTTTAAATTTTAAATTTTACTTACTGTACAAAAAAATTTTTTCTTGCCCTTTAATATATATAAAAAATTTTAATTTTTATTTAATTAAATATTATATCAAAATACAAAAAAATTTCAATGTTAATGATACTTAATTATCCTATATTAAAGGGTTATTTTTCAACTAGATTAATTTTAACTTCCTCGCCAGTTGGAATCAATGTTTCTCTCTCACCATAAAAATTTGTAATATACTATTAACGACCTAATCGGTAAGAGGGTTACACACAACGACGCGTTATTCTAATTTTTAGAAACCTCAACTGCCTGTTCGCTTTTTCACATAAAGCGAACTATAAGGCATACAGAGCTATATCTTTTGTTTCTGTTACTATGCTATTAAAGCGCAAGAATACCTGCGCGTTGAACAAAGAAATAGAATTTCTAGCTGGGACACGTGGGGACACAAATTTATAACAGCTAAACGACGAAAAATAGCAATTTTCCGAGAAATGTCCTACTATTTTATTTTCCAAAAAAAACGGTGATTGAATATTAATTTTATTTTACGAAACGTGAAAAAAAATTTTAACGTCAATTCTAAATTTATTTATCTTTCATTAAGAATAATTTTGCTTTTTGAAAGAAAAGAAAAGTTTCTTGACACGTGCAATCTTGAATATTAAACTTTATCTATAGCAAAACGCCATCTTTGATATGAAATCCTTTATGAACAACGCGAAGTCTGTTTGCGTCGACTACAACTACGCGCTCAACGCCATTTGCAAATTTCGATTTATTAAACTACGCGTGTAAGCCTGATCCCGTTAACGCATCTATTCGTTGGGCACCATTTTGTAACGGTTATTTTGCCCGTTACAAAAAAGGAATTAGCTTTTAATTTAATATGAATTATAGCTAAGTCTATAAACTTTAATTATATGCAAAGTCACTAAAACTATAAGAATTTTACTAAATATTACGCAGCAAACTCTGATTGTGCTAGCTAAACAATCCTATTGATAAACGACAGAATCTTATAAGATATACTTGTCGCTTGCTGCACACACTGCGTCTCTCTTTCTCTCTTACCTGATCGAGAGATACGTTGCCGGTAGCGCAGTTTTCCTTCGTGAAGCAGGTTCCAAAATACGTTATATTAAATTATATGATACTACGTAACTAATCAATCTATGACTGCTCACTAGGACCGCGTAGGCGTCGGAGTAAGCAACGGGAAATATATTTTTATGTTAAATATAGTCAGGCAATATAAATTAATTGAAAGCACGTTTTAATAGAAAACAAAATTAATTTATTATAAGAAAAATATGAATATAATAAAGATAAAGTATGAACTAAATAAGAATGAAATTGAATAGTATATAAAAAGTAATGTACGCGTCTATTGAGAGAGTAAGCAAAGGGAGGGCGCATCGTGAACTAATCAGAACTCGCTCATGACGCTGATCGGGTATATAACCGATGATACAATTCACCCGAACAAGTATCTCTCGAGGAAGAGACACTTGGGTATCGCACTGTATATTTATACTTACAGTAACGCGCTGGCCAGCTTACACTAATTACCTACGTGCACGCAGACGCCGCTCGCCCGTTACCGTAGCTTCTCCCCTGTACGTAACCAATACGTAGATGCTCTGGAGTAGATCGGTGGAATATGTCTCTTCCCGATCCTTGAATTCCACTAAGCTCTGCCAACGTGGTTGCCTGGACGTAGATCGGTGGAATCCTATACACGCCGATCAACGTATTTGCTGGCACTTAATGGCTGACCGCTAAGACGCGCGAAAAGCGGTCAAGCAAAACTCTACATAATGAATTTCTGAGAGTTGCAACTAGCAAATATAATATAATACGCAAGTCGATATAAACTCACGACTTTTAGTTAAGACAATGTTTCACACTATCAATTGCGAACTTAGTCTAACGTATTATACGACTACGTGGCAAAATCTTTTCATAAGCACAGCGTGGCTTAGGTTTCGTGTTAACGCAACGGTAGCCGGAAACTCTCTGAAGCGCCTCACGGCTGGCGAGCTTCTCTCTCGCGTGCCGGTCGTCAAGATATGCACTTCTTTTCTTGTCTTAGACGAGATATATGACCGAGCGTTTATCCGATTTTAATACCTAAGCGCGCAAGATTCAAACACGGTGGAGTACCGTTACACCCCTATGCCAGACGCAGCATAACCGGGTTCTGCTGCTCTGCCTATCGCACGGTAGGCGATAAAAATATAGGTATAATATCATTTGTAAATATTATTTTAAAGCATAAAATTTGACCATACATTATTGATTTCAGTATTTTTGTTATAATTAAATTCCCATTTTTTTATTATCTATAATGTTAAAGCTTTTTTTTAGAGATATTATAATAGATTTTTTTTATAGTTGATTTTATTAAATTAGTTTAAATTTTTGACAAAATATTTTTTATTTCTGAGATAGTGTAAAAGATTTTTTTTTAAAGCTAACTTACCGTAATTTTACCTTTTTAAGGTGGCTCCAGCGATTTTTGATAAAAAATAGGATGTTCAGTAAAAAAATACTATGAAAAGTAGAAGTCATTACGATTTCAAAGCAATTTTGAAAATATAAGGTCAACACCCAAATTTGAGAGAAAAAAATTATTGAAATTTAGAAATTTAACACGTACTCTTACGGCAAAAATAGCATTTATGCTTATAACTCATTAATAAAATTATATTTTTTTATGAACCAAACATGAAATTGTAGATTTTTTTATTACAAATTTAACTAAATTAAGAATACTTCATGTCATCAGTGAAATAAAAAAGATATTTGAAAAATTGATGAAAATTGATATGATTACAACGCTGTCGGGCGTGAATTGCCAATATTTGCTGTCAACTAATAAAATTCAATACAAATTATAAATATAGGAATTGATTAAAAACATTTTTTTTTTAATTTACCTAAAAGAAAAAAAATTTATTTTGTCCTTTTTGTCGGGGCCCCAGCTTGATACGGCACCAAACGCTGGAGCCACCTTAAGGGTTTTTCGGAGAGAGATATCACAACTTTTTCAAAGTCGTAAGTTCTTATCTTAATAGATTTAACTTTACCGGTAATCTGATACTTAAATACAATAACACTAGTCTTATAACTAATTGTATCAACCTAATTTTTATATGTTTATAAAATATTTGTTATCGAAAAAATTTTAATCTTATTTTCTTCAACACTCAGATCAATCGACTATTACTTATAAAACTTATTTGATCATTAAATATCGTATGAAAAACTAATTAATTACTTAATAATGTTTTAAAATATGCAAATATTATTTTTTCATTTATTGTTGTTTTTATTTTTGAATACCAAATCGGTATTACCGACTTTTGAATTTTGCCGCTTTCAACTATTGTATTTTATGTACGGAACGTTTCACTACGCACGCGTGAACTGATCAAATAAATGCCCGTGATTTTGCGGCAGCTCGTCAGCTATATAGAACGAGACTCTAAATTCTTATATTGCTCATTTACGCGATGTCTTTATACATTTAGTATGTTCTGAAGGCATTCGCCTGAATACATGCGTTTATTATTAACATATACATAACTCGTATTCTCTTTCTTTTTCTTACTCTTTATACTCTCCTTTTCTCTCTCTCTCTCACTTATAAGCAATCACTCGTATTCTCTCTCTCTCTCTTTCTCTCACATCTAACGAAAAACTCTCCGAAGCCGAACTTCCGTCATTCTCTAACATCTGCTGGAAATCTGAAACGATCCGATACAGAAGAGAAATCGACAGACTAACATGTAATAATGTACAAAAATCATGAAAACTTGACTTTTGGCCATGTGTTTTTGTTGTCACATAAAACATAAGATAATTTTATGTATACTTGTAATCGAATAATCTGTAAATATTGAAACATAATCATTTACTCAGACTTTTAATCTTTGAACATCACAAATTCAAAGTAAATAGTGAAAGCCCTAGCGCTCCGCTAACTCGCCGTGAGGAGCGCTACCGCGCTCCCTGATTAGACAAAGACGTGTTTGAAAAATCATTTTAAATGTTGTTTAAAAAATAAATTATTCGAATTGTAATCGTTGTTACATTGGTGAGACACGCAGATTTGTAAAAAAGCGTATACATGAGCACAAGAAAGCATGTAATAGATATAATGAAAAATACTCCACAGCTGTTTATTGTAAAATGCATAATCATATTTTAGATTTCAAAAAATTTTTAATTGTGGATAGAGAAACTGATGATGACAAAAAAATGATCAATGAAATGCTGCACATAGTAAATAATAATAATTTTAATAAAATTACAAATACAAATAATTTAAAAAATTGTTACAAGTTTACTTTGAAATTATTACAAGAAAATTTTTCTACGGTTTGATATCCAAATTTTAAATTCTAAAAATCCATCAAATATTCAAACTACAGTATAAATTAACGACAGGCCGGAGTAGAACCTGATACCGACGGAGTAACAATTGAGTTGTTTGTTATTTACTCAAGTATTAATCGGTGTATCTTCAAAATAAAGGTTGATCGCAATAGATAGTATTATTATGAATATCTATGCACAAGAAAAAAAAAATCTACCGATTTGTTTTTGAGAAAAGTAAGGAACGCCGAAGTAAAAGATTATGTTTATAATATTTTCGCGTTCCTTACTTTTCTCAAAAACAAAGCGATAGATTTTTTTTTTCTTGTGCATAAATATTTGTATTAATAATATCTATTGCGCTTAACCTTCAATTTGCAGATACACCGATTAATACTTGAGTAAATAACAAAAATGCTAATTAGACAAGGACAGCGAATCCGGCCTGTTCTTAAGCTATTTTTTTTCCCTCTCATTTTATTAACTCGAAGCCTAGTCACATTATTAAATACAAATAGTCCCCATATGGAAATAATTTCTGTGAATAACTATTAATAACTGTGTAAAAATGTGAAAAAATGTGAATAACTGTTAATAACTATAATAAACTATCGCAATTAAGACATTAATAACAGTAAATAATAGTTGATGACAGTTAATAATTGTTAAAAATAGATAATAATAATGATTAACTGTAAATAATAATAATTTACTGTTATTTATAGTTATTTGCAAATATTTGTAATTTTTCACATTTATTCACATTTATTAACAGTTATTAACACTTTTTCAAACTTTCAAAAATTTTTACACGTATAATTTTCACACGTCGTTTTTTTTCTATATACGCGAAAAATTTTGTAAATGTGAAAAACTGTTAATAACTGTTAATAAATGTGAAAAACTGTAAATATCTGTAAGAAAGTGTTAATAACTATAATTCACTGTAACTAATTGCAAATAAATATAAATAATTATAAATAAGTATAAATAATAATAAATTATTCACCAATTCTAAAATTTTGGAAAATGTGAGTAACTGTTAATAAGTGTGTATAAATGTGTATAAATGTGAATAAATGTGAATAACTATAAATAATTATTAATAATCATGACTTTCAGTTAATAATTATTATTTAGCGTTCATAACTATTATTAACTATTATTAATTGTTATTAACTGTTTTTTACTGTTATTAATTCTTATTTATGTCTCAATTGCGTTAGTTTATTACAATTATTAACAGTTATTCACAATTTCTCATAAAAATGATTTTCATATGGGTCGTTACGATGTTTTTCGACAGTGCCGTTTTACAAAAACAGGTACGTTTCAAAATTTTTAGTGGCAAGTCTCACATTTTATTCACGCGTTCTTTGACTTAAGAAAATTAATTGGCATTTTTTACCGAATTAACAATTTCGTAGTTAACTGGTTTGTGATTTCCTGTATTAAAATTTATGTATCGAATTTCACATGTATTGTGTTACAGAGCGTTTTGCTTGATACAGCCTACTACAATAGGCAAAAAATCACAAAGAAATTAAAATAAATTGCGCTAAAGTTATAAAATTCAAGTCATTTATTAATTTAAATTACATCGGCACATTAGATCCTAACTTTAAGAGGAGGTCACGTATCTCTGTCCTTTTCTAATCAAAGAAATGATTTTTTTTACAAAAACTAATAACTTTATCAAAAAATGAAGAGAAAGCCGCATCTTGTATCAAAAAAATCAATATTTTCCTTGATAAGAAAAAATTAATTTTATTGCTTCGTTCTTAAGAGAACCTTGAAAAACCAAATTGCCTACCCTAACCTCTATGATTTAAGTTTTTCAAGATTTTCTTGAAAACGAAACAATAAAATTAATTCTTTCTTATCAAAGAAAATATTGCCTTTTTTATTACGAGATGCGGCTTTCTCTTCATTTTTTGCTAAAGTTATTAGTTTCTGTAAAAAAACTCAATTCTTTGATTAGAAAAGGACAGAGATACGTGACCTCCTCTTAAGGTAAATGATATCCAATAACTTAATATTAAAAATCAACAAGCTTTAACAAATGCATGAATGAATTAATGTGAATGGATTATAATTTTTATGTTTTGTTATTATTTTTCGAAATGTAAAAAGTGAAGTTCTTTTAATTCATTATTTACCACAAAGTCAAAAGTCACGTCAAATATGTGGGAAAAATAAGTTTTATCTGTGTGATAAAAAAGATATGTAATGTAAATATACTTTTGGAGTTTTAAATATAAAAACGTTTTGAGCTTCTTCACAAACGTTCTTGAGATTTGATTTTTCCAAAAACTTGAACGGAATTTTTATATTGAAATTATAAACGTATGTGAATAAAATTTTGAAAAGCTGCTTTCTAAAACAACTGAATATTTATAGTTATTAAATATTGTTGTATCACAATGAAAATCAATCCACTAATTGTAATTAATCTTTTACTTGCTAATTTTCAAACTTTAAACATTGAGGAAACTCCTTACAATGTACAAGAAATAGAAATAAAAGATAATTTTTAAACAATCCTCCTAGATTTAATGAAATTTAAAGAATTGTTTTCTTTTTTTTAAGTGTTTTTATAATGTTTTATTACATAATCATGACGAGAAAAGGGTTTTCATCCTCTAAAGATTAAGAGATGCAACCCCAGTTCTTTAAATCATTATAGATTACTTGTCTTTTGCACGAAAAATAATTTCCATTTTGTTTCTTAAGAAAATATAGAGTTTAAGCCGAGATATTTAGAAAAAACGGTATTTTGGGGTGAACTTTAAGGGTGGTTTTCACCCCCTAAATATGTTTTCCCGCAAATAAACAAAAATACGTGTCTCTTATTTTTTAATGTGCTACGACATATTAAAATTTAAACGAAATCGACGCCGGACACTTCGGGTACCTTCCTTGTCGGAGAAAACTTATAGCTTTAAAGAAATTTGAATTTTGAACCAAGCTAACAGGATTTTCTTAACATTTTATGCAAGATAAAATTTTAATTATAAAGAAACATCCGAAATTCGGATGGACTGCACTCTTCATGAATACAGGTATTTTATCATAATCCGTGGTGATTCGTTTTTTTGTCATAAATCGTTTTCAAACAATAAAATCACATTATTTTTTCTATAAATGATTGTTTTGATTATTAGTGGGGCAATGAAAGATTTTCGCTTACAATTGAAAGTTCATTTAGTGAAACTTTCAAAATAAATTTTCAATCCAACTGTGATATTCATCTTTAAGAAAAGGTTCGGCAATTTGCATTTTTATTTGATTCCTCTAGTGATTTTAAATGAAACATCTTTATGTAAGCTAAATATATATTGTTTGTAAAAGTAGGCTATATATCTCTGTTCTTTTCTATTGAAAAAACTATGAAAAAATGAAGATTCATGTAAATAATTTGGTTTTTTGAGACTTTCAACGAAACGTTTAACTGCATTTCTTTCCATACAGCATGGAATATTTATAGAAGCTTCCCGGAATATCGGCACGAAAGATTTGGAATATTTTAGGAATCTTCCATGGAATATCCAGAGATTTTAGATCTTTCACGAAATACTTATGGAGAATTTCAGGAATATTTCATGGAATGTTTAAGACATTCAGAATCTTTCATTGAAACATTTTAAGAATCTTGTAGGAATATTTCATGAAATATTCCGCTGAAAAATTCATAGAAGATTACCGGAAAATTAAAATGAAAGATTTTAAAAAATTTTATGAACCTTTCATGGAATATGCCTGGAAGATTTAAGGAATCGTTCATTAAATATTCCATGAAATATTCATAAAAGATTTAAGAAATCCATCGTCAAACATTCCATAGAATATTTATAAAAGATTCTCAGAATATTGGCACGAAAGATTTGGAATATTTTAAGTATCTTTCATGAAATATTCCTGTAATATTCGTATGTCCTTGATTCTTCTTACATTGGAATATTCCATGGAATGTTCTTGAAAGATTTCAAGAATATTTTAATGGAAGGTTCGTATGATCTCAGATTTTTCATAAAATATTCCTGGAAGATTCTTGGAAGATTTCGATGAAAGATTCATAGTTTCAGATCTTCCATGAAATATTTCCAGAATATTTCAGAAATATTTTATGGAATGCCTTGGACATTCTATGAAATATTCCACGAAAGGTTATGGAATGCTGTGTTTACATTCACATAATAATCGCTTAGACTGTTTAGAACAAAGTACACCTTTCACTTATATAGTTAGTGAGATATCTTCCAACTGCATCCCCCCATCGGTGTAATTGAAAATCGAACATCTTGTGAAGTAATATTGTTGGAAGATTAAAGTAATATTCCTGTAACATTTCGTAAAACCTTTCAACGAAAACTTCATGGAATCTTTTTAGAATCTCCCACGGAATATTTCACAAAAAGAATGTTCTAATCTTTCTGTAAAATATTCTGTCGGAATTTCCCGGAAGATTTCTGTAATATTCCGCTGGACGATTTAAAAGTTTTATGAAATGTCCCAGCGAAATATTTATGAAATCTTGCCTGAATCTTTTATAAAATATTCTAATGGGAGATTGCTCAAACCTTTTAGTGGAATATTCCGTGGAAGATTTTCGGAAAATTTCTGTAACATTCTGCTCAACGATTTTAAAGTTTTTTTGGAAATTTCCAAAGAAATATTTATGGAATCTTCCTGGGATTTTTCATGAAATATTTCGGCAGAAGATTACACAAATATTACATGTAAGATTTCATGAAATATTCCAGAAATCTTCCGTGAATATTTCTTGGAATCTTTCGGATAAGGTTTTGAACATTCCAGGAATATTCTTGGAAGCTTCCAATGAAAGATTGCAGTGGAATATTTCGGAAAATCCTATGAAAACTTTTTAGAGTCTTCATGGAATATTCCATTAGAATATTTCTGTGGAATAATCCGAAATATTTCGGTGAAATCTTCTATGCTATGTGGGTTCTTATGAATCTCTATAAAATTCCTCATAAGAAAATGTTTTTTAAAATATAAAATGTAACTTTTTTTCTTTATTTGTTGTATAAATAATTCGGGTTAGCAAAAAATAGATTTCTTGATTAAAAAAGGATAAAGATATTTGATCTGATTTTACCGATCACATATATTCATCTGATTAATAATAAATAATAATCAATTTGATTCTTAGTGCTCCTGGTTTCTACATGCCACTTGACCCGAGTGTACCAATGATATTAGTTGGTCCAGGAACCGGGATTGCACCTTTTCGAGGATTTTGGCAACATCGAAAAGCAGAGATGAGTTTACATAAAGGTAAAATACTCGTTTATAAATACAAACCATTATTATAAAAGTTTATATTCATAATAAGAACTTCGTTGCTCCGAGACATTTTAAGAACGACTAATGTTGTGAAAAATTATATATAATGAATTTATAATATCACATTATTTATAACAGTCTAATTTTAGTCTATCAGCTCTAAGTAAATAAAAACACAAACAGAATTGGCAAATTAATTATAAAATATTTGATTTGTGGCCATGAAATGGAATTTCAAAAGCTTGAATTTTGTAGCGTATGATACGTTCTATCAATAAACGACTACTACAGTAGAAAATTTTATTCCAAATTAAAACAATATTTTTCCAAGCTTACACGCAAGGGAAGCCCATGCTCTCTGGGTTATAAATTTATATTAAACTTTGTCAAATGTCTTGTTTTGTAATATAATGAAGATACCTGGTGTTATTCCTATCTCATAGGCCCTTCGAAAAGATAAATTGAGCGAAACAGGTTTGTTTCTAAATTATTTTCAGCATTTTTTCATCTGAAGGTAGTTATCGATAACTATTATGATTTTAACTTTAATTAACACTATTTAAATTTTTTTTCCATTTACTGTTCAACCAAAGTTTAGTTTTTATACGATACAAAGTTACTTTAATAGATTAGCTAATAATTTGACAAAAGGAAATAAATGTATATCATTAAATAATTAATGATGAATATTAATAGGACGTTCGATCTCTCCATCCTTTTTTACTTAGAAAATGTAGGTTTTTGGAAAATCTAGTGATTATTGATAGAAATTAAGAGTTGTTCGCAATTTTTATATTTAAAAGCAATATTTTTTCTGAAGAGGATAAATTAATTTTGATGCTTTGATTCGAAGAAAAGTTTGACATGCTTAAACATCATATTCTCTAGCCTTACTTATGATTTTTATGTATGTCAAACATTTCTTCGAAACAAAGCATCAAAATTAATTTGTCCTCTTCAGAAAAAATATTGCTTTTTACTGTGAAAATTGCGGACAACTCTTGATTTCTCTAAATAATTACTAATTTTTACAAAAACCTACATTTTTCAATTAGAAAACGATAAAGAGATCCAACGTCCTGTTAACTCTATATATAGAAAAGAATGAGAATGCTCTCAATTAACAGAAATATTAAATTAATAATCTATCGATGTATCATGATATAAAATTTCATGAATGTTTCCGATGAACAACAAGCATTATCAATAATAGAAACAGCCAAATCCTAATTTATCGTATATTGATATTTAATTTCTAATTGTACCATGATCTTATACGAATATTCTATACATGTTTTCTTATTTCTGTTATAATTTTTATCATACATATACACAACCAATCACAAAAATTTGGTTACCTAATGAAAAATTCGGGAAAATTCAAAGTATAATATCATTGCACGAAATTAAAAAAGCTGAAAAATTTTAACGTGATTTCAAAGTTGACAGTAAAAATCATGAAAAACGCGAGTTTTTATGTAAAAAAAGTTAGAATATAAATCTTTTGAACATAAAAAAATTAAACTTCGTTTTTCCGTCTATTTTAAAATTTATGTGATTTTGTTAAAAATTGTTGGGGATTTAAAAATTATAAAAAAAGGCGAAAGGTACAATACTTTACCAAAAATGTAAAATTAAAAGTTACCATACGCCTATTTTTAAAAGAGTTATACTCATTCACGTGAAAAAATGTAATTTTTTCAACAGCTGATATCTTAAAAACGATGCTTTAAAAATAAACTTCAGAGAGAAAAAAGTTGTTTTTTTCAATGAAGTCTGTCCTATGTTCTCGTTGAATTAATATTTTAGAAATGAAGAAAATGAAAAGGAAAGATTTAAATCTACAAAATTAATGTTAAATCTTTTTCACATGGAAGGAAAAAAAAATTTAATAAAAAAAACAAAACCGACTTCAAAAAAATGCACTAAACAGTTACAAATAATTTATGATCTTCAATAATTATACGCATACTACACATCTAACTCAACACATGTGTAGCAAACATATCATAGATTATCTAATTATTTGTAAACAGCACAAACAAATTAAATTTTTTTTTTCCACAAAAATATATAATTTGTTTGTGCTGTTTACAAATAATTAAATAGTCTATAATATGTTTGCTACACATGTGTTGAGTTAGATGCGTAGTATGCGTATAATTATTGAAGATCATAAATTATTTGTAACTGTTTAGTGCATTTTTTTTAAATCAGTGTTTTTTGTTAAAAAAAATTTTTTTGTAACTGTATAGTGCATTTTTTTTAAGTCGGTTTTGTTTTTTGTTAAAAAATTTTATTAATGAATCCCCTTACTAAAAACGCAAATATAGAGAGAGAATGAGAGAGAGAGAGACAGAGAGAGAGAGAGAGAGAGAGAGAGAGAGAGAGAGAGAGAGAGAGAGAGAGAGAGAGAGAGAGAGAGAGAGAGAGAGAGAGATAGATAATTAAGTTTATTAATGTACATTATGTTGTACAACAAAATAAAGTTATTACAAAGCAGTCAATAATACAAACAGCAAAAAGTAAAAAAATAAAAATACAATAGAAAGAAAAAAATCTCATGAGAAAAAAAAATATTTAAAAAAATTAATAATAGTATAAATTCAATGAAAATAAAAATATTAATAAATTATTATTGAGTCAGAGGTCCACGCTCTAAGGATAGGAAGTAGGAAAAGGAGGCAGACTTGAACAGTGACAGTGAAGGTAAGCTTCTCAATGCTGCAGGAAGATCATTCCATAACCGCGATGAAGCGACTAGGAATGACTTTTGGTAATATTCTGTAGATGCGAAAGGAATGGTCAATGGCCTCACATCACCCCTCAAAGCCCTCACAGGCTGGCTCCACAGATACCTGGAAAATAGATAGGAAGGAGAGCGTGATGAAAATGTTTTGTACAGGAATGTGGCGGTGAAGTAATTTCTACGACCCGCTGTGGATAACCAGCCCAAAGTGAAGAGAGAGAGAGAGAGAGAGAGATAGAGAGACAGAGAGAGACATAGAGAGACAGACAGAGACAGAGACAGACAGACAGAGAGAGAGGGAGAGAGAGAGAGAGTATAGAAGGCGAAGTGTAAGGGAGGTAAATGAGAAAATGAAACACCCGGTTTTTCTTAATTTGATAATTTGCTCATACAAACCGAATAGTGGCCCAATAATTATAGGACACGTATGGGACCTTTCTACAGACATCCTCTATCAGATAAAAAAAAGTTTTTTCGAATCGGCTTAGAAATGACGGAGTTATGAGGTAACAGACATAAAAAAAAAAAATCAACCAAATTGAGAACCTCCTCCTTTTTGAAATCGGTTAAAAAATTATTTTAAATTTGTTTTTAACTTCAAAATTGGATTTTTTACTAAAACACACAATTTTTTTTCTTTCTGAAGTTTTTTTTCAAGCATCCTTTTTGAAATATCAGCTGTTATATATTATATCATAGAAAATCCATTTATTTCATATAAATAGGCGTAATTCTTTTAAAAATAGGCGTGCAATAGCTTTTTTTAACCTCTCATTTTCAAGTAGAGTATTGTCGCCATTTCATACAGATTCATGCAGGCCATCACTGATCGAATTTTTTTTCTCTTCTAAGTAATAAAAATATTTTCCAATATGTATGTAAAGATAACATTTACTTTATAGAACACTCGAAAATATATTTTTCCTTGCCACAGCGTATTTAGTGTTGGGGGTAAAAATGGAAATTAAAAAATTGAAAATGAACCTCAATATTTAAATTGCCGTAGCATCGTCAATTTTTTACCTTTTTAGGCGTTCTTTTAATGAATACGAGTTGATCTCTGTGAGTTATTCATGAAAAAACGAATAAAAAGATTTTTTTCAAACGCAATTTTCTCAAAAACTATACTTTTTTTGTTGAAAGTTTTATGTTTTTTTATACGTAAAAAATATTAACTTTTAGGGTGGGTGAGAATATGCGATTTTGCCTTATATTTTTTAAACAGATTTTCAAACTTTTTTTTTATATTTTCCATTTTAAAGCATATGGCGTACTATGGCATTTTTCCAACTATTACATCTTTTTATTATTCGTTTATGCTTTCATTTATTAATTAATTTAGAATATTAACAAAAATTTTTAAAATGAACCCCCGATCAAATTTTTTTATCAATTAGAACCGAAGTTATGACGATTTTAAGTTTATAGAAATAGAAAATTTTTTCGTTAGAAATTAAAATTTTTTATTTAGTTTAAATTTCGCGCCTATGATTTGAATTTAGTTTGTAGAGAGTTAATATATGCAAGAGGCTATTCACTTAAAAAAAAGTGTCAAAATGATTACAGATTTCATATGATTTCAAATGATTTCAAAATGATTTCAAAAATATATTTTCATACTTGTAATTTCAAACATTTTCAAAACAGCCTATGGTAGGCAGTGATTTCAAATGATTTCAAATGATTTCAAGCAAATTTTCTATGATTTCAAATGGTTTCAAGCAAATTTTTTATGATTTCAAATAATTCCGAAATCATCCCAAGATAATTAAAATTAATATTTATGAAGGTTAAGCTTACTTTAAATAGCATAACTTTTGTTTTTAACTGAATGTTGTATACCTTGCTTGAATTTCAGGTTCGAACTTATAATCGACACTCAATCCTTAAATAGGACATTTTATTCTTATTTTTTTTATGATGAGGAAGTAAGATAAAATAATATTTGAAAACTGAGTGTCGCCTATGAATTCTAGTTTTAGTTATAATGTTTGTATAGCATAGAATTAAATTTTTTAACGGCATGTCGGAGCTACAGCAATCGAGTTTTGCTTTTTTTATTTTATCGATATCTTTTTAAATTCTTAAATTGAACAAATATAATGACTTGTCCGCACTAAAGTTATATTAGTACAATAATTTTTGTTAAAATAAAAAATCATTTGGACTTGTTATTTTTTTATGAGCTTGGATTGGAAATTAGATATCAAACTCGACAAACCTAACCTTAAAATACGATATATTGAAAGTTTTTATTATAACTTTGTATGTATAATATTTTGGTGGTTTTCTTGAGTTGTCCGCACTAGAGTTTAATCTTACAAATTTTTTCTTTATAGCAAAAAAACTCAATTAAACGCATCGTTTATTCATAAGTTAAGATTGGAAATATTATTAGAAGGTGGACAGCTTCGTCATGCTCTTAAACACAAAGTTAGTTTAAAAAATTGACCACCATAAGAGCTATGATCGAAAAACTTATCAGCCGTGTGTGACAGATACAAAGAGAGAAATTCAAACGTAAGTAAATAATGCTTATTTACTTATTTATAGATCTTATTTAAATTTTTTGTTAGTATTTCTTTTTTTCATTTTTCACATATATTCTTTTTTATTTGTTTTGATATAAATTATCTTTTACATAAAAATTTTTTGTGCGATGCGTTTTGCTTATGATTAAAATCATTCATTTTTTTTCAATTCCAGAAAAAAATTCTTATAAATATTTTTATATTATATATCGATCAATAAAAATATGCATTAGCTTGTAGTATGTACCATGAAGATTATTCGATTAAATTTTTGAATAAATTCATTCATTAGTTATTGAAAATTTAGGGTTCCAAAATTATTTATTAAAATTTTTCAATTTTGTACAGGAATCCAAATGTTTTAAAAGCTAATGAATGAATTTATTTGAAAATTTATCTAAATAATCATCATGCTACTTACTACAAGTTGATGTATTTCTTTTCTGGGAATTCTGCTACAAAATGGAAATGAAGCTAATATCTATAAGTACAGGTGTAGTGTCCGTTTTACATCTCCTTAATAAGACAAGTAAGATCAAAAATCAAATTGTATAACAAAAATTTTTTTTTCGCTCTGTCGAAAAACTAATTAATAATAATGGCATCACTGGTTGTTAAGACTAAGTGCAAAGATTTGAAAGAAAAGCACAAAAAAATTGTTTACGATTGCTCCAAAAATCCGTTTAGAGAATTAGGTGATCTAACTGAGTCTTTAAAGTTCTTGTATCCAAATACGTCTTTTTCTAGAGAGGATAAAGTATGTCCTTCATATCACAGAATATTTTTAGATGAAATGAAAAATAGTTTTTCATATCGGAACTCGCATTTTTGATAATTTTTACTGTAAACTTTAGAATCCTCTTGGCATTTTTCAGATTCATTTTTTTTCGAAAAGATATAAAACTTTTGATTTTCGTCGATTTTTTCGTAGGTGGTCAAGTTATGGTTCTAATTGATATCATTGTAAAGTATAGCTGTGTAAACTGTAACTTTCTATTAGAAATAGATTCAAATTAATCTAAAACAAAAATTTTTTTCATAATTTTTCTTTAATTTTTATTCATTACTGATAGAAAGATACAGTTCATGTGGCTGTGCTATATAATAATATAAATTAAAAATAAATAAATACAAAAAGAATTACAATGAAAAATATGAATACAATATTTTCGTATTAGATTATAGTGTAGTTAGGGGTCAAAAATAAATATACGATTTGAGTGTATCTATCGTAGTGATAGATAGATAGATATAGTTTATTTTGTAATATATGCACAAAGAGCGTGTAATACAATAATTAATTTAAATTATATAAAAAATAATATTGCACAGTAAAAATAGAATTGCTTACTAGGAGAGTATCAGACCTCCGGATCACGGATTTTGCTCAAACTTTGGGATAAGTTTTCAGATGTCAAAATATGAAAGAAAACAGAATTTTAGATCCCAACGCTCAATATTTCTCTAGTTACAGGCAATTAGAGAAAATCACTAAAAAAGTTACTAGATTTTAAAACGCATATAGATCCTTAGCATTGATAGCTAGAAGCTTGAAACTTTTTTTAAATAAAAGCTGAGCTCAAATCCTTTCGAAATAGTAGTTATAGCATGTCAAAATATTATTATTTTCCAAAGTTATAGCGTGATAAACATTGGACCTGATTTTTCTTTTTAAAACATTAATTAATAACAAAAGCTGAAAATGGGTCTAATGTTTATTACGCTATAACTTTGGGAAAAAATAATATTTTGACATGCTATAACTACTATTTCGAAAGAATTTGAGCTCAGCTTTCATTTAAAAAAAGTTTCAAGCTCCTAGCTATCAATGCTAAGGATCTATATGCGTTTGAAAATCTAGTAACTTTTTTTAGTGATTTTCTCTAATTGCCTGTAACTAGAGAAATATTGAGCGTTGGGATCTAAAATTCTGTTTTCTTTCATATTTTGACATCTGAAAACTTATCCCAAAGTTTGAGCAAAATCCGTGATCCGGAGGTCTGATACTCTCCTAGTTAGTATAATATGACAGTTTTAGGAGATAATAGAATTAATAATACTATAATAGTAGGTCAATAAACAAAATTAGAAGTGATATCACAGATAGAATACCAGAGAAAAGAATAAATACACGAAATAAATATAAAAAAAATATGTTTAAAATCAGTCTCGAATATCAGTCAAAACGAATCACAACAAACTGAAGCGCGTAAAGAGCGCAGTCAAGATATCAGCAATATGCGACTGATTCCATTAAGATTCATGCAGGCCGTCATAGTCCAGTCAAATTAGAATTTTTTTCTGCGAAACGTGCTGCAGGCTGGTATTTTGCAGAAATATATTGTAAATAATATATATAATAAGAATATCGATGTGCGCCATCTCAAAAAGTTGTGGAAAAATGTTTATAAACAAATTAAGATAGAAAAATCGACTTTTTTTCTTTTTTCCTCTGTAACTGCGCTGCTTTTGACTCTAGTAGAAAATTTTTTTAACAAAAGTTGTACAGAATTTAATTTTCTTTAAGACTATGGGTGTGCGATTTTCTAAAATTTTCAAATTTTCTCGGGAAATGAAGTTTTTCCGAGAAAATGGGTAATTTTTCGAATTAAAGTTAAAGACAGATATTTTATTCAAAATTCGATGAAACTTCGGGAAAGGAAAGATTTTCTATTGTCTTTAATCCTCCTCCAAGCCGATCTGTTTTGGCCCGTAAGAAGAGCAACAATTAATTTTTTTATTAAAAAAAAGTCGAAAATTCAAATTAGTGCCAATTCAACAATAATTATTGCAAATATGTCAAACTTCTTGAGCATGTAATGGTAGGGTAACTTCATCATAAACGATTATAAAAATAAATTCAATTTTTTATTTTTCTGCACTATTTTTTAGCGTTTTTCCGATTTTACAATTTTAGTTCTTATAAATAAATTCATATATTCTAGCCAATTTTTGATATATATTAATTTTATAAAATGGAAAAGACAGGTCTCTTCAAGACTTTTAATTTGAATTTTTTAAAAGTTTTTATCGTAAAAATGAAAAAAGTAACATGCCTTTGACTTTGACTAACAATTGCGCCATCGTTTTTGAACATTTTAACTCGTTTCCAAGTTTAATAGCCAGTTTATGATATAAATTATTTATTGGTGAAACGGGATTAATGTATACATACTACTATATAATTGTAAATGAAAAATCTTTCCGAATTATTTGCAAAATTATAAGTTTAAGTAAAGAAATTAAAAGAAGAATTTTGTTTTTATTATGCTTAGAAAAAGTGAAGAATGCTACACCCTCTTTACCTAATTCAAGCAGTCAACAATCTTTGGAAAAAATTAATGACAGTGAGATTGTGGTGCAGAGTTAACAAAACAACAAATAATTTGAATTTGAAGATTTCACCTATCAAGATGCCTGAAACTGGTTATGTGAAGATGCGAAAATTGTATGCTATTCGAAAAAGAAAGCAAATGAATGATGCATTCGATTCTCAAGTAGCTGGTAAAATGATGAAATTTTATGAGATAACGGATTTGTCTAAATTAAATGAAAGCATTGAATGTAAGATATGTGATAAATGGCTTAAAAATATTAAAATTGTCTTTAAAAATTTTTAAATTTTTCTGAAAAAGTGCGGCTATTAACCCTTATACCAACTAATTTTCCCAAAGAATATTTATTATCAGCTCCGTCAGGCATAACTACGTAAATGATTGATCAAGCACACTTACTGGTGAATAATGAAGATGTCTACAAGAAGCTTGAAAATTATAGTGGCCATTTTTTGGGTCGGGAAGTTGTGTTAAAAAACGAAGAGTATTATTTAAGTAATGATTTCAATTGCTCTTGACAACATGCAAATAAAAATGATACAATATTTGTAAAAGGAAATGGTATCGAAACTAAAAAAGTTAAGCGCTTTCTTAGGGGAAGCATGAAAGAAATGTTTAAATTATTCAAGAAAGCGAATTCCCAAACTAAAAAGAAAATCGGCAAATCAACATTCTATGCCGTGAGACCAAAGTGGGTTATACCACATCCACCTGTCAGCGCCCAGTTGTATCAAAAACTCTTAATTGCTAAACTAAATAAATATGATATTTTTACGCGCGATAAATAGTATAATTAGATCTATGAATAGAAATTAATATAAATTAATATAATCTAAAAAGAGTATAAGATTAAAATCATAAGCACGAAATGTTCATACGCTCCTGAAACGCACACACACTAAAAGATATACATGTGCATATATCACACATTGAGAGCGCGCTTAAGCATCATATTGGCTAAGCGCGCAAGAGAAAAGCAGGACCACGCACGCAAACGCCGACGGTGCCAATCTATTAGCAGAGAGGGGACTGGAGTCCAGCGCCTATAAAAGCGGGCCAGCAGAGAGAAAGGCTCTCTTCTCTGCCTCGCCTCAGCTCGAATTAATTGTAACTTAATACATCGAGCATCGATGAATCATCAACATCGTTGATGATTCTTCCATGCTCGTACGTTTATTGACTTTACACTGTATAATTGCTTTATATAATTTAAATAAAGAGTTGCAGCGAGCAACATACCACCTTATCCTATCCTAAAAGGTAAAGCCCCGCATACTGAGGCACTTGGTCTTCAGTATTAACGGGCATTACCTATTACATAAATAATCCTTTATTAACACTGAAAATAATTACACTTACATTTTACACTGACATATTCGAACCCGCACCAGACGGCATAGCGACCTGTCTGGTTAACGGTTCTACAATTACAAGGCCGAAACACGGCAAGAATAAGACTCAGCCATAATCTAGTAGGACGTTACACACCCAATGATACGTGTCTTTGTATTTATTGCGAAAATTTGGAACTTATATTCGTAGCTTTAGAAAATTATAATACAAACAATAAACATGAAACTTTAAAAATTGAATCAAGTATATTTATTTCTTTATTTTGCTCTAAGGATGATATGAAATGTGTACTAATAGACTGTGAAAATACCCAATTGGAGAAACTATAGATTTGGTAATTATTTCTTTGACGGAAGAAGATCTTTATGAAGAAATAACTTATGGTATTTATCAAGAATCAGATTTACTTAATAAAAATAATCTCAACGAAGACTTCTTGATACCATTGAAAAAATATGCTCTCACTGTGAGTACTTATAAAATAATTAAAGAAATTCAACGTATTGCTATTCGCGAGGCGAAAATTTTAGTGAAATAAAGATAATTTAACGGTAGGCCGGAGTAGAACCTGATACCGACCGAGTAACAATTGAGTTGTTTGTTATTTACTCAAGTTTTAATCGGTGTATCTTCAAATTAAAGGTCGAGCGCAATAGATATTATTATTATGAACATTTATGCACAAGAGAAAAAATATCTACCGGTTTGATTTTGAGAAAAGTAAGTAACGCGAAAATATTATAAACATAAACTTTTACTTTGGCGTTACTTACTTTTCTCAAAAACAAATCAGTAGATATTTTTTTTCTTGTGCATAGATGTTCATAATAATAATATCTATTGCGCTCGACCTTTAATTTGAAGATACACCGTTTAAAACTTGAATAAATAACAAAAATGCCAATTAGACAAGGACAGCGAATCCGGCCTGCTCTTAAATGAGTTATTCACGTAAATTTTGCTGAGGTTGGATGGACTTATTACAAAATGAAGTACAAAGCTACCACACTGGAGCAAAAATCAAATATCCATATTTACATCGGTATACTATTTAGGAAATGATTCGACGGTCAGTGTCACAGTTTATGACGACACGAAACATGATTCTTCTAATGCTTTAATGGCTATAAATTCAACTAGAAAGAATATAAAGCAAAAACGCATTCTGCAAGAATAATAAGAAATCATTATTATTTGGGATGGAGCAGTCAGTCATTTTAAAAATAAATACCAATTCTACGATTTTAGAAATTCTAAAGAAAAAAGATAATGGTTATTTTCTGCAACTAGGCATGGAAAAGGTGCATGTAATGGATAGAAGGTACAGCTAAACATTATGCTACAGTGCATAATTTGTCTAAGCGTTCCGCAGAATTTATTAGGAATGCAGAGGATTCCGCAACTCGTGTTTCACTTTACACTCCATCTATCAACATTTTCCTTTTAAGCAAAGAAGAGCTAGAAGTTTCCCGACAAACCAAAAAAGTTGAATGGCAAGAAAAAGCAAAAGAAGTCAAGGGAATACAAAAAATTTACTGTTGGAAAGCTGAACAAAATCTTGTGTTCACTTCTACAACTTCATTTCATAAATGGAAAAACTTAAATTGATATATTGAAACTGAATTATTGATTATTTATTTCTTATTTTTGAGCATATTTTAAAACTTAAAATTGCTTTATCTTTTGTTCTAGTTGACCAATAACTCATTTTGAAGGTTTTTGCAAATACTAACAATATACTGAGACCTCTTATAATGATTTTCCAATAAAGAAAAGCATTGTTTTAATAAGCGGCGAGAGGGGATATAGAAGAGTACCTATCGCGCTTTCTGTGCGCGCAGGTAAACGCCTCTATTCGCGACACTTACTTGCGCGCACGAGACACAAGTGTAAAATCATATGTAAGAGATATAAGTTTTCAATGTATTAAGACTCTACTCTGTGGCGGCTGCCTAAAAGCGAGGCATTGTGCTTAAGCGAAAGCCAGAGCTGGGTACTCTCATTCCATCCTTAAGTAAATAAAGATCTTGAAACTTAATTCTTTGTACAGTTTTACATTTATTTCGAATCGAGTGCTTGCGACGACAAAAGAGTTTGCCGAAAGAACAGCTTCCTACCCATTCGCACTCAATTAGAGCTGTGTTTCTCTTATCGTGGTTTAAAGTTTAGTGATAGTGTTTTTTTAGTGCTTTTCACTTATCGTTATTGACTTGCACACGAAATAAAGAGGCAATTAGCACTCTTGAGAATATACTTAAATAGATTTTTGCATTTTTAGAAATAAAAGAAAACGATATGAGATGAAAATTTATGCAACCTTCTAATTTCCTTTCCCTGTATCCTACCATTCATCATATAAAAAGATCAAATGAAAGCATAAGGACCTGAACCGGCTGAGCATGGCGTCTCAGCAGTGTACGGTCTAGCTTTAGTTTTTCCGACATTCGATAAAAATAAATATCAACGCAACAAGTTTGTACTAGCGTGATAGTAGTGATCGTTAAACTCGGTAAAGAAATGTGCGTCAATTTTAGTTGAACTAGAAGAAATCGTAACATCTTGTGATTTAACGCTTTCTCAAAGTTGAAAACAAAGTGTGACGTCACAATACTTATAAATTTAACAGTGAATGAACAGTGAAAGAGCATGATTATTGGAAAAGGACATGGTTTCAATATTCTAAATTTGAAAAAACAGGAAAAATTTTAGAAAATTCATTTTAAAAGAACGCTAAATAGCATATTTTAACCCACCTTAAAAGTTCGTTTTTTTATGTATAAAAACATATTGAAACATGAACAAAAAAAATTTTGTTTTTAAGAAAATCAGTTGAGAAATATCGTTTTTTTTTATTTTCATTAATAGCTCGACGACATTCATTTGAATTCATAAAATAAGAATGCGATATACATGTAGGCTAAATTCCTCACATTTTGAAAAAAATTCGTCTTGGAGAGTCAAAAATTGACGGAGACGGAGCATTTTGAATATGGAGG
Organism: Anastatus disparis; assembly: GCA_017163975.1. Classification (NCBI taxonomy): domain Eukaryota; kingdom Metazoa; phylum Arthropoda; class Insecta; order Hymenoptera; family Eupelmidae; genus Anastatus; species Anastatus disparis. The sequence goes on along the minus strand of JAFFSR010000340.1, from coordinate 308,249 downwards.
TTTATTTTCATTTTATCTTTCATTTTAACATTTAACGCAAAATAGGCTATAGCGTCGTGAAAAAAATTTTTTAAGCTTGGCTTTGGGGTTTCAACATCTTTTTTTTTGAATATTATAATACATTAACATAGTTTTTTGCAAAAAAAAAAAAATTAATTCATGACGGTCTGCACGAATCTGAATGGAATCAGCCATACAATAAATTACAAAATGAAAATAGATTAAATATACAATAATATGTAAGCCATGGTGATAAAAAAATGTTTATTCACTCTAAGAGATAAAGAAGTGATGCTTGTTCTTTATTGTTTCTAGGTTTAGGAAATATTATATCATTATACATTAATTAATGAATTCTAACTGGATAAATAGTTTATACAGTCAACTCATTATTTTTTGTTGCTCGGTAGAATTCTCCTTCAATTATATAGATAAAGGTAATATTTATCATTAATTATTTAGTGATATAGATTAATTTTTTTGTTAGAGTTATTACCTAATCTATTAAAGTATTTTTTTATAGTTGAAAAACTAAACGTAAGTTGATCAATAAATGAGAATAAATGCTTAAAATTGTTTAATAAAGCTAATATCAAAATTTTTATCGATAACGGAATATACATGAACACATGCGCAGAATAGCTTCAACAATTATAAAATTAGTAGCTAATCCATTAAAGTATCTGTATATGTGAAAATTAAATAAGAGTTAACAGTTAGAGAGAGCAAAAATGTTAAAGGACGTTAAATAATGTTAAGATCAAAATTGGTATCTTCAAGTGCATACACATTAATAAATGCTAAAAACAGCTTAGGAATGAGCCTGTTTTTCTCAATCTATCATTTCGAAGAATGTTATCTTATGAGATAGAAATTGAAAGTTGAATCAAAATTTATGACCTGAAAAGCAAAGGCTTCTCTAGTCAATCAAATACTCAAAACAAAAATTAATCTTTAGCTGATCTTTATAACCACCAGAACTTTAATTTTTATTGGTCCAATATTTATTATGCTGACAGATTCAGGTAAATTTTACAAATACTTATGACTGTGCATAGTACCCCCAATAACTGGACGTATATGGCTACTCATTGTACACTACGCTGGTTACAATTTTGCATACTAAGGACAAAGGCAGAAGATTTTACCGACAGTAGAGGAATCCGATCCGATAGATAAACACAGTTGTGTAAATTGCAGAGGATATCGATAAACTATTTGTAATAGAAGTTAATCATCATCTGAGTAAGAAAAATACCCCCACTGCCACCACTACCTAAGACGAGGCCGTATAGTTCTGTCCTTGTCTAATCTAAATTTTCGTTATTTTTACTAAATTAAATATTTTTGTGCAAATTTAAAGGCAGGGCCCAATAGTTTAAGGACAAACAAATTATTCTAATCTATGAAAATATATAAAATTTTCATTAATTTTCGAATGAAGTTTGAAACGGAAAAAAAGTTAAATTTGATTGAAGTGTTCAACTCTTTTTCTGTTTCAGACTTTACTCGAAAACTATTGGAAATTTTATATTTTTCTATAGAATAGAATTGTCTGCTCGTCCTTAAATCTATTGGGCTCTGCTCTTAGTTTTGTATAAAAATATTTAGTATAGTAATTATAACCAAAATTCAGATTAGACAAGGACAGAACTATATAAAAAATTTTGTCACCGCCATCTTTAATTTCTTTAATTTCGACTTCAGATTTGTAATTGATAACGCCAAAAACATAAGAATATGATTAGAGAAGTTGGATAAAATTGTAAAACGGACACTACACCTGTACTCATGAATTTGGCCTATCTTTTCATCATATTGCAAAACTTGAGGAAAAAAATGCTTTAGTTTGTAGTATTTAACATAAAGATTATTCAGTTACATTTTCAAATAAATTCATTCATTAGTTTTTCAGAATTTTGGGTTCCAATATTACATTTAAAAATTTTTAGATTTTGTACAAGAAATCTAAAATTCTGAGAAACTAATGAATTTATTTAAAAATTCAACTGTATAATCTTCATGGTAAATACTACAAGCTAAAGCATTTTTCTTAAAATTTTACAATAAAATAAAAAGATAGTAAATATTTATGAGTACAGGTGTGGTATCCATTTTACATCTCCTTAACTGATATACTTTTTTACAAATTTTTCAAATTCAAGAATTTTTTCAATTAATTCTTTTTTGATTTATATTAATTTTTTTAAATTTAGAAAAGAAAATTTATATCTTAATTTTAAGCTCCAAAAAGTTTCATATCGATATTTTATTTTATTTTGATAGTAGATAAGCTATGTTGCTTCTGGTTCTCTCCATTTTTTGGCTCATTGCATTTCTAGCTGACTGCATTTCTAGCCCAGTGACTTTCTCGCCTAGTGAGTTAGAGAGTCAGGTAGGTTAGAAATGCAGGTGGGTTAGAAATGCAGGTGAGTTAAAATGCAGGTGAGTTAGAAATGCGATGGGCCCGAAACAACATAGCGGGAAAGCGAGCTGCCGCTGGCCAGCTGTGAGCTATGATAAAACTGCTGCAAAATTTCGAAAGTTTAATAATTTTGATTTCTAAATACTTTTTTATATTTATTTAACTTTTATTTTTTAATACTTTTTAAAATTGATTTAATTATTATAAATCGAATAAAAATTATTTAGGCATTATAAAAAATGTTTGACTTTGGTCAGTATTTAACCCATGACCCTTTGGACGCGAGGCAAGCACGTTACCACTACGCTACCGAGTCCCCTTACTCGAGAAATTTTAAAACTTGCATGATCGGAGTTTATAGAATGTATCACAATTCTCATGAAGTATCTAGATATTAGTAATTATTAAATGTAAAAATATATTTAAATTGTCGTAAATGCTATCTTGCCGTAGATGGCAAATATAGCTATATTTTTATGAATTTAAGATTTATGTTATCTTTAAAACAACTAAATTATTAATTTAATTTAAAACGAAAATTTTACTACAGAAAGGAAACTTTACTTTATATTTTTCTTTATGAAGTAATACTTCTAAATTTATTTTATATTTGAAATTTATATTGAAATAAGGAAAATAAATACACAACACGAATAAGGGAAAAAGCCTGAAAACGCATAAAAACCCTTTTATTAAAAGACATAAATAAAAAACAATTATAATAAAAATTTGTAACAGAATTATTACAGGCACTTATAACTTAAACTCATTTTAAATGAATTTGAAACAATAGCTAATTACGTTTCACTCACGCAACAAAGCACACTGTCACAATGCATTACAAAGAAAATGTTCACTTTGGAGTTTATAATTATTAAAAACTGATTATGATAAATGCTAAATTAGCAGTCGATCGACGAGTTTAATATTCTGATTTAATCAAACTTGAGTACTAAAAAGGCGATTTGCGAACAGTGGCAATATAGTTGTAGCCGCTATGGGCTATCGTGCGCACGATGATTAATTGTTTATTTCGCGTTTAGTGAATGATTATTTACTAGCTGTAAATACTATGTAAATTGTGCAATTGTTTAATTACTGTTTGAATAAATGTTCAAGTAATCAGTAAATAATATGTAAATGTATTCAACAAGTTATAACGTAGCTGGCACGAGAAAAACAAGAGAGATGTGTACTTAAAGGGACACCAATTAGAACTAAAACACTTACTAAAAGAAAGAAAAAGCATCAATCTTATTTAACTTAAATAGACCTTTCTTAAGAGAAAGAAAGGGAGGGGAGGTGGCTAAGACGTGCTGACATCTCTCTCGTTGTTCTTGCGTGACAAATTACATAGGCACACATTTATGAGAGAATATGTTACGACATAACATACTCCGGGCGCAAGCTTCGAATGAAAATGAAGCTATACGCAGAGTTCTGTTTAACTGAAAATATGATATATAAATCATTTACTAATCTACACTTTGGTCTATAACGAAGGTTAACATATTTACAAACGGTTATTTGATTTAAGAGGCAGTCGGGACTATTTGCCGCATGGGGGCGTTGCAGGTGAGAGAAGAATATAAAATATTTTTTATACACGGATTTACAATTTATGAAGATAATAATATACTTCCAACGTTGTCAATAACTCTTGCCATATATATGAAGAATAATTATCAATGCTAATCTTGTTTGAAAAGTCTTAAATATTTTTGTAAAGCGAAAAATGCTGCGCGTGATAGAGCCGATGTAAATATGTGTATTTTTCTTTAGTGCGAAAGAGAAAGTAATACTGAAGAATAATGAATACATATGCTCACGCTGGCTCTATCTCGTGCTGCATTTTCCACTTTATAAAAATATTTTAGACTTTTTAAACAAGATTAGCATCAATAATTATTCTACATATATATGGCTAGATTATTGACAAAATTAGAGGTATATTATTGTTTCAGTAAATTGTAAATCGCTGTGTAAAAATTATTATACATTTTTCTCTTACCTGACCGCAGCGCCCCGATGCGGCAAATAGTTCCGACCGCTTCTTAACGCAAATATTTCATTTATTTGGTCATTGAGACTAGACAAGTAAGAAGAGTTAGTTTCCTCTGAGGGACTACTCCCTTGACTTGGTTTAATGATCACAGAAAGTGAATCGTATTGTTTTATCTTAGTTTAGGATGATTATATCACAGAGATTTATTTGAATCACTTAATTTTAAACTATGATATAGATATGATCGATACCCATACAATGGTTACGCAATCGGAAGTACCCAAAGACGCGTAATGTTGCGTTTACAGATGCCACTCGCAGTCTTGACTGTAGCAACTCGTGCCGTTTACAGATGCCGTCGTTCCCAGGAAAAACCTTGATGATCAAACCCAGTGGCGACCTTGCACAGGTGTCGATGTCATCCATCAGGATTACTGCAGATCTTGGCTTTAATTCAGCAGTAGATTAATGCCATTTTTGTCTAGTTTGGAGTTTATGAAGATACTCTTTATGCTACTTGCTCCAGAAATCCTGTCTAGCTTTAGTGATGAAGTTGTAGGTTGATACTTTTTATTAGAAACCGGAACAAAATTTTTCTTTGGAAAAAAATTGAATGATGGACCTATGAGAAGATGAGCTGGAGTTATTGATAAAGGATCATTGAGATCAGCCTAAAGAGTACATAATGGTCTCGAATTTAATATCGCTTCTATCTCGATCATCAAAGTGTTGACCTGTTTATAAGTAAGTTTTTGATCCTTTAAAACCCGTTTTAAGTGATATTTGAAACTCTTTGCGGCTGCTTCCCAAATCCCTCCGAAATATGGAGATAAAGGTGGATTAAAGTGCCATTCAATTCTCTTGGTTAATGCATAATTTTACTGATTCTTTAAGGGTTAAAGTGCTTACAAGATCGTAAATTTCTTGATTTTCTTCATTTGAACCTACGAAGTTTGTCTCATTGTCTGAAAAAACATGTTCGAGGATACTCCTACGACCTACTAATCTACGAAAAGCTGATACAAGAGCCTTCAACAGAAAAATCCATTGCTAGTTTGATATGAACTGCTTTGGAATCCATGCAAATAAAAACATAACCGTAGATTATGTAAATGTTCTATTACGATTTTTTTTTCTTTGATCATTATAGGCCTCAATAAATCAATACCTGTATGACAAAAAGCTGGAGATTCATGAACTTGCGCTTCCGGCAAGCCATTTGGGCGTGGAATGGTTTGGGCCTATGCCGAATGCATTCGATACAATTACGAATAGCTTTTCGGACTTGGTCTTTTCCATTCAAAATCCAGTATTTTCTTCAAATTTCGGAAACAGTAGACTGAATTCCAGCGTGTAAGTTAATTTGATAAGTTTTTTGATTGATCATGTCCGTGACAGAATGTTTATTAGGTAATAAAGTAGGATGTTTTGACCGTAAGAGAGATCAGAGTTCTTAAGACGCCCACCCATACGAATAATACCTAAGTCGTCAACAAAGGGATGTAAGCTATCAAAAGGAGTGCTCTTACGAAATGAAGTAGATGTTGGAAATAGAGGTTTTATGTTCCGGGATCGGAAAGAAAACACTTTAATATTATTATTATATTAGTTGATATGTATTATAAATTATGTTGAGTACAGTAATTGATAATTTTATAAATGTTATAAATGGCTTAGCTTTACTTTACCCAAACGATTGTAGAGAGCTTGTCTTTACCGCTACATGGCGCTTGCTAGACTCTTTTTGACAGACTGTCTGTGCTCTACTAGAGCCTCTTTTTTTTCAGCTGATTCGCTGTATCGCATGTATGGTCGGGTACAGATTTACCGACGGATGGCGATACGCAAACAAATGAAAGACGCAACATTTACATATTACAACATGCCTCCTTAAATTTGCGGCTTTTATTTCTTTTATTTTTATATTCAATTTCGCTTTTACATGCTTTTGACTTAATCTTAATTCTTTTCTATTTTTAACAAATTGATCTTTACATAGACCTTTAGTTAATATATCTGCTATATTTTTATCAGTTTTAATTTTAACAATATCTGTTACCCCCTTTTTCATCATATTTCAATAATATAATGATATTGCGCTTCAATGTGCTTTGAATTTTTGGTTAGATTACCAAATTTACCTATTGCTATCGCACTAGAATTATCTTCATGAATTTTAATCGGTCTGTCTACACGGAAAAACTTTTGAAAATAATTTTTGTTCGAAAAAAATAGAAATCGATTTTAATGCACTCATGAACTATTAATATTTCCGTTTATGACTTGTTTTTATATTCATTCGTATCTGATGTGAACATACTGTTTGTTTAGATTATAGAACATTCTGAAGTATGTACGTTGACTATGTTCGAGAGAAATGAACAGTCATTATATTCAGAGTTGATCGGGTTCTAGCTTCAACTCAAACTGAAATAACTAAATAAAATAATCAAAAAGATTTTGGCTTCGGACTTGTTATATTTTTAGTTTCTAAATTGAGGATTAATTGATAACTAAAAAATTGTTTGTGAACATATCACAAATTTTGTATTTGATTTGCGCTTAAAAGAACTTGAAATTAATTTTGGTGCGTACATAATCAACAAACATTTTCATTGATGACTTATTTTTATTCTTAAGATTATTGATGTAAACATATCATCTATTTCGATTATATAACATTTGCAAGTATTTACGTGAATTATATTCGGAACAAATGAACCACCGTCATATTCAGACTTGATTAGGTTTGAGCTTCGAAATGAAAAAGTTTAATTAAATAATTGAACAACGTTCATCATGAAACTTGTTTGAAATTTTCAAAATCTATTAAATACCAAAAATTATTATTATTACTGAAAAATTACAATTTTTTAAAAACCAAATCTAATTAGGATGAACTATATATGACATCTAATGTTTAAAAATTATTAATAACTAATTTTAATCTCAAAATCTAATTATTTTAAATGACCATGGGACAATAAACATGTATCATTTCACGCTTGTCTTTGCTAAAAACAGTTTCGGTCTATTGCGTAGCGTACGCGCCTTTCCTTTTGCGGTACGCGGGTTCAACTCTCGGTCAGGACCACTTTTTAAAAATTTTTTTATTGTTTTAATATTCTATATTCCTTTATTTTATTTATAATTTTCAAATTTTCTATTTTTTCATTAGTATTAAATTGATTCTTCACGAGTAAATTAAGTATGCTCGTTTTTTTTCAATAAAAATTTTTTAAAAATAAATTATTTTTTACACGTAGCAATTAAGAATTGAATAAATAAATAATTAGGATGTTTTGACTACAATAGTTAAATTCTGTTTTTTTAAATATACTGTAACGGTATTCTACCGTGTTTGAATCTTGCGCGCTTAGGTATTAAAATAGGATGAACGCTCGGTCATACATCTCGTCTAAGACGAGTAAAGAAGTGCATATCTTGACGACCGGCACGCGAGAGAGGAGCTCACCAGCCGTGAGGCGCTTCAGAGAGTTTCCGGCTACTGTTGCGTTAGCACGAAACCTAAGCCGCGCTGTGCTTATTAGAGAATTTCGCCACGTGGTCATATAATATGGTAGACTAAGTTCGCATTTGATAGAGCGAGACATTGTCTTGATTAAAAGTTGTGAGTTTATACCGACTTGCGTATTATATTATATTTGCAAGTTGCTGTTCTCAGAAATTCTTTCTGTAGAGTTTTGCTTGACCGCTTTTCACGCGTCTTAGCGGTCAGCCATTAAGTGCCAGCAAATACGTTGATCGGCGTGTATAGGATTCCACCGATCTACGTCCAGGCAACCACGTTGGCAGAGCTCAGCAGAATTCAAGGATCGGGAAGAGACGTCTTCCACCGACCTAGTCTAGAGCATCTACGTATTGGTTACGTACAGGGGAGAAGCTACAGTAACGGGCGAGCGGCGTCTACGTGCACGTAGGTAATTAATGTAAGCTGGCCAGTGCGTTATTGTAAGTATAATTATACTGTGCGATATCCAAGTGTCTCTTCCTCGAGAGATACTTGTTCGGGCATATTGTATCATCGGTGATATAACCGATCAGCGTCATAAGCGAGTACTATTTAGTTCCCTTCCTTTGCTCACTCTCTCATTAGACGCGTACATCACATTTCATATATTATATTATTTCATTCTCGATTAATTCATACTCTATCTTTATTACATTTATATTTTTGCCTTATAATAAATTAATTTTCTTTTCTATTGAATCGGGCTTTCAATTAATTTATATTGCCTGACTATATGTAACATAAAAATATATTTCCCGTTGCTTACTCCGACGCCTCCGCGGTCCTTGTGAGCAGTTATAAATTATTTAATTACGTAATATCATATATTTTAATATAAAGTATTTTGGAACCTGCCTCACGAAGGAAAACTGCGTTACCGGCATCGCATCTCTCGATAAGGTAAGAGAGAGAGAGAGAGAGGCGCAGCGACGAGCTGATGGAAAAATGCTTCGTCGCACATCAATCTAACATACTAACTAGCTTTGCCGGAATCTGTTGCTAATCTATCGTATTTAATATAATTTTAGCAGCTCCGTATTCTAGCAAAAATTAATAAGTTTAGTTAAAGTTAAATCGAATTAAAAATCTAATTTCTTTTGCAACGTGTAGTAAATTACCGGTACAAAATGGCGCCCAACGAATAGATGCGTCAACGGGATCAGGCTTACACGCGTCGTTTAATAAATCGAAATTTGCGAATGGCGTCGAGCGCGTAGTTGTCGTCGACGCAAACAGACTTCGCGTTTTTCTCAAAGGATCTTATATTAAAGATGGCGTTTTGCTATATGTAAAATTTAAAATCTGAAGTAGCACATGTGAAAAATTTTTTTTTTTTAACAATAAAATTATTTTTGTTTCTAAAATAAAATAAAATTAAAATTTTTTTTAGAAAATAAATTTGAGATAAATTTTTTTTGGAGTTAATAGATAAATTTAACAAAATTTAATTGAATTTTCTTGTCAAAAATACATAGCTAAAATTTGTGAACAAAATTGCATATCATCAAAATTTTTTTTCTTTTCTCTCTTTGGTAGTTCTCGATTACAAGTACGTCCCCACGTGTTCCAGCAAAATTTTTTTTTCTCTTTCTTTGTAGGTAACGCTTAGACGCTATTGACATAGCATAGCATAGATACAGAGATTAAGAAATATAACTCTGTATGCTGCCGTTCGCTTTAGAGAAAAAGCAAACAGGCATTTAGAATTTATTTAAAATAGAGACGTGCGTTATTATATATAGCCCTCTTATCGATCAGGTCGTTAGTCATATTTCTTTGACTTATTAAGTGAGAGAGAATATTAGTTTCAGCTGGCAAAAAAGCTGAAATTAAATAAATTATTAACAATCCTTTAATGTAAAAATAATTTATTCTTAATGAGAGTAAATTTTTTTTTTTAATTTATTAGTAAATCTAATTAAATAAAAATTAAAATAAAAATTTTTCATATATAGATTAAAGGATTAGGAATTTTTTTTGTGTGATTTAATAGAATTTAAATTACATAACCTTAGTTCCACGTAGTAAAATTTTTTTTTGTGAATTTCAAATTCTTTCTCACCAAAGATTGACAATTCGTAGCGAGGCAATTGATCGGCTCAGTGTGTGTGGTAGAGAAAATTTAGAAATTTCTCAAAGATTTCATTTAATAAATTTTCATTTTTTCACGCTACACATTAAATACACGTGTATAATAAAAAAATTGTCCTCACACAGTTAGGTGTGCGCTTTTAACTAAAGTTTAAAAATGCACAGGCTTTTGGATTTGGCCGCGTATTTTGAAGATTTTAATGACAATTTTTAACTGATTTTCTCTTTGTAGTAAAAATTAAAAGAACAAGCGTTGGAAAATTTTTATATCTGTCAATTTACTAAAATATTATTAGTTATTGCGTTTAATAAATAAATCCAAAAACCAAAACATAAAAATATATATTTTTTTTAAATTATATATACATATATTTTATTGTTTTTTTTCACATCGTATGTGTGTGGTTTAGTTTCTAACCATACATATACGAACTGAAATATTATTTATTATATATATATAGCGAATACACACACACACACACACACACACACACTGCAAGCGTTTAGTAGCAACTTGCATGCGATCAGGTTTAGATACAGATATAGTCAAGAAAGAAGAAAACCAAATTCAAGATGGCTAAGATACCGTTAAAAGCAAGTGCTGATGCAGCAGAAAAATGGGTAGGGTATATATCTGAGGAGGACTTAGGAATAACTCCACAAGAGTTAGGACTAAGAACAGACGGCTTTCATCACCAAAAAACTAATCGAGTAATAAATTGGTTAATTGAAAATTATTCGGCTGAAGAATTCCAGCAAACGAATTCTAATGATGATGAATTGACAATACGCCAACAACGTCTTAGAGTAAAAAAGGAATTTATAGAAAAAACAATACTTGAGAAGTCAGGGTCAACTATTTTTGACTCTAACATGCAACACGATGAAGAACATGTTCTCAGCGTGCTCGGGCGAGCGGCGTCTACGTGCACGTCGATTATTAGTGTAAGCTGGCCAGTGCGTTATTGTAAGTATAATTATACTGTGCGATATCTAAGTGTCTCTTCCTCGAGAGATACTTGTTTGGGCATATTGTATCATCGGTGATATAATCGATCAGCGTCATAAGCGAGTACCATTTAGTTCGCGACGCGCCCTCCCTTTGCTCACTCTCTCATTAGACGCGTACATTACATTTCATATATTATATAATTTCATTCTCGATTAATTCATACTCTATCTTTATTACATTTATATTTTTGTCTTATAATAAATTAATTTCCTTTTCTATTAGATCGTGCTTTCAATTAATTTATATTGCCTGACTGTATATAACATAAAAATATATTTCCCGTTGCTTACTCTGATGCCTCCGCGGTCCTTTAATTATTTAATTACGTAATATCATATATTTTAATATAACGTATTTTGGAACCTGCCTCACGAAGGAAAACTGCGCTACCGGCATCGCGTCTCTCGATCAGGTAAGAGAGAGAGAGAGAGAGAGACGTGCAGCGACGAGCTGATGGAAAAATGCTTCGTCGCACATCAATCTAACATACTTACTAGCTTTGCCGGAATCTGTTGCTTATCTATCGTATTTACTATAATTTTTAGCAGCTCCGTATTCTAGCAAAAATTAATAAGTTTAGTTAAAGTTAAATTGAATTAAAAATCTAATTTCTTTTGTAACGTGTAGTAAATTACCGTTACAATACATGTATGTATATGTATACACATGTATATATCTGTAGATACATGTATATATATATATATATATATATATATATATATATATATATTATACAGTACCGCTCAAAAGTTTGGAAGCATTATTGAAACCAGTCAAACTTTAAAAGGTCATAACTCCAAAACGGCTTGACCAATTGGAAAAATTAAAAAAGATTTTGAAAGATCTTGATAAATACTATCGATTTATGTCAGGTATATTGCCATTTTTTATTAAAAAATATAATAGTTGTATGTATCCCTAGTGGAAATCAGTTTTTTTAATAACTGCTAGCAACTGCTAATAACTATTATAAATAGTTTGGTTTGAGACAGAAGTAGCAGTTATTTGCAGTAGTAGTTATTGGCAGTTATTCCAGTTATTACCTGTTATATTTATAAGCACAACAATTTTGTACAATACAATTTTTAAAAATTAAGATAATCGTAACAGTTATTTGCAGTTATTTTTTTATTTTTACAGTTATTTACCGTTATTTGCGGATTCTTGCACTTATTTGCTATTATTTTCTGATTTTTGTAGTTATTTGCAGAAACTTGCAGTTATTTATAGTTAATAATAGTTATTCATAAAAATTTATTGTCTTAAAAATTTTTTCCTATATATAAAAAATTAAAAACTTTTTTTATAAAGCGTTTACTTTTTAATAACTGTAAATAATTGCAAGAAATTGCAAATAACTGCTAATAACTGTTATTAGTACTTCTATTTTAAATTATAAATTAATGAAATAGCAAATAACTGCTTATGAATGCTAATAACTGCTAATGACTGCTAATAACTGATGATAACTGCTATCAACTGCGAATAACCGCTACTTCTGTCTCAAACCAAACTATTTATAACAGTTATTAACAGCTTTTAGCAGTTATTCGCAGTTATTAGCAATTAATATTAATTATTAACAGTTATTAACAAAACCGATTTCCACTAGGGATTAGAAAAAAAAATTTTTTAATTTTTTTTTAATCAATAATTTGCAACTTTTTGGGAAATAACTGGATCAAAAAAATGCATAAAGCATTTTAAAGAAGAGCAAATTTCCTAAAAGTTTGATATCCAGCAACTTTTTGCCACGTTTCGTATGTGCAGAGTTGTAAACGTTCGAATAATAAGCGTGGACAAAGAATACTTTTGCAAGGACAGATCTATATGTAAACCTTTAAATTCAAACGTTAATGTTTTGAAAATGTATAGACATACTATATATATATATATATTTATGTATACAAACACACGAAATTTCCTGACCAATTTCAGGTTTTTTATACTCTTAACTATACCATAACATTTGACATCTCCGCGTGATCGTGTTTGTTCATATTTTGAAGCATGATTAAATTTATGTTTCAAGGTATGATAATGACATTATTATTGTTGAAAAAAATTGTGAAATAACGATATCTACTTTGTCCAAATTTTTTTTATTGTTTCTGACGTGTTAAACTAAAAAAATTATGTAAAAATTTATCTATTTAATTATCAAAATTTTTGAAGAGAATTTAATTACGACATTGTTGATTAAAAAAAAATGTTATAAGTCGGTAGAAATTATTATTTATGTTTACTGTATAAAATGTTTGTATTTTTAGAAAACTAAAAATCTTTTTCAATTTTTTCAATTGGTCAAGCCGTTTTGGATCTATGACCTTTTAAAGTTCGACTGGTTTCAACAAAAATGTTTCCGGACTTTTGAGCGGTACTGTATGTGTATATATAAATATATACAATTAAATCAATAGAATAATTGAATTTATTTATTATGTAAATTTTATAAAATAATATATTATCAATAAATTGAACTATAGTATTATAAAATTATTATTACTATTATTTATCTATAATTATTTTTAATTGTTACGTATAAAAAATAATTTATTACAAAAAACTTTTCACTTCTTAAAAAAATGATGAGCCACCATGTTGAAGCATCAAAAGATTGAATCCTGATTGGTCAATATAGAATAAGGCGCCAAAATTTGAGTTTTAAGAGATTTATATTTTTAAAATAGATAAAAATTAATTTTTGGGCATTGAATTTTAAATACAATAATAAAAATAACTCAATAAAAATAGGACAAGAATTTTTTATTTTAAAGTAAGTAATATTATTTATGTATATAACCAATGCATACTTTAATGGTAAAATATATAACTATGAGCACAAGCAAGGTGACTACCTTATATCTCAAAATTCCAGTAAAATTGTAAAGACATCCAATATTATAACAATTCAAGTAAGTAATTTACTTCTTCTATTGCCTAATGCGTGTACAATATGTATATATTTTTAATTATTTTTCATTTAAAAATAAGTATATTAATAGCAAACAATCGATGAAGGTTTAAGGTTATGGAACTTTGATTATTATATTTCTATTATTCAGATTAAAAATCACCAATTAGTAAAAAAAAGTAATATATTTAAGTAATATTATTAAGATAAATTTATTCATATTATATATGTGCAGATTTGAATAGAAAAATAAGGTTAGAATAAATAAAGATCAAAATTTACTGATAACAGTGGATGATATAGTTGACAAACAAGCTGTATGTTTATTTTCAATGAATACTTGAATAGTTCACTTATACTTGTACGAGTGTGTTATTTTATAATACACAATAAATTAATATTTAATATAATATATCTAACTGAATAGTTTACTAATATCAATGTGCTATTTCATAATATACAATACTATTCAGTTAAATTTCTTATCTTATATTATATTAAAGTGAAACCACTTTTTTCTCCTTTTCTCTGGTTCTCCGCATTTTTTAAATGTGTCTTTCTTGGGCCTTATATTTTCTTGGGCCTTATATTTTCTTGGGCCTTATATTTTCTTGGGCCATTTATTTTCTTGGGCCTTATATTATCTTGGGCCTTATATCTTCTTGGGCCTTATATTTTCTTGAGCCTTATATTTTCTTGGGTATTATAATTTTCTTGGGTCTTGTAATTTTTTGGACTCAATATTTTTTTGGCCCAATATTTTTTCGGTCTCTATATTTCTTGGGCCTCATATTTTATTGAGCCTTATACTTTCTTGGGCCTTATATTTTTTTGGGCCTTATAATTTTTTGGACTCAATATTTTTTCGGTCTCTATATTTTTTGGGCCTTATATTTTATTGAGCCTAATACTTTCTTGGGTCTAATATTTTTTTGGGCCTTATGATTTTTTGGACTCAATATTTTTTTGGGCCCAATATTTTTTCGGTCTCTATATTCTTTGGGCCTTATATTTTATTGAGCCTTATATTTTCTTGGGCCTTATATTTTTGGGCTTATATTTGGGTTATTTTTTGGTTATACTGGGCTTTATTTTTGGTTTTTGATAATATTTTTCGGTTTATATTTTTGGGTTATTTTTGGGTTTTTTCGGCTTTTTTTGGGCTATTTTGGTTTTTGGGTTATTTGGTTTTGGTTATTTGGGTTATGTAATTTTTGGACTCAAATTTTTCGGCCCAATATTTTTTCGGTCTCTATATTCTTTGGGCCTTATATTTTATTGAGCCTTATATTTTCTTGGGCCTTATATTTTTTTGGGCCTCATATTTTATTGAGCCTTATACTTTCTTGGGCCTTATATTTTTTTGGGCCCAATATTTTTTCGGTCTCTATATTTTTTTGGCCTTATATTTTATTGAGCCTTATACTTTCTTGGGCCTTATATTTTTTCGGTCTCAATATTTTTTGGGCCATGTATTTTCTTGGGCCCTAATTTTTTTGGGCCCAATATTTTTTGGGCCTTATATTTTCTTGGGCCTTAAATGTTCTTGGGCCTTTTTTTTTTTGGCCTTATATTTCATTGAGCCTAATACTTTCTTGGGCCTTATATTTTTTTGGGCCCAATATTTTTTCGGTCTCTATATTTTTTGGGCCTTATATTTTCTTGGGCTTTATATTTTTTTGATTCCTACATTTTTTGGTCAATATGTTTCCTAACATAGCGTTTCATCCAAGCATGTATACTTTTACATTGGATTCTTCAGTAGAGCGTATTTTTATAATGTTTTATACAGGCTCCGCTCCAGACGCTATAATATTTTTTTTTATTTCAAATGCAATGTTTTAACGTCTCATTCTAACACTAGACATTGCAAATCTAATAGCGCATCTCCTTATGCAGCTGACTTAACAGCATATCCTCATATGCAGCCGATTAAACAGCGCATCCCAATATGCAGCCGTTTAAACAGCGCATCCCCATATGCAGCCGATTTAACAGCGCATCCCAATATGCAGCTGATTCAACAGCGCATCCCAATATGCAGCCGATTCAACAGCGCATCTCAATATGCAGCCGATTCAACAGCGCATCCTAATATGCAGCCGATTCAACAGCGCATCCCAATATGCAGCCAATTCAACAGCGCATCCCAATATGCAGCCGATTCAACAGCGCATCCCCATATGCAGCCGATTCTACAGCACATCCCTATTTGCAGCTGATTCAACAGCGCATTCCCAAATGTAGTCGATTTAATAGCGTATCCTCGTATGCAGCCGTTTCCTTATGCAGCCGATTTAACAGCGCGTCCTTTATACAGCTGTTTCAACATCATATTAAATTATTTTGAAAGTGTCAGTTGATATTTATTTTTATTAAATATCATATATTTTATTATATTTCGAGTTCAACTATTAACACAACCTAAAACATAAATATAAAATATATATTGGCATATTCTTTATAATATCTCTTTATAAACAATGTTTTTTTGTATATATTGTGTTCTGATCATTTTTATTGTCTCCGTTAACAATAGCGTAGTCACCTTAAAATAATTTCAAATTGTTTTTAAATTTCGTCCTTAAAAGAGCAACATATAATTGCCCATGACTAAAAACTGGTGACGGCAAATAAACACCAACTTTTTCATAAAATCGTCCTTGTGATTTATTAATAGTCATTGCGAATTCTAATCTAATAGGAAACTGTTTTTGTTGCATATTGAATGGAATTCCTTCCGTAAATGGAGATAAATTCATTCTTGAAATAAAAACTAATTTACCTTTGTTTTGACTAGCTGCTAATTTCACTTGAATGGAATATTTAAGCATTTTTTTTACTATGAACCTTGTTCCATTACAAAGTCTCTTATTGACATTTGAATTTCTTAAAAGTATAATGATAGCCCCTACTTTTAAATGTAATTTATGTGGTGGAAGTCCATTAGGAGTTAACTTATTCAAAAATTCTGTAGGTAACATGATATCTAAATTTTCTTTGTTATCATCTTCAACTATTTGAGTATTGATGAGTATCATCAATACTCAAATATTCAACATGGTTTTCTTCCATTAAATTCAAAACATTGTTATTGATTTTAGTAACATCATTATTTTTAGGGGCCAAAATAACTTTTTTCGTTATATTCGTATTGTCTATTTTATTGTTTTTCCGAATATTTCTTCGACAAGATTTTCTTTAATGATAAAATTATCCGGTATAGCACTTACTTCATTATCATCTTCAAAAATATCGCGGCGTTTTCCTTCTCCGATGTCTAATAACCATTGTTTAAAATTATTATCATTATCCGAAACTCGCAGATTTTCATTTAACTTTATTTGCTTAAAATTTTGCCATAATAAACTAAATTTAACTGAATTTTCAATAATGTTCATACGGCTTCCATGTCGAGCAATTGGTAATATTTGCCTGAAATCTCCTGATACAATTACAGTTTTACCACCGAAGGGTTGGTTTACATTGCATAAATTTTGAAAAAAACGATCAACCGCTTCAAAAGCAAATTTTGAAGTCATGGATATTTCATCCCAAATAATAATTTGTGTTTCCTTTAATTGTTTGCCTTCTGCAGAATTACAAGTTGTACAATCTGTTATATTTAACGGTAGTTTAAATGTTGTATGCAACGTTTTTATATCGACTAATGAATGCGCTGCTATACCTGTCAAAGCTACACATACATAATGTATGGTATGATATTTAAAATAAGCCATTAAAACGTTAAGTAAATAACTTTTTCCACTTCCACCCGGTCCATCTATAAAAATATATTTTTCTTTACTTTGGTTGTTTAAACTTTTTAGTGTAGAGTCGAATATTTGCCTTTGTTTATTATTTAAAGAATTTATTTTCATTTCTAATTCATTAAGAATATAATTATTATGATTTAAAATTGTTACATTATCTTCTTCTATAAATGTGCTTATGATAAGTAAATTGAAATCGTTTAATGAAAATCCATTGATTTGTAAATTATTTCTAATAACATTCAATGCAAGATTTTCACCTACATTTTTTTCGTATTTAGGGTGGTAAAATTTATCTTTATATTTTTCATATAAATCTCGTGCACTTATAGGATTATGAAAAACGCAAATAAAAGCAAATAATTCACAAAGAGCATAAGGGAATTCTGTTGAAGATGCTTCTTCCAAGCATCTATCCCATTCTTTATCTTCATTAATAAATTGTTTTGTCTTAGCTGTCTCATAAAACGAATTGTAAATCACATCATCAACAGTACGCAAAGCTTCAAAAGACGTGGCTCCTTTAACATGTAATAGTAATAACCTAATAAAATAACGTTCTCTATCTTTCGGACTTACTATGTACATTCTACTGAGTATTGGTTTTCTTTCTTTTTTATATTCCACTTTTTCAGTTTTTCATTAAATGTATAAAAATTTGGTATTTCTGAATGTAAGTAATTTCGTGCTTCGAAATCTTCTCTATTCAATTTAAAATATGCTCTTAATGTTGTCCCAACATTTTTTTGCATGATCATTTCTTCTTTTCCTTCTTTAAAAAATACGTTTTGTTAATTCTTTTTATGAACGCTTAGACGTTTTATGGTATTCGGAATAACCTGTAAAGGATATTCTAATAATCTGTGCATTGCTTCAGGTGGACATAAATATCGTGTATTAATGTATTGTTTAATTTCGTCATATTCATATTCAACATTTTCACTATTGTCATTTTTAAAAGTGTCTTTATTTTCTGATCTAAAATCAACATTAACTTGATGTATTTTAATGTATGCACAATCATGACCTTCATAACAGTATTTGAATAGATATTTAATGCATTGTACAGTGGAACAAATTTCTACGTTTATGTGTGCATTAAATTTCAATAATAAGTAAGGATTATAAGGAACAACAAATCCATTATCTGCAATTCTTTCTGTAAATTTATTTTTAAAAATAATTTCGACGCCATCATTTTTGCGTTTGTATAGTGGATACCCATTTGATTCAAATGTTGTTGTATTATTAAATTTTTTTGGAAAATTTTTCGTACATTGTTTCGAATTTTTATCCATACACGGACAATTTATATTTTGCATACCACAGGGACCGTGTATCATACATTGTTTAACAATACTATATAATTTTGGATAAATATCTCTATTTATATAAATATCTCAATCTACATACATTGTTTAACAATACTATATAATTTTGGATAAATATCTCTATTTGGGATTTCTGCACTTATTATTTTATCAACTTTTTCAAAAATGTCCAATTTATCATTTCAAAAATGTCATATTCATCTAACAATAACAACATATGCATATGTGGTAATCCTCGTTTTTGAAATTCAATTACATAACTATATGCAATACATTTTCCTAATATTCCGTTTTTTATTACTAAATTTTTGAATTCTTCTACTTTTTAATAAAATACTTTTGTTATAATATCTAGTCTATCTATTGCATTTTCATGAATTTTCAAGTTTTCAGTTATTTCTTTACAAGGTGGGTTACGGGTCATAGTTACAAAAAGGTCAGGTTTACCATGAGAATTTACAAGTGTCATTGGGTTAATGTAATTTTGTCTTAAAATTCGTGGACTTTCTGTAAAGTTTGATGGCAATATGACTATTTTTAAAATTTTTAACTAATCTAATTCTTTTTTGTTATGTAAATAGTCTATAACATTTTTGTAACAATCACTTTCTAATAAGTTTTGGTTTTTTCGTATGAAATATAATCTGGAGGTTTCAACTTTTACAAGCGCATCAACAATGAACTGTTGAGAAATTTTTCATAAATATCTGGTCTATCTATTGCATTTTCATAAATTTCCAAGTTTTCAGTTATTTCTTTCCAATGTGGGTTACAGGTCATAGTTACAAAAAGGTCACGTTTACCATGATAATTTACGAAAGGTATTGAATCAATGTAATTTTGTTTTAAAAATTGTGGACTTCCTGTAAAGTTTGATGGTAATATGACCATTTTTTCCAAATTTTGAATATTCTTAATTCTTTTTTGTTATGTAAATAGTCCATAACACCTTTGTAACAATCACTTCTTAATACGTTTTGGTTTTTTCGTATGAAATATAATCTGGAGGTTTTAAATTTTACAAACGCATCAACAATGAACTGTTGAGATAATTTTCCTAAATTAAGAAATAGATTTAATTTATTTCCAACACTTGATCTATAATTATAAAAATTTCAAATTTTTAATATTAGATTTTCCAAATTTATTTTTCATATTTGACATCCATCCGAAACCACCATTAGGATGAATGAGCGAATATGTCATAGGATCTGTGTGTTTGCTAATTGTTAGTATACTAATTGGTTTATCAGACTTAAAGTAAATGACAATATCACGTTCAATAGGAGGCATGTCGTCTTCTTCAACGTATATTATTGCTACTTCATTACAGGTAGGTAGATTATATCTATTTTTATCGAAATTATTATTGCGGACAATAGGCATAATAACAGTTTTCAGAAGACAATTGATTTTTGCACATCGTTGTAGTTCTTCTTCTCCTGCTTCATGCATCATTTTATAAGCTTCAGCATGAGGGTTAATATCTCTTATTAAATCATATAAATGTTTTAATAATGTTAAGTTAGTTTTAAACTTATGTGGTTCAATCGTTGCCATTTCATTATCTAAAATATATAATTGTCCATATTTACGTGCTTCATCTTTATTAGGATGTAACCCATATACATTATGGTAAATTTGTCCACATATTCTAATAACTTGTGGTCCTTTACCCGGCAATGTATCAAAATTGGCATCAAAACTTGCGAATGCTAAAGCATTATTGTACAACCTAACATTTCGTAGAAAATCAATACTTTCTTCCGTAAATTCAGTTGCTCAAAACATTAATCGTTCTGGGTAAGGTGGATTTTCTAACAATTCTACTTTACCTTTATGACAACAATTGGAAAAATCGTTACTTTTAATATATTAAAAAGCAAAATGTTGCGCATCACAATAAACACATGTATTCGTCATGAAACCAATGTAATTTTCAGATATGAGATTTTCATCGAAATGTATATTTGCCATACAACCAATCAGTTTCAAATTAATTTTTTCAGTTGATATTTTTTCATTTAATTTCTTTAATTTTTTTTCTACTTTGCCCTTTATTGTTTTATCAATAACTTCGTTTAATACAATATTATGATTGTTATTATGATTATTATTATTCTAATTTCCATTATAATTATTATCTTCAATTTTTAATTGTTTACACTTAATATTTTCTAATTTTTCTTCATATTTTTTTGGTTGTTTTTCTTTAATTTTTATATAAGCTTCTTTCTTACGTAAAGCCTCATTCGCACGTATTTGTTCCAATTTATCAGTACTCATTGTTTCCTTGAATTGCCATTTTGTTATCTTCGTATTTTCTAATTTCTGTTTATATTTATTTGGTTGTCCTTTTTTCATTTTCATATAAGCTTTTTTCTTACGTAAAGTTTCTTGAACACGTCTTAGTTCTAATTTATCATTACTTTTTTGTTTCTAGCATTTCCATAATAATGTCTTTTTCTGAAATTTTTTTATATTTATGTGATTCTTCTGTTACCATTTTCCTATTGACGGGATGTCGGAGCTGCATCACTCGAGTTTTGCTTTTTTTATTATATCAGTATCTTTTTAAATTAATAAATTAAACAAATATAATGACTTGTCCGTACTAAAGCTATATTAATACAATAATTTTTGTCAAAATAAAAAATCATTTAGACTTTTTATTTTTTTATGAGCTTGGATTGGAAATTAGATATCAAACTTGATAGACCTAACTTTAAAATACGATACATTGGAAGTTTTTATTATAACTTTATATGTCTAATATTTTGGTGGATTTCTTGAGTTGTCCGCACTGGAGTATAATCTTACAAATTTTTACTTTGTAGCAAAAAAACTTGATTAAACGCATCGTTTATTCATAAGTTAGGATCGGAAATATTATTAGAAGGCGGGCAGCTTCATCAAGCTCTTACGTTCTGTTACAAATAAAGTTTCTTTTTCATATATTTCTTTTGATTCTTTTTTTCCTTTATTTAATTTAATCTCAACTGTTCCAATTTTATTATCGTTATAATTCAAGTGGATGTCATCGATTTCAATTATATCATTATCTGGTTTTTAAAAATTTCTATCTGAAATGTCATTGTCAATTTCCATCAGAATTGTTTCATGATTCAAATTCTTTTGTTTACGATACATTTCCATGATCTTTTTTTGTTCTGGCAAGAAATGCATTTGTGAGTTTTTTTTATAATATTTCAAGCTCGACGAAATCTGAATTAAATGGTATTTGATTAAGACCTTGCTCATGACAAAAACTCCTTTTTATCATATCCGGTGGATTATCGTAATTAATTTTTGCGTTATTATAATTTTGTAAAACTGGAAACATTTTTATTTTTTGCGTTTTAAAAATTATAAACGTAATCGTTCATTTGAGAAACATTATATCTTAAACAACATGGACCTAAATTATAAATACTGCAACAGCAAAAACCATTGCAAAAACGCTACAATCATAATTATTCGTTTGTCATTGTACTGTTTCGAATACTGTGCTTAATTCTGATTTGTTTGGAAATAATCTATTCATATAAATCTTATACTCATCTTGTAAATATATAAGATTCAAACTGTCATATATATGAATTACCTTATTATTATAATACACACGAATCTGGTGTGTGTATAATGTATGTAAATAATAACTGTATAAATTCTCCATTAATCAGTACTGAATTAACATATTGTGGTCTCTGAATTAGTGAAGTTAATTGCATGTCGAATGAGGTGCACTGGTTTGAAATGTTATTATATTCTAATATATGAATATCAGTTAACATGAAAGCTATTCCACGATACAATCCCTGTCTTTTAACAATCAATTTATCTTCCTCAGTCAAAACCATTATTGAAAATGAGGATTCTCTTCAGAATTTTCATTCATTTTTAATGAACTTTTTCCAAAGATTTTCACAAAAGAATTGCTTTTATATTAACTGATTTAATTTACTGCCTTTTTACTTTAAAAGCTGAAAAATTAAAGAAATTATGAAAAATGCTATGAATTAATTGTTATATGATAAATAAATAATAATGAAATTTGTAGAAATAATATAATGATAAGAAATGATTATTTTCGGCAATTATTAATATACAGATGGGTCAATCCACGTCAAACGGATAATGGCTCTGTCCAGAATTGTAGATCATCAAAAAAATCGTATATAAGCTCAAAATTTTCGTCTTACACTCTACTTTCTTTTGCAATGTGGCGATTCAAAAAAATCCAAAAAGGCGGCTCCAATATGGCGGCTTAAACCTAGAGATATCATAAAAAATTTTCAAAAATTAATTTTAAGTTATTCAAATCAGATCCTACATATTTTTCTACATCAGAAATCAATTCAGCGTTCAATTTTACATAGGAATATAGTATTGCACTCGAGGTAAAAAAATTTACAATGTCATCGGAAGGTCATATCGGGAAATAATAGTTATTTTTCAAATTACTCATTGATCAATGTTGATTCGTGAGAAAATGAAGATACTGATGGATAACTCGAGTTACTGAATTTAAATCTGATGTCCGCTTAACCCTACAAGATCTGTATGAAAGTCATTTGAAGGTCCAATCGCGAATATCTTCTATTATTTGATAACATTAGGACACCGTCAAGTTTTACGTGTCGCTGAATCCGAAACCGGGGTCTGTTGGAGTGTCAAACGATGTCAATTACGTAAAAATTAAGGCCGCCATTTTGGATTTTTCAAAATCGCCACATTGCAAAAGAAAGTACAGTGTAAGACGAAAATTTTGAGCCCATGCACGACTTTTTTAGTGATCTACAATTTTGGACAGAGTCATTATCCACTTGACGTGGATTGACCCATATATATATATATATATATATAGGACATTTTACACTAACTGGAAGAGCAAAATAATAAAAATCGCTGAAACTCTGAGAATATATTGTCTGTTACTCAAAATGTGTAAAAAAATATTCAAGGATTTAGATTTGAAGGATCAAGAGCCATAGATCCTTGAAATTTAGGAATTTTCAAAATTTTCGGAAAAGTACCAACTTTATGATTTTTTTTCTGAAAATCTTAATGTTTTAGAGAAAAATTCATGAGAATTCTTCTTGTTCTAGATAAAGAGGAGAGTTAGCATTATTTTTTACAGAGCTAAATTTTGAAGTTTTCTATTTGTTCTTACATGTATTACGTGTTAATTTAAATTACTCATTGTCTGCTACTTCAGAAATTGCTTTTCGAGGGCTTATTTCCTTCTATATTTTATCACTTTAAAAATAAATTTTTGACTGTGTAAGAAGGAGCCACCAATAAGGAGTTGTAACAGTTTAAAATATATGTTTTCATGTCTAATTTATTTTCAATATTAAAATTAATCATACATGATAATATATATTTTAAACTGTTTTAACTCCTCATTGATTGCTCTGACTTACATGATCAAAAATTCATTTAAAAGTTCACGTGAAATAGAGGAAAAAAAGCCTGCGTAAAGAAATTTCTGAAGTGGGAACAATGATTAATTTCAATTACCATGTAATACATATAAGAACCAATAGAAAACTTCAAAATTCAGGTTTGTAAAGAATCATGCTAACTCTGCTTTTCATTAACAACAAGAAGTATTCTCATGAATTTCTCTCTAAAATTTTAGGATTTTCAGGAAAAAAAATGATCAAGTTGGGACTTTTCCAAAAATTTTGAAAAATTTCCAAATTTCAAGAATCTATGGCTCTTGATCCGCCCAACCTGAATCCTTAAAAATTTTTTTACACATTTTGAGTAACAGGCAGGATATATTCCCAGAGTTTTAGAGATTTTTATTTTTCTGCTCTTCCAGTTGGTTTGAAATTTTGCATATATATATATATATATATATATATATATATATATATATATATATATATAATGCATGATCAATAAATTTCGTGAAAAAAATTTTTTTTTACTCGTTAAATTAAAAATTTTTACTAATTTTTCATAAATTTCCTCTAAAAAAATAAGTGAAAAAAATTTTTTCCCTGAAACTTATTGGTTACTAAATATATATATTCTAGACTAAAAATGAAACAGTTTTTCTCTAATATAAAACTAGCAAAAAATACCTCGCTCCTAACGTCGCTCGGTTGAATTTTCATATATTGTATTAGTATATATAAATTAGCCAATTTTAAAATGAAAAAGAATTGCCGCAACTTATGAATTTTGATATTGTAGTTTTGTACTAAATTAAATTTTTATATTTTTATAAAAAAGATTAATTAAAGTTACAATATGCATAAAAATTGTTTAAATACAAATTATATCATGATGAATTAAGAATTTGTTCTGCTAAATTGCATTTAAATCAATAAAAAAATATGATAGAAATTCATCCTTTTTAATCACGGGTTCCAATCACGAACCATGAAATAATCGAAAACAGTATTTTACGTTTGCTAGAACCAACAACTGCACGGAGAAAGGAAAGTATTGTCGAAATAGGTTCTAAATACAGTAAATCTAATTAATGTACAAAGGTATTTGATAAAAAAGTGACGACATAATTTTAATTAGTACTATTGAATTTTAGGGACTAATGTTGGTATTATTATTTTATAAAGTAAGAGCATAAATTTTCGATGCTTAGTATCTTTTTTTGTCACTAAGACTGACATTTCACCTACTCGATTCGAGGGCAATAATTCGCAGAAAATGTGATTGTTATTCTCTTCTCATGTAGCTTTTCCTATTACTAAAATTAAAAATTATTAAATATAGAATTATTCATATAATATATAACACTTCTAAATTACTGATAATTAATATTCTAATTCGTGATATTTAAGGAATAAAACCATTCATATTTATCTTCCATATTCTGTTTTAAAATAGTTACTTTTAAGTTTTAAATTAATTATTAGTAATTTAAAATTTATTTTTATATATATATATATATACATAATATGATTTACATTATATTTATTAACTGCTAAAAATTGTTATCCAATTCAATGGGTTTTATATTAATACGTATTAATTATATTGAAGTTTCTCGCTCCTAACGTCGCTCGGTTGAATTTTCTTTTATTATATTATTATGTATAAATGACTAATTTTAAGTATATAAGAATTAATTAATTTAAGTTTGTTTTAAGTACTGAATAAAATTAAAAATAATTCGATTAAACATAATATAAAAATATATGTACACCTGTGCTTAAAGTAAAAAAGCCTATAAGTAATTCCATCAAGTGACTATTTCTTACTCTACTTCCATAAGAAAAACAAATATAGTACGATATTTGATACAAATAAACTTAAAACTAGGAACTGAGTAACAACTATAATTTCCAGACCTTAACATATGACCATAAATTTAAATTATGAAATTAATTTTTACATAAAACATGCTTAAAAAAAATTTGGTATTCATTTCTAATAAAAATATCTTCACAAATGTTTTTTATTTATATGAAATACAAAATTTAAATAGAAAAAACCATGAGATTAAAATACACATTTTCGGTTAATTTTAAATTCGAATATTTCAGAATAATAAAATAACTATTTGCAATTACTTAACAATATTTTTTGCATCTAATATAAAATTTTAATGAGATACAAATATTACAAAGTGTATGTATCACAAGTAAGGTTTGCATATCATAAATATTATAATTTTTAGAAAATTCTTGATGTTTATGAATTTTTAATTAAAAAATTTAAATATTTTTATATTGATGACAAGTAACTTTTCAAATATAGTTAAAATAATACCATAAATGTCAATCGTATAACATTTTCATAAGAATTAATTTTAACGCTATAACTATTTAAATATACATTTTTATTTAACACATAGCACGAATAATTCGGGAAGCTTCCATCGAAAGGTTCGAGGAAGATGCCATTATAAGCTTTACGGAAGGTTCAGGAAAGCTTACATGTAATATTCCATGAGGGCTAAATGGAACATTACAAAATAGCTTCCAGTAAGCTTCCAAAAAGTTATATCCGAATGTTATTTGGAAGATTACTTTACATCTTGCAGAAAACTTACAGTAACATTCTGCGGAAGATTCTATGTAAACTTCCTGCAGCCTTTTACAGAATATTACAGGAAGGATATATTAATGTTCCCAGAAAGTTATTGCAAAGTTTCAGAAAATAAATTATCTTGTAGTAAATATCATGAAAATTATTCAGTAGCATTTTTAAATTAATCTATTCCTTTGTTCATAAAAATTTTGTATTCCTGGTACAAAATCGAACAATTTTGATATATATCATTGGACTCCAACATTTTAAATAACTGATGAATAAATTTATTTGAAAATCTAATAGAATAATCTTCATGGTACATGCTATAAGCTAATGCATTTCTTTTTCTAAAATTTTACAATAAAATGAAAAGTCAGGCAATATTTATGAGTACAGGTGTAGTGTCTGCCTTACATTAATTCAATTTTATGGATTAAAAATATTGTCTTTTTTTTCTATTAAATTAATGTCTCATATTCTTTTGAATTTACGAAATTTATAGGAGATTATTTGAATATAAAATAAAACATATTACATTTTAAATGATTGAAAATTTTTTATAATTGTGTATAACTTTCGATAAAGAATTTTTATTATTATTGATTTTAATTAATAAATAAGAACACAAAAAATATGTTATTTTTTAAGGGGAAGTCGTTAATTTAATAAAATTTTATAAATTAAATAAATTAATTACAAAATCTAAATATCTTTACAATGTTTTGAATACATGAATTTTATCAGATAAAAGATTTTTCCTCAAAAAAGCATAATATTTTGTGTTCTTTTACCAACTAAAAATTAATAGTGATAAAAAATTTCTACCTAAAGTTACATAATTATAAAAATTAATTCATTTAATTTGTATTTATATTATAATCTTCCATTAATATTATAAATTAAAAATATACTCTATCTTTGTTAAATTAATGTATAAAGATATTCTTTCTAATATAAAAAATTAATATCAGATTATTATATAAATACGAATAAAACAGATTAAAAAGTAAATAATTGAAAGTTTTTATAATGGTATAACTTTAGATGAAAAATTCCTTTTGATATTAATTTAAGTTAGTAAATAAGCACAGAAAACATTTTATTGCTTTTTTAAAGCAAAGTCTTTGACTCAATAAAGTTTTAAGAAAGAGTATTGTATGATTTATTTAAGTTTTTTCAGATAAATTTATTTTAAAATCTATATAAAATGAATTTTTTTACTTTATAAAGCATGAAAATGTTTGTGAGTGAATAATACCAACGAAGATAGACGCTTATAGAAGCGTATTTTAAATGGGCGGACAGGGGCTCAAAATCTAAAGCTTATGTCCTCCAGCTGCGTAGTGGCGCTACTAAAATGCTATGTATTTCTATATCTATATATACCGATGTTTTCATATATATAGATATATACGTAATGTTAAAGTGTCCTCCAAAAGCTGGGCCCCTAAAGTTAACCCAGAAGTACGCTTCTATAAGCGTCTATCTTCGTTGATAATACGTAAGTACATGTACATATACATTTATCTGTATACATAAAAAATATTTAAATTTAAAAAAATAGTAAAATATATGCATGCGCAACATGATTTATTAAAAAAAAAAAAATTGTTTAGTCAAAAATTGAACTACCGACAGATATCTTACAACTCCGGCATCTTCAAATCGCAGTTATGCCTACAGGGGGATACGCGTTGAATGGGCGTTTTGTACCTAAGTGGTGAGATAATACCACATTCACTATACAAGTCGAACGTTGGTGGTTTTGGGTATGTACCCACAGCGCCTGCCTTAAAAATGTAAATGCGTCTTTATAATTATACGTAAATCCTAATATATGTGAATATATATATTGACGTATAAATATGATATAATAGTATATAAAATAGTATGTTGTAAGTAAATATGTGTTTTTCACAGCAAATATTTGCAAAATATAGAATAAATAATAGAATGTTGAACATAATCGAAACAAAATACCTTTCGAACGATGATAAAGGATAAAATTAACTAATTAATATTTGAATTATTGATTTCCCCAAAGCCTCCGAGAACCTTACACTGGAATGTTCCTGGAAGCTTCTAGCATTTTTCTATGGAAGCTTCCATTAAGTATTTTTGGAACCTTACGGCAATCTTCCTTGAAATCTCCTTGTAAGATTCAAGAGGTCTTTATGCTAGCTTCCATGGAAGCTTACTGATTTCTTCCACGGAAGCTTCCTGGAATCTTTTATTGAATCTTTCTAAAAGAAAAGTGCGCTGGACATTTTACGCTTCTAAAAAACTTTAGTTGAAGCTTTCACGGAAGCTTGTATGTAAGCTTCTTGCATTATTCCGTGGAAGCTTCCATGAAGTACTTTTGGAACCTTACGGTAATCTTCCCTGAAAGCTTCTTGTAAGATTCGAAAGGTATTCATGCTAGCTTCCATGGAAGCTAACTGATTTCTTTTACGAAAACTTCCTGGAATCTTCCATTGAATCTTTCTGAAAGAAAAGTGCGCGGAATATTTTACGCTTCCAGGAAGCTTACGTGAAAGCCTGGGCTATAATCTATTGTAATAATAATTTATTTAATATATATATATATTTTAAAAAAATAATAATTTCATTTGATGCACAGTTATATAAATATTATATATTTAGAATTGTATAACTTAATTTATTAAATTAAAATCTTATTCAGTTATCATTCATAATAAGGTATATTAATTAGCTTTTATGAAAATAAATTATTTAAAAAAGTTACTTGTTAACAATTTTTTATAAATAACATACATTTAACCTTAATTACATTTTCATTTGGACACGTGTTTGCATTTAAATGAATTGTCATTTTTATAAAGATTGATAATAATTAAATATATTAAAATGCATTCCGTTATAGCAATAATATTTTTATTAAGAGAAACATATTAATTTTTAAAATACATCAAATTACCTCATTTGAAAAATTATCATTACATGATATAAAAATATTTTTACTAATATCGTTTTAACATAAATTTTATAAAATAAAATCTTGAAAAATTATTTAAGAGGCGGTCGGGTCTATTTCGCCGCTACATATAGGGTGGCGCTGTGGTCAGGTGACAGAAATCTATTAAATATTTTTTATGCAGCTATTTACAATTTTCCGAGACGACAATATACTTATAATGTTGTCATTTTCTCTAGCTATGTATATGTAGAATAATTATTAATATTAATCTTGTTTGAAAAGTCTAAAATATTGTTATAAAGCGAAAAATGCGGCGCGAGGTAGAGCCGACGTAAACATCAGTATACATCATTCTTTAGTATTGCTCTTTCTGTCGCACTAAAGGAAGGTGCACGTATGTTCACATCGGTGCTACGTTGAATCGCATTTTTCGCTTTTAACAATATTTTAGACTTTTCAAACAAGATAAGTATCAATAATTATTCTACATATATATGGCTAGAGGAAATGACAACATTAAAAGTATATCGTCGTCTCAGGAAATTGTAAATAGCTGTATAAACAATATTTAATAGATTTCTCTCACCTGACCGCAGCGCCACCCTATATGTAGCGGCGAAATAGACCCTACCACCTCTTAAGATTAAATTTTTTTTATTAGTCCATTATAAAGATAGGAAAATATATGAAATATGAATAAATTTTCCTGATTATTAGGTCTATGAATTTATATTTATGAACTGTCTAGATGGAAGTAAAGTTTCCCCGAAAAAAGTAATTATTTCAGAAGAAAATTTATTCATTATTTGCAAAACACTTATTATGAATGCAGAGAAAAATAATGTTCTGTAATATCACAAGAAAAAACATGGGTTCATTTTTTTTTATCAAAAAATCATATCCTGCAGTTTCTGACGAATCCGTTTCCCGAAGGTGGGGTGCTTTCCTTGTAAGTAATAACTTATGAATAGTTATATTATTTCATTAAATACATTTCCAACTTAAATAATTAATTTCATGTTAAAACTGAAATTAATTAGCATTCAATTCCAGGAGTTAATTAAAAAATTCAACATTACTCGAAGTTATTGAAAATTTATTTATAAAAAGTATTTCCATATCAAAATTTCAAAATTCTATTAATTTAATTTTTTATTCTATACATTAGAAAATTAGTTTTGATGTCGAAATTTTATTGTAATATGCAACATTTATATATATATATATATATATATATATATATATATATATATATATATATATTATCTTATAGTAAAATATTTTATCACCTTGTATGAAAATTATTTTGTAAAAGTAAAATAATACTGTGAATAAATAAAGGATTATAAGAAAATATTGAAACCTGTAAATAACAATAAAAAAGCGTTAGGCTGGAGATAAATAATAATTGTTTATCATCATTTATACATTTTTTAAATATAATACTGTAAATATCCATAAATAACTGTAGATAAATTGAAGAATACAATTATTAGAAATAACTCAAAATAATTTTTATTTTTATTCTTTTTATAACAACTTTTCTTAATGAATATATATATATATATATATATATATGTAAGATAAGGAATATATATATATATATGTAAGATAAGGAATTGATTCAATTCAGCAATGCGATTAGATTCATCTATAAATAAGAGTTTTATTATTAATACATATATTATATACAATGTTACAAGGAGCACGTGTTAACTAACCTAAAAATAAGAGAATCAACAATCAAGTCTACCCTCCTGAAAATGATCGCGGAACTTATGATGCAATATTTTGCGTCACTTTTTGTGTCACTTTTCGCGTCATTTTTTATATCACTTTTCTTGTCGCTTTATCGAGCCAAAAGTGACACAACTTTTTGCGCAACTAATTTCGCAACTTTTCCAAAAATATAATATTAAATAACTTATAAATATTTTTTTTAAATTTTATTTTACATAATTTAAAAGATGTTAAAATACAGAATTAAAAATATTTAGAGCATGATTTAATTGTCCACGTTTAAAGAATAAATTTGGAAAAAATCTCTGAAATAAATTGAAAATTCTTTATCTAAACTATTGAAGGAGTGTTAATAGTCCAATCAATAGAGCAAAAAAAAGGCTATTTTAGACATTAATTAGGGGCCTAATAAAACTTATATAAAGTTGTTAAGAGGAATAGAAATACATACCCTATATAGAATGTAACCAAAAAAAAACGGTAGCTGTGTTCGAAACGAAAATTTGAAAAAAAAAATTTTGATGTTTTTTTTTAATTTCGGGTACCTTGATCAATTATCAATATTGGTGCAAATAGTTTTTCAAAATAAGGTGTATTGAAGTTAAAACAACTGTACCTAATACGGACACCTAAAACGCAAATGATTGTTGTGGCTCACTGAATCAATATTTTCAGACGTGTAATGTCTCATTTTAAAGCTAAAAGAAAGAACTTTAAAATGGGATATTATGAGTTTCATTATGATTAATATTTACGAAATGCGCGCGGATTTACGTAAATGTTGTAAATGAACTTACCTTATTATTCCTCGTAATTATTACATTTGGAACCTGAAGAAAAGTTTAATTAAAATTTTTATTGTTTCTATATTTTAACTAATTATTATAATTCATTTTTAGATTTAATAAATAAAAAAATAATTATTAATAATTGCAAAAATTTTAATAGTAATAATAAAAATTGTTATCTTGTTTTCTTTTTTCACTTTTTTTTGTTTTTTGTGCAAAAAATTTTTTCATCAATTCGTGAGGCAGGTTCCAAAATACGTTATATTAAAATATATGATATTACGTAGTGAAATAATTTATACCTGCTCACAAGGACCGCGGAGGCGTCGGAGTAAGCAACGGGAAATATATATTTTATGTTATATTTAGTCAGGCAATATAAATTAGTATGAAGCACGATTTAATAGAAAACAAGAGTAATTTATTATAAGAAAAATATAAATATAAAGAGAAAGTATGAATTGAACAAAAATGAAATAATATAATATATGAAAAGTAATGTACGCGTCTAATGAGAGAGTGAGAAAAGGGAGGGCGCGTCGCGAACTAAACAGAACTCGCTTATGACGCTGGTCGGTTATATAACCGATGATACAATTCACCCGAACAAGTATCTCTTGAGGAAGAGACACTTGGGTATCGCACTGTATATAATACTTACAATAACGCACTGGCCAGCTTACACTAATTACCTACGTGCACGTAGACGCCGCTCGCCCGTTATCGAAGCTTCTTCCCTGTACGTAACCAATACGTAAATGCTCTGGAGTAGATCGGTGGAACACGTCTCTTCCCGATCCTTGAATTCCGCTGAGCTCTGCCAACGTGGTTGCCTGGACGTAGATCGGTGGAATCCTATGCACGCCGATCAACGTATTTGTTGGCACTTAATGGCTGACCACTAAGACGCGCGAAAAACGGTCAAGCAAAACTCTACAGAAAGAATTTCTAAGAGTTGCAACTAGCCAATATAATATAATACGCTAGTCGATATAAATTAACGACTTTTATTTAAGACAACGTTTCGCGCTATCAATTGCGAACTTAGTTTAACGTATTATAAGATCACGTGGCGACATCTCTAAATGAGCACAGAACGGCTTAGGTTTCATGCTAACACAACGGTAGCCGGAAACTGTCTGAAGCGCCTCGCGGCCGGCTTGCTTCTCGCTCGCGTGCCGGTCGTCAAGATACGCACTTCTTTACTCGTCTTAGACGAGATATATGACCGAGCGTTTATTCTATTTTAATACCTAAGCGCGCAAGATTCAAACACGGTAGAATACCGTTACAGTTTTAATAATAAAGAGTCGCATTTTTAAAAATCTAATCATAGATTTTTAAAATATAAGTCTTCAACTAAAAAATGACGCTTGATTCGTTTCTTAATTCTTATAAACAAAGTGGCTGTGATTTAAAACAAGAAAATCTCATCTCGGCACCTATTGGCCTTTGAGAGTTCTTTTTTTTTTTAATTTTCGTTTCGAACACAACTATAAGAAGATTCAAATAGCAAATTCGTAAAAGTTATAAATAAAGCCCCAGCTTCATTTATTTATAAAAAAACACCCTCTTTTTTGAAGGATCATAGAAAATATTGCAATTTAATTTTCTCATTTACTCTCAACGAAATATGAAAATTTGAGCCCTTATGAAGAGTTTAAGCCCTTATGCAACTCAATATATTCAGCCAAAAAAAAATTGTAGTATTATTAATTATAGTTTTATTAAATCTATTCTTTAAACGTGTACAATTGAATCATGTTCTAAATATTTTTAATTCTGTGTCTTAACATCTTTTAAATTATGTAAAATAAAATTAAAAATAAATATTTATAATTTATTTAATATTACATTTTTGGAAAAGTTGCGCAATTAGTTGCGCAAAAAGTTGCGTCACTTTTGGCTCGATAAAGCGACACGAAAAGTGATATAAAAAGTGACGCGAAAAGTGACGCAAAATATTGCATCATAAATTCCGTGATCATTTTCAGGAGGGTATTGCTTAATGGATCTCTCAACAATCACAAGGTTAACAATAATTCACAGTTTCAGAATTGTTGTAAACAATTCTGATAACTTTAATTAATTCACTTATCTTAGATTATCTTAGTTAAACAATATTTTGTATAGAGTTCTATCTTATAGAGTCAACGCTCCATCTTATATCTGTGTCTCTCTCTCTTCTAAAGCTCGTGTCGTCTACCTACAGTGACCGACACGAGACGGTTTCTTACCAGCAGTATTGAGTATGTGCACGAAGCTTACATATATATACATAATATATATATATATATTTATATATATATAAATATACAATTATCGAAAATAACCATTTTTTTGTCGTTATATTATTTTTACAAATTATATCATTATTTTTTTATCATATTACAATTAATTCATGGCATTTTTTATAATTTCTTTTATTTTTCAGCTTTTGAAAGTAAAAAGGCAGTAAATTAAATTAGTTAATATAGAAGCAATTCTATTGTGAATATATTTAAAGAAAGTTCATTAAAAATAAATTAAAATTCTTAAAAGTATTTTAATTTTCAATAATGATTTTGACTGAAAAAGATAAATTGATTGTTAAAGGACAGAGATTGTATAGTGGAATCGCTTCCATGTTAACTGATATTCATATATTAGAATTCAATAATATTTTGAACCAGTGCACCTTATTTAACATGCAATTAACTTCACTAATTCAAAGACCACAATATATCAATTCAGTACCGATTGATGGAAAATTTATACAGTTTATGTTTTCCGGAAATTTAGAAAAAGATCACTGGATATGTATTATAATAATAAAATAATTCATAAATATGACAGTTTAAATCTTAAATATCTACAAGATAAGCATAAGATCTATATGAACAGATTATTTACAAACAAATCAGAATTGAGCATAGTATTCGAAACAGTACAATCACAAACAAATAATTATGATTGTGGCGTTTTTGCAATTGCTTTTACTGTTGCAATACTTTATAATTTATACCCATTTTGTTTGAGATACGATGTTTTTTAAATGCGATTACATCTATCAAGAATTTTTGAAACGCAACAAATATGAATGTTTCTAGTTTTACGAAATTATAATAATGCAAATATGAATTACGATAATCCACCAGATATGATAAGGAGTTTTTGTCATTAGCAACGTCTAAATCAAATACCATTAAATCTAGATTTCAACAAGCTTAAACTATAAAAAAAATTCACGAATGCATTTATTGGCAGAACAGAAAAAGATCATGGAAATGTATCGTAAACAAAAGGATTTAAATCATGAAACAATTTTGATGGAAATTGACAATGACATTTTAGATACAAGTTTTTTAAAACCAGATAATGATATAATGGAAATCGATGATATCCACTTAAATTATAACAATGATAAAATTGGGACTGTTGAAATTAAATTAAATGAAAAAAAAAGAATCAAAAGAAATAGATGAAAAAGAAGCTTAATTTGTAACAGGACTTAATAGGAAAATGGTAACAGAACAATCACATTAATATGAAGAAGATTCAGAAAAAGACATTATTATGTGAATGCAAGAAAAAAAAAGTAATGATAAATTAGAACTAAGATGTGTTCAAGAATCTTTACGAAAGAAAAAAGCTTATATGAAAATAAAAAAACGACAACCAAATATATATAAAAAGAAATAAGAAAATACTAAAATAACTAAATTGCATTTCAAGGAAAAAATGAGTACTGATAAATTGGAAGAAATACGTGCGAATAAGGCTTTACGTAAGGAAGAAGCTTATATAAAAATTAAAGAAAAACAACTAAAAAAATTTGAAGAAAAATTATAAAGTACTAAGATAACATAAATGAAATTCAACGAAAAAATAAGTACTGATAAATTGGAAAAAATACGTACGAATGAGGCCTTATGAAAAAAAGAAGCTTTTATAAAAATTAAAGAAAAACAACTAGAAAAATATCAAGAAAAATAAGAAAATACTAAGATAACAAAATTTTAATTCAAGGAGAAGATGAATATTGATAAATTAAAACAAATACGTGCAAATGAAGCTTTACGTAAGGAAGAAGATTATATAAAAATTAAAGAAAAATAACCCAATAAATATAAAAAAAAATTAAAAAATACTAAAATAACAAAAATTAAATCAAAGATAAAAAAGGGTACTGATAAAATGGAACAAATACGTACAAATAAAGCTTCACGTAAGAAAAAAGCTTACATAAAAATGTAAGAAAAACAACAAAATAAATATAAAAAAAAAATTAAAAATACTAAGATATCAAAAATAAAATCGATTGAAATTAGAGATACTGATAAATTTAAAAAATTGCATGAAAAAGAAAAATCACGCGAAAAAGAAACTTATAGAAAACTTATTAACGAACAATATAATAAATATGAGAGAATGGTACAAATTGAAAATCCAAAATTGGAAAATGCTGATATTATTAACAAAACACAAGTGAAAAATGATTGTCACCAATAAAAAGAATCTTGCACAAGGTGTAAACAAATAGAAATTGATGACAATGAACACGTTAATAATGATACTACAATAAAGAAACCAATAGATGGAAAAAAGCGAAAATATAAATATGATTTTTATTACTAAGACATTATTTATAAAATGTAAACGATAAAAAATTGAAGACAATAATTATAATGAAAATTACAAAAATAATAATCATAATAACAATCATAATATTGTATTGAACAAAGTTATTGATAAAAGAATAAAGGGCAAAGTAGAAAAAAAATTAAAGAAATTAAATGAAAAAATATTAACTGAAAAAATTAATTTAAAGCTGATTGGTTGTATAGCAAATATATATTCCGATCAAAATCTCATATCTGAAAATTACATTGGCTCCATGAAAAATACATGTGTTTATTATTATGCGAAACATTTTGCTTTCGAATATACTAAAAGTAACGATTTCTCCAATTGTTGTCATAAAGGTAAAGCAGAATTGTTAAAAAATTCTCCTTACCCAGAACAATTAAAGTTTTTAACAACTGAATTAACGGAAGAAAGTATTGATTTTCGACGAAATGTTAGGTTGTACAATAATGCTTTAGCATTCGCAAGTTTTGGTGCCAACTTTGATACATTGCCGGGTAAAGGACCCCAAGTTATTATAACATGTGGACAAATTTACCATAATGTATATGCGCTACATCCTAATAAAGATGAAGCACGTAAATATGAACAATTATATATTCTAGATAATGAAATGGCAACCATTAAACGGAATAAGTTTAATACAAATTTAACATCATGGAAACATTTAGATATCTTGATAAGAGACATTAACCCTCATGCTAAAGCTTATAAATGATGCATGAAGTAGAAGAAGAACTACAACGATGTGGAAAAATTAGAAAATACTAAGATAACAAAATTTAAATTCAAGGAGAAAATGAATATTGATAAATCTATTATCCTTCTAGAACTGTTACTATGTCTATTGTCCGCAATAATAATTTGGATGAAAATAGATATAATCTATCTACCTGTGATGAAGTTGCAATAATATATGTTGAAGAAGACGATCTTCTCTCTATTGAATGTGATATTGTCATTTACTATAAGTATGATAAACCAATTAGTATACCGATAATTAGCAAACATACAGATCCTATGACATATCCGTTTATTCATCCTTATGGTAGTTTTGGGTGGATGCCAAATATGAAAAGTAAATTTGGAAAATTTATTATTTCAAATTTGCAAACTTATAATTATGGATTGAGTGTTAGAAATGAATTTAATACATACCTTAATTTATGAAAAATTTCTCAACAGTTCATTGTTGATGCGCTTGTAAAAGTTGAAACCTCCAGATTATATTTCATACGAAAAAACCAAAACTTATTAGAATGTGATTGTTACAAAAATGTAATAGACTATTTACATAACAAAAAAGAATCAGATTAGTTAAAAATTTTAAAAATAGTCATATTGCCATCAAACTTCACAGAAAGTCCACGAATTTTAAGACAAAATTACATTAACCCAATGACACTTGTAAATTCTCATGGTAAACCTGACCTTTTTGTAACTATGACCCGTAACCCACCTTGTAAAGAAATAACTGAAAACTTGAAAATTCATGAAAATGCAATAGATAGACTAGATATTATAACAAAAGTATTTTATTAAAAAGTAGAAGAATTCAAAAATTTAGCAATAAAAAAGGGAATATTAGGGAAATATATTGCAATTAGTTATTTAATCGAATTTGAAAAACGAGGATTACCGCATATGCATATGTTGTTATTCTTAGATAAAAATGATAAATTTGACATTCCCGAAAAAGTTAATAAAATAATGAGTGCAGAAATTGTAAATAGAGATATTTATCTAAAATTATATAGTACTGTTAAGCAATTTATGATACACGGTCCCTGTGGTATATAAATAGTAAATTGTCCGTGTATGGATAAAAATACGAAACAATGTACTAAAAATTTTCCAAAAAAATTTAATAATACAACAACATTTAAATTAAACGAATATCCACTATACAAACGTAAAAATAATGGCGTCAAAATAATTTTCAAAAATAAATTCACAAAAAGATTTGCAGATAATGGATCTGTTGTTTCTTATAATTCTTACTTATTATTGAAATTTAATGTACACATAATCGTATAAGTATGTTTCACTGTACAATGCATTAAATATTTATTTAAATACTGTTATAAAGGTCATGGTTGTGCATCCATTAAAATACATCAAGCAAATGTCGATTCTCAATCAAAAAATAAAGACACTTTTAAAAATGAAAATCGTGAAAATGTTGAATATGAACATGACGAAATCCAACAATACATTAATACATGATATTTATGTCCACCTGAAGCAATGCACAGATTATTAGAATATCCTTTACATGTTATTTAACATACTATAAAACGTCTAAGCGTTCATGAAGAAAATCAACAAAATGTATTTTTCAAAGGAAGGGAAGAAGAAATGATCATGCAAAAAATGTGGGAACAACATTAACAGCATACTTTGAATTGAATAGAGAAGATTTTGAAGCACGAAATTATTTGCATTTAGGAATGCCAAATTTTTATAAATTTGATGAAAAACTGAAAAAAATAGATAGATAGATAATTAATTTATTTATGTACATAATGTTTTACAAATATTAAAGAATACAAAAATGTATAAACATAATAAGGTAACTGAGTATAACAATTTCAAAATATAACAAAATAGGAGCTAATAATATAACAATTTAACAAGATATATGATCAAGAGTTAAAAAGAAATGCAAATTAAAATTAAAATTATGCTGACATCGGTGGCCCATTCTCCAAGGATAGGTGATGAGCAAATGCAGATGATTTGAATACATGAAGTGAGGGTGAATCGTGAAGCGGTGCAGGGAGACCGTCCCATAGCCGCGATGATGTGACCAGGAATGATCTCTGATAATACTCTGTAGATGCAAAACGAATGGTCAGAGGCCTCACATCACCAATTAGCGCCCTGACTGGCTAGTTTCATATAAATCTGAAATATAAATAAGACAGTTTATGCGTTGAGAATATTTGATACAAGAAAGAGGTTGTAAAATAGTTTCTTTTACCAGCTGTAGACAACAAGCCAAGCGAGAAACGATAAGCGGAAATGTGCTCACGCCTACTAACACCATAAATGTAACGAATACCAACATTAATGACTTTCCGATGTCACAGATCAAGCTCAGCAGAAAGATCGCCATAAACAAGACAACAGTAGTCTATCAGAGGAAAGAACAATGCTTGAATGAGATGTTTTCTAAGAACGAAGGTGATACTTCTCCTAAAAAAATTAAGCCTATAAAGCAGAGATAGCCTATAAAGCAGAAAAGTGGAATGAAAGTGGAATGAAAGAAAAAAAAAGAAAACCAATACTTTGTGACAACCTTGGGGATCAGGAGGTTGCACTAATTAATAAAAATATATAAGCTGTAATTAATTAAATGACAAGAAAAAGAGAAGTTTTATTTCAGGAATTTGTACAGTAATCGTACGCTCGCTCATGGATGGCCGCCAGCCGCGTATAGCGTACGCGACGCCGCTTGCACTGATTAAATAACTATTGGCAGGACGAAAAGTAGATCATATAAAAAAACAAGAAGCTAAAAGGGGCACGAGCAATAAACACACAAAAAAGAAAGAATTAGAAAAGCACGAAGGGAATATATGCAATAGAACGCGCACGCGATCGCCCGGCACACACGTCGCACCAATAAAGCAATAAATTATATTATTTTAATTAGCAATCGTGACATTATTCTAATTTACAATTAAAAAAATAGATAAGTGAATCTATCTATTTTCGCTTACTCAAGCTCACGATATTCGCACACACAAAAAATACTAATACGCAATATCGCAAATCGCTCACAAGTCGTGATGGCTCTATATCGAACGCCGGCGACAGAAGAAATAATGCCTTTCTTCTTGTCTCTGCTTAGCTTCATCTCTCGTGCTGTACGCCGCGCGCGCCGCAAGAGAGAGACAAACGATCCTAAACGGACCCAAGCTCAGCTACTCGAGTCAAGCTGCTTACTATCTATATGAATGCACAATATACGTGCTATAGATATTCGCACGTGTGTGCCAACGATTTTGGGTTATGCTTTTAAATATTTGACTCGCGTGGTCTGCTTTCCGTCTTGCCCGTAGTTAGATGCTCCCTTCTGTCGTCTATATGAGCTACAAATATACGCTTAAGTGATATAGCCAATCTGCCATGTTACAACTTAGTAGAATGTACTTGGTAAGTCCAAAAGATAGAGAACGTTATTCTATTAGGTTTTTACTATTACATGTTAAAGAAGCCACATCTTTTGAAGCTTTGCGTACCGTTGATGATGTGATGTACAATTCGTTTTATGAGGCAGCTAAGGCAAAACAATTAATTAATGAAGGTGAAGAATCAGATAGATGTTTGGAAGAAGCATCTTCAACAGAATTCCCTTATGGTCTTTGTGAATTATGTGCTTTTACTTGGTTTTTTCATAATCCTATGAATGCACGAGATTTATATGAAGAACATAAAGATAAGTTTTACCATCCTAAATATGAAAACAATATAGGTGAAAATTTTGCATTGAATGTTGTTAAAAATAATTTAAAAGTTAATGGATTTTCATTAAACGATTTTAACTTACCTAACATAATCACATTTATAGAAGAAGATAATGATGAAATAATTTTAAATCATGATAACAATAATATTCTTAATGAATCAGAAATAAAAATAAATTCTTTAAATGATAAGCAAAGGCAAATATTAAACTCCACTATAAAAAGTTTAAACAACCAAAGTAAAGAAAAATATATTTTTATAGATGGACCAGGTGGAGGTGGAAAAAGTTATTTACTTAAAGTTTTAATAGCTTATTTTAAATATCACAGTATATATTATTTATGTATAGCTTGGACAGCTATAGCAGCGAATTTATTAGTCAATGGAAAAACAGTGCATGCAACATTTAAACTACCGTTAAATATAACAGATTGTACAACTTGTAATGTTAAGCCTAATTCTGCAGAAGGCAAACAATTAAAGGAAACACAAATAATTATTTAGGATGAAATATCCATGACTTCAAAATTTGCTTTTGAAGCAGTTGATTGTCTTTTTCAAGATTTATGCGATTTAAACCAACCCTTCGGTGGTAAAACTGTAATTGTATCAATAGATTTTAGGCAAACATTACCAATTGTTCGACATGGAAGCCGTATCAACATTATTGAAAATTCAGTTAAATTTAGTTTATCATGGCAGAATTTTAAGCAAACGAAGTTAAATGAAAATCTGCGAGTTTCGGATAATGATAATAATTTTAAACAATGGTTGAAGGAAGATATTGGTGAAGGAACACGCCGCAATGTTTTTGAAGATGATAATGAACCAAGTGCTATACCAGATAATTTTATCATAAAAGAAAATCTTGTTGAAGAAATATTCGTTAAAGTAATAAAAATAAACAATACGAATCTAACGATGAAAGTTATTTTGGCTTCTAAAAATAATGATGTTACTGAAATCAATAATAATGTTTTGAATTTAATGGAAGAGAACCATGTTGAATATTAAAATACTGATATAGCTGAAGATGATAACAAAGAAAATTTGGATATTATGTAAACTACAGAATTTTTAAATAAGTTAACTCCTAATGGACTTCCACCACATGAATTACATTCAGAAGTAGGGGCTATCATAATACTTTTGAGAAATTTAAATGTTAATGAGGGACTTTGTAATTGAACAAGGTTGATATTAACAAAATTGCTTAAATATTTCATTCAAGCGGAATCAGCAACTGGAGAAAACAAAGTTAAATTGGTTTTCATTCCAAGAATAAGTTTATCTCCATTTACGGAAGAAATTCCTTTCAATATGCAACGAAAACGGTTTTCTATTAAATTAGGTTTTGCGATGAT
This sequence comes from Anastatus disparis, assembly GCA_017163975.1. Lineage (NCBI taxonomy): Eukaryota > Metazoa > Arthropoda > Insecta > Hymenoptera > Eupelmidae > Anastatus > Anastatus disparis. Next base: position 265,224 of record JAFFSR010000340.1, on the reverse strand, counting down.
TATTATTAAATCTCAAGAAAAAAGTTGGTGTTTATTTACCGTCGCCAGTTTTCAGTCATGGACAATAATATGTTGCTTATTCAAGGACAAAATATAAAAATAATTAAGAATTATTTTTAAATGACAACGCTATTATCAACGTCAAAAAACAAAATGAACAGAACACAATTTATAAAACACATTGTTTATAAAGAGATATTGTAAGGAATATGTCAAAAGATATTGTATATATTTATGTTTTAGATTGTGTATTAGTTGAACTCGAATATATAATAAAAAATATAATATTCACTAACTAGGAGAGTATTACAACTCCGGATCACGGATTTTGCTCAAACTCTGGGATAAGTTTCCAAATGTCAAAATATGAGAGGAAACAGAATTTTAGACACCAACGCTCGATATTTCCCTAGTTATAGGCAATTAAAGAAAATCACTAAAAAAGTTACTAGATTTTTAAACGCATATGGTTTCTTAGCATTGATAGCTAGAAGCTTGAAACCTTTTTTAAATGAAAGCTGAGCTCAAATTCTTTCGAATTAGTAGTTATAGCATGTCAAAATATTATTTTTTCCCAAACCTATAACGTAATCAACATAAGACCCAATCTCAGCTTTTGTTATTAATTAATGTTTTAAAAAGAAAAATCATGTCCAATGTTTATCACGCTATAACTTTGGAAAAAATAGTATTTTGACATGCTATAACTACTAATTCGAAAGGATTTGAGCTCAGCTTTTATTTAAAAAAAGTTTCAAGCTTCTAGCTATCAATGCTAAGGAACTATATGCGTTTAAGAATCTAGTAACTTTTTTAGTGATTTTCTTTAATTGCCTATAACTAGGGAAATATTGAGCGTTGGTGTCTAAAATTCTATTTCCTTCCATATTTTGACATTTGGAAACTTATTCCAAAGTTTAAGCAAAATCCGTGATCCGGAGTTGTGATACTCTCCTAGTAAAATATAAAATATTTACTGAAATATATATCAAATGACGCTATCAAAATCAATAGTTTGATATGATGTTGAATTAGCTGCATAAGAGGGTTTCCAATCAGCGGCTTATGGAGATATGCTGTTAAATCAGCTGCATATGAGAATGCGCTGTTAAATCGGCTGCATATTGAGATGCGCTATTGGATTGGCTGCATATAGGGACGCGCTGTTATTAATAGGTTGCATATTGAAATAATCTCTTAAATCGGCTGCATATGGGGATGCGCTGCTGAAACGGCTGCATATGGGGATGCGCTATTAGATTTGCAATATTTTATGACAAGGTGAGACGTACAAACATATTACATTTGAAAAAAAAAATATTAAAGCGTCTGGAGCGGAGCCTGCATAAAACATTATAAGAAATACGCACCACAGAAGAACCCAATGCCAAAGTATACAGGCTTGGATGAAACGCTACGTTGAGAGATATAGGATACAGAATAATGTAAAACCCGAAAAAATATAAAGCTCGACAAATATAGAACCCAAGAAAATATAAGAATCAAAAAAATATAGAGCCCAAGAAAATATAACAATCAAAAAAATATACGGCTCAAAAAAAATATAAAGCGCAGGAAAATATAGAAATAAAAAAAAATGTTGGTCCCAAGAAAATATAAGTATTAAAAAAATATTGGGCCCAAAAAAATATTTAGCCAAGAAAATATAAAAATTAAAATAATATTGGGCTTAAAAAAATATAGAGCCCAAGAAAACATAAGAATCAAAAAAATATTGGGCCCAAAAAAATTATAGAGCCCAAGAAAATATAAGAATCAAAAAAACATTGGGCCCAAAAAAATAGAGCCCAAGAAAATATAAGAAGCGAAAAAATATTGGGCCCAAAAAAATGTAAGTATCAAAAAAATATTGGGCCCAAAAAAATATAGAGCCCTAGGAAATATAAGAATCCAAAAAATATATAATTCCCAAAAAAATTATAAGAATCAAAAAATATTAGGCCCAAAAAATATAAAGCCAAAGAAAATATCCGAATCAAAAAAATATTGGGCCCAAAAAAATATAGATCCCAAGAAAATAGAAGAATTAACAATATATTAGACCCAAAAAAATATAAGGCTCACTAAAAATAGGACTCAAAAAAAAGTAGGGCCGAAATAATATAGAGACCAGAAAAATATTGGATCCAAAAAAATTAGGGCCCAAAAAAATAAGGCTCAAAAAAATAAATAGTCCAAGAAAATATAAGGATAAAAAAAGAATGGCCCAAAAAATGAGCATTGAATAAAAATATAGGACCGAAAATAATATAAAGCCCAAAAAAATATGGCCCAAAAAAAAGCTTATGACTAATGACTACTAATTATATAGGACCCAATAAAAATTGCTAATCTTATTACCAAAAGATTAGACACAGTTAAGAAATGCGGAGAACCGGAGAACTGGAAAATCGGAGAAACGAAAAAAAAGTGGTTTTACTTTAATATAATATAGGATTCTCTAGCTTTCTCAGTTTATGAGATAATCATGATTGAAAAAATAGGTCTTTTTTCGAAAAATCATCATAACTGTGGTTAAAAAAGTCATAAAAACATTTTACTTGGCTCATTTTAAAGAGGACTATTAGAGTTTTAAAACCCTTTTGGTTTAGTTTTTTGGTTTTTTTTCGATATCATAATTTCCATAAAAATGGCATTCACTTTTATAAAACTTTTTATTTTAATAAATTTTACTCTAGGGTGGGCAAAAGCAATTGAACGGCAGTGTACATATACCATACAAAAAAATTCATCTTACTATAGATATCGTCATTATTAATCGATTTCAAATTGATGGTTGAATTTTATCGTTACACATATGTACAAATCGTAGAGTACCCATACATCTTATGTCCTTTGTCTTCTATATTTGCTGAATTTGTAATGAGAGATTTAGAAGTTGAATGCTTGAGGAGGTTACTATAAATTATCTTTTATAAAAGATATGTGGATAATGTTTTTGTATTTTTCCTAAGAACACAATTAATGATGTAATGAAAGTTTTTAACAATTATGATAATAAGATAAAATTTATAAATGAGATTGAGATTAACAACAGAATTAATTTTTTGGATGTAACAATAATAAAAGTAGATTATAAAATAATCACAAATTGATATCGTAAATCGACATTCTCTGGACGCACATTACAGTTTGATTCTTACTAACCCTTACATCAGAAAAAAGCTATCATTTGCAATTTAGTAAATTAGGCTATGAATTCATCAGACTCTTCTTTCCATGTTGAAAATTCAAAAATAGTTGAAAGTATTCTAAAAGAAAATAAATATCCAACTAAAATCATAGATACACATATAAAAAATAGAATTAATCACATTAATAATAAATAAATAGGACCCCAAAAAAACGTCAATGAGAGCGTAACAGAGGAAGTTACTCGACAGGTTATTACAATACCATATTAAAAAACTAACTAATACTATTAGACATCATTCAAAACATTATAATATTGATGTAATACCTAAGATGGATAATAAATTGGACTGTTTTATCAAGAGTGGCTAAGATAAAATTAATACTGAGGATCAAATTAATGTGGCATATAAAATAAATTGCAAGAATTGTGATTACAGTTATTTTGGGCAAACTAAGAGAGCACTTAAGACAAGAACAGCAGAAAATCAAAAAAATTTTGAGAATTCACATAATAAGCACAACGTGATTTCTACACATCGAGTCAAGCATAATATAAAACATGATATGGATTGGGAAAATATCAAGATTTTAGACAAAGAAAAGAATCATTTTAAGCGTTGTATTTCAGAAATGTTACATATGAGAATACTCAGGGTACTTTAAATTCACAACAGGATACTGAAAAGTTAAGCAATATATACTACATTATCATGTTTTGAGTTTTAAGACATAGTTTTTATCTTATTGTATCTTGCTCAAAATATATGATGTATTGGTACTCATCGATTTGTACATTTATGTAACGATAAAATTTAACCAACAAACTAAAATTAATTACAATGACGATATCTATAGTTAAATAAATTTTTTTTGTATGGAATATGTATACTACTATTATCTGATAATCTGTTTTTGTCAATTTGTTATAGAATGTAAATTGTGTCTTTGTTTTCAATGTTCATATGCTTGAAGGTACTTAATGAAGGTTCGAGATTGTAACCGAAATGTTGTGACTGTAATAATGTATTAGGCAATAGAATTATTGTTTTTCTTGTCTGAATACAAGGTCAATTAAATACTGTTTCTTATTCTGCATAAACCAGACGTTAAGATTTCAAAAAAAAAATATTCATTACAGCACCATATTTAATCGTAACAAATAAACCTCAAATTGACGCAATTAAATCGGTGGTAATTCAAGATATTGATTTTAACGTCAGAATTAAAATTTACTAAAGCATTATACTTAATTGCATACGAATATCAACTAAATTAAATCAATAATAATTCAACATTTTTGAATTCGATATGGGAATCAAAATCTATTGGAACATCATATTTAATCATGCAAATAAGCCCCAAATTATTAAAATTTAAGAAAAATTATTCAATATTTAGAATTTGATTAAAAACTAAAAATAAATAATAATTGTATTTTTCGAAAGTTAATATAATAAGCATAATTTATTTAAAGACGTTCAAGTATGTAAACACACGTACACATACGTACAGACACGTACAAACACGTACTCACGTGCAGACATGTACTAACACGTACACACATGTAAAAACTCGTACACACAAAGAAAAAGGTACAAACTAGTATACACACATAGAAACCCGTTGACACACGTACATCCACGTACAAATACACACGAAGACATAAACACACGTACAAACACGTACAAAGACCTACACATACGTATAAACACGTACAAATATCTACAAACACAAACAGGTACTCACATGTAAAAAAACGTACAAACTGGAAAACACACTTAAAAACACGTAAGTATACGTTGACATACCTGGACCCACGTACAAAAACATAAAAAACATAAACACACGTACAAACACCTACGAACACTTACCTACGTGTATAACCACGTACAAACATATGCACACCCACACACACGTAAAAACACATACAAAAACGTACACACACGTACACACGTGCATACAAGTACAAAAACACGAACACAAACGTATAAACATGTACACGTAGGAATACGTTCACATACGTACACAAATTTACAAAAACGTACGAACGTATGTGGCTGTTTCTTTTCGCAAGGTATAGTTATTTTTGTATATATAATATACATTTATATATCATACATTTGTTATCATTATTAATTTATTGATATGATTGATACAAATAAAATAAAATAAATAATTTAGAAATAAGTCAACAAAAACTTACAATATTAATTAAATATAGGTCACTAAAGTTAAATACACTGCTTCATTTCATAATATTTTTATTCTTATAATACAAGGACATACACACACGTTCAAACACGTACAAAGACATACATACACGTACCCACATGTACAAGCATGTACAAACACACACACGCACACACGTACAAACACGTTCACACAAGAAAAACACGTAGAAACACGTACAAACACCTACAAACACGTACGAACAGGTACCCACATGTAGAAAGGCGACAAACGCACACACACATAGAAACACGTAGGCACGGGTAGACCCACGTACAAACACGTACAAACACGTGCACATACGTATGAATACATACGAACACGTACAAGCACGTTCACACACGTACGATCACGTAAAAATACGTAAAAACACGTTCTCACACACAGAAATACAAACATGTACACACACTTTTAAACACGTAAAAATACGTACACATACGTACACACACGTACGCACATGCACACATACGTACGCACATGTACACACACGTAGAAACACTTTAGGAAATATATATATATATATATATATATATATATATATATATATATATATATATATATATATATATATTTACAGGAAGCAATAGCTAACATTTAAAATTATTTGCAACGTCATAAAAACGCCACAACTACGTCACGAATTGAAAAATTTCCAATTTTCAGAATTCGAAACGCTTAAAAACGTTTAAAATAACGTTTTGGTACGTTTTCATATATGCAATGGCTTTAACTGGAATCGCTTCAATTTGATTACTGAATGGAATGACAAGCCATATAACATTCGGATTACCGATAGATTCAAATAATATTGAAAATGCATTTTTAAAATTAAAATTTCATAAAAAAAGTTATTACGAACAGACATTATTTGGGACAAATCTTTAATACTTCCCAAAAAGCGTTAGAAATAGTCGACTAAACGTTACAAAATGTTTGTTCAAATAAAAAACCTTTGGCGATAAATTAATCAGCTTAGGTGGAGATTTTCGACAAATTTTAACAGTATCAAAACCTAGAATCAAAGATACAATTATAAAAGAAGCGATGAAATATTCATGTCTTTGACCACTATTTAAAATTTTTAATTTAAAAAAAAAACATAAGATGTAATGATATAAAAGTTTCTTCTTTTGTATTAGATATAATTAAAGAAAAAACCAATACATTTATTATTCCTAAAGAATATAAAAATAATGATATATGACTGATTTCGTTCAGATTCATGCAGAGCGTCACTGATTGACTTTTTTTTCTCTTCTCAGTGATAAAAAGACCTTCCAATATGTATATAAAAATAAAATTTACCTCGTAGAAAATTGTTTTTTTAAAATATGTTTTTTCTTCGCTCCACCGTATTTAGTGTGGGGTGTAAAAATGAAAAATAAAAAATTAAAAATGAACCTCTATTTTCGAATTGCCGTAGCTCTGTAAATTTTCGACCTTTTCGGACGTTCTTCTAATGAAAATATGCGAAGTCTAGTCTAGTTTTAGGTGTCGTTTTAATTATTGCGATACGAGTTGATCTCTCTAAGTAATTCATAAAAAACCGAAAAAAGCGATTTTTTTTAAAACACAATTTTCTCAAAAACTGCATTTTTTTTTTAATTTTCATGTTTTTATACATAAAAAATACTAACTTTTGGGATAGGTGAGAATATGCGATATTGTCTTATTTCTTTAAACAGATTTTCAAATGTTTTTTTTATATTTTCTATTTTAAAGCATTGATACCATGGCGCATCATGCCATTCTTCCAACTATTACGTCTTTTCATAATTTGTTTATGCTTTTATTTATTAATGTATCAAAAATATTAACAGAAATCTTTATTTTTTTATGTGCGTCTGAAATTCCACGTTCATCTAAATAGGAAGTATATTTAAAGTGTAAAGAGCTTGAATCGACATTAAGAATACGAACCTCAAAAATGTCAAATAATGTAAGAGATACAAGAGGCAGATTTCTTAACCAACATCAAGATAGAAAACGATCTACAGGAAGATCTAAAAAGAGGCCAAGGAAATTTCTTGGTAGGAGTGAAAAAAATTATCCTGAAGCTAAGAGAAGTAGACTCTTTACTTCTTTTTCTAAACTGAAAAGAACAGAATTTTCAAGTTCCGGGGCAAAAAATAGAATTGTTGATATCAACATTCTATTTCCTGATTTTGAAAAAATTAAGTGCTGTAATGTGTGCCATAATAAAATACATTTTATTGAATCTTCTTTTCAAAGACTAGGATTAACTAGCTCGGTGGCTCGCACCTCGGTCCTTTCAGAGCTTTGCTTCGCTCAGCTCTGAAATGCTCTTGGGCCTTGCATCGCGAAGCGATGCATGTGCTGTAATGTGTGCCATAATAAAATACATTTTATTGAATCTTCTTTTCAAAGACTAGGATTAACTAGCAAGAGAGTGGGTGTTATGAATAATGCATGTGAAGTGAATATACGTAGTGTTCTTGCTGCTCGTGCACTTGGCCAAGGACTCGCTGGCTTATCTACTTTTTGTGGTATAATAAATTTGCCAAAGCCAGTTGCACAGTCAGCGTTTAATGTTATTAATGATCAACTTGGTGAAGTAAGTGAACAAGTGGCAGAAGAATCTATGTCTGAAGCTGTTAACGAAGAACTTGATTTGATTTCTCTAAATAGTGCTGAACTGTCTGTTTCTGGTAATGGATCATGGTGAAAAAGAGAATTTTCTTCATTACAAGGGTTAGCTAGTATCATCGGAAGCCAAACAGGCAAAGTGATAGATACTGCTATTAAAAATAGTTTCTGCAAAGATTGTACACGTTGGGAAAATAAGCAAGGGACATCTGCTTATGAAAAATGGCGAGAGTTGCATAAACCAAATTTTACAGCTAACCATCAAGGCAACGCTGGAAGCATGACAGAAAGAGGTGTTTGAAAATGTTTGAAAGATCAGAAAAAAAATATGGTTTCAAATATAAAAATTATATTGGAGATGGAAATTCCAAAATTTTCAAAGAGGTTTCTGAGTCTAAGCCACACGTAGACTCTATTATTGTCAGAATGAAAGAGTGCGTTGGCCATGTCCAAAAGAGAATGGGGACTCGACTCAGAAATCTAGTTTTCATCTCAACTTTAATATGCAATCAGTAAAACCCTTCCAGAATAAGTAGTTCGAAAACTGTAAAAATTATAAAGCAGATGCAACTTTTTCAACAAAACAAACAAAACTGCTTGTAACTCGGAAAAAATCGAGCGTTGGACCGAATGGACGCGGCTTTTTTCATGATTTTATGTAAGAAAAAAGATGCCAAAGCTAGAAGAAAATTCAAGACCCAAATGCAATGCACTCTCCTTGTCAGTCTCATACGAAGGAAGCAAATACTCTAAAAAGAAAGGGTCGTATGGGTGTGGAGGATTCCTATGCTTTAGGTGCATATTGAATTCATGTACGTATATAATTTTATTTACTATTACAAAAATAAATATAAATTAAACACATAAATTTTGATACTATTTAAAATATAAAATTTTAATATAACTTTTTATTTTAAAATAAAATGTAAAATGATGACTTTATATTTAATGTTATTTTTTACTTTTTAGATGGATACAATCAATTCAAAAAGTTATCAGTTTCAAGGTGGATACAGATGTTTCAAGCACCTAGCAGTGTGACAGTTAAGGTTAAGACTGTCAGAAAAAATAAAAAATTTTATTGCTACGACGAAAAAAAGATGAGTATTAATAAAGTATCCTATAATAAGATAAACTATTATTATTGTTTATTTCACTAACTTACATCTTTTTGCATTCCAGCTTCATCGAGTCGAATAACAAGGTTCTTTTGCCTGGTATCTTTTTTTTATATTGTTGGCTAAAATTAATAAGAGATATCAGGAAAAAATTATTCTATACAAGATAAATATAGCATTAATAATTTTAAGATATAATAATTAAAAACTTTAAAGCTGTTTTTCTCAAATATTGAATTTTGAAAATTTTAGATGCTGTCCCGTAAGATTTTAGCTGACCACTGGATGGATCTGACTTTTCCAAACTGATTGAACTTCAGTATAAGCATCATTCTAGCGTGAATGGAGGGTTTTGAAATCGAATGACTAAAAGTTGTTGAAAAATCCAAAAATAAGGTAAAAAAATAAAAATTTATTTAATAAATTAATATTTTTTGTGGAAAAGTAAAAAATTTTTTGTATTTTAGAAATTCCCTTACTTACGCGAGAATGATGCTAATACTGAAGTTTAATCAGTTTGGAAAAGTCAGATCCATCCAGCGGTTCAGCTCAAATCTTACGGGGGAGCCATCATAAGAACAAGAATTCATCGGATGATTATGGGACTACAGATAAGCAAAATGAGCTTATGGAAGCTTAAAATAAAGGTATTTTAGTCTACTTTTAAATATTATTTTCATTTACAAAGAATTTAATGAAATCTAGTTAATACATATCTTTTTTACTAGCAAGGGGAAAAGGTGTTTTGTGCCCTTAAAAATCTGCTTAAAAAAAATATGGCAATATCGCATATTCTCACCAATCCCGAAAGTTAGTATTTTTTATGTATAAAAACATATAAAAATAAAAAAAAAAATATATAGTTTTTGAAAAAATTGTGTTTTAATAAAAATCGTTTTTTTCAGTTTATTATGAATTACTCAGAGAGATCAACTCATATTGCAATAATTAAAACTAGACGACACTTAAAACTACACTTGATTTTGCACATTTTTATTAAAAGAACGTCCGAAAAGGTCGAAAATTGACGGAGCTACGGCAATTCGAAAATAGAGGTTTATTTTCAATTTTTCAATTTTCATTTTTACACCTAACACTAAATACGCTGTAGCGAGGAAAAAACATATTTTCGAGCGTTCTATGAGGTAAATTTTATTTTTATATACATATTGGAAGGTATTTTTATCACTTATTTTTATCATACATTTATTGTAATTAAAGTGAAAATAATTTTGAAGATTGTTATGGATGAACGCAGAAGTGATAAATATATTTTATGAAGATTTCGACTTGTACAATTTCAAAAAATATGGTATATCAATACATCCAAAACTGACATAAGTTTAATCGTATATTACTGACAATGAGAATGAGTTAATTTAATATTAATATATACTAATGTATGTGACATGCTGATTTTAATTATTTGTTCAAATTGCTCCTAAGTTCTTATACATGATTAGATTCAATTATTGCTGTCACATCATTGGATAAATTCAAATTATAATGAAAATCAATTCTCATAAAATGAGAATTTTATTTACCAATGTGAATATAATAAGCTACTCTAAAAAGATACGGCAAGAATTAGAATCAATCATTTTCTGAAACTTAATTTAAGAATATACATCAATAGGTAATTTAATTTCAACAAGACTCGAAAAATAAAATTCAAGTCAGTGTCTATCATCCGCTAAGTCTATAAAAAAATATAATCATTTATCTGTTATAGACATTTATATTATTCATCTGTACTGTTATGAATAGAATGCTCAATCGACCTAAATCACACTATTTATAACTCGTAATACAAAAAAAGTTATTACAAAGTACCAACCATTATTTCAAAAAAATTTGTCAGGATTTACATTCATACATGTTTTAAAGTACCCTGTTGAAAAAATTCATATGAATTTTCATATGAATTTTCAATAAAAATTTTTCATATGAATTATTCATGTATTCAATATGTATTTTTGTTTCATTTTTATACATTAAAAAATTTAAATGAAAAATTTACATAAAAAATTCAAATTTTAAATTCATATAAAAAGTTTATATTATAAATATAGATAGATAGATAGATATTAATTTATTTTGTAAAAGAGTACAAAAAGGCGTGTAATACATCAGATTACATTACAAGCAATAAATAATAATTCTGTATAAAGTATTGCACATAATATAATAAGATATCACAGTCAAATATTAAAATTAATATATAATACCGTATCAGTAAGTCACTATATAAAAGCGATATCACAGACTACTCTAAATACACGCAGGAAGCATAAAAACATAAATTACAATAAAAACAGTCCTAAATATCTATCAGTCATAAAATTAAAATCAATAACACAATTTAAAAGATAAAGCATAAAGCATAGCCATGACATCAAATAAAAATAAAATTGGACATAACAATGCAACAATAAATAAAAATAATATAATAATAAAATTCAAAAATAAAAACTTGATACCGAAGATGTCATGACTACAAATAAAAAGAAACAGAATCACTCATTCTTTCTACATTCATTCAACCATCATTCGCGCTAATAAATACATTCACACCTTAAATCTATATATAAGACAAAACAAAATAAATTAACATAAAATTAAAATACTTAAAATTAAGATCACTCGAGGTCGAGTAAGTACCTCCTCAAAGCCGACTTGAACCTGCCGAGCGATGGAAGATTTTTTATATCGGCAGGCAGGGAGTACCAGAAATGCGCACCTTGAACTTGAAAGGAATTTCTTCCAGTCTCAGTACGCATGAAGGGCACTGCGAAGTCCTTAATCTCTCCCCTAGTGGCTACCCTAGATACATATCTAGTAAAGAGACTCACTAGATACTCTGGAGTATTCATGCGTACGATTTTGTACATAAGTATAGCCATAAAATACTGTCTCCTTGAATCAGTACGCAGCCAACCAAGAGCAGCTCTATGAGGAGAGATATGATCGCCCATTCTCACACCCATTACATATCTCACACATGAATTTTGTAGTCTTTGTAAGCGTCTTCTCAACCCCTGCGAAGCATCAAGCAAAACTACTGAGCAGTAGTCGAGGTGCGGAAACAGCAAGGCGGCTGTGAGTTGTTTACGCAGGGCCTCAGTGGTGTACCGACGGAAAAACCGCAAACTATACATTATCCTATTAAATTTTTTAGTCATCATATTAATGTGCGGCTCCCATGACAACCTAGCGTCAAGCACAACACCAAGGCTCACAACGGTATCAGAGAAAGATATGTCGTCACCACCCTCAAGCTCAATCGTTCTCGACTCACCAGTATAGAAGTCATTAATAAATCGACTACTGCCAAAAACGATTGCTTTAGTTTTGCTTGCATTTAATGTGAGAGAAGCATCGACAGCCCACCCCGACACCGCCCTGGCCGCCCTCTGCAAAATACGAATACCTTCATTCACATGTTCATAAGGGACCTGAGTATAGATTTGAATGTCATCAGCATATAATATGTGCTCGACGAAACAGGGGTCAAGTGTGTCACGTATATTATTAATGTAAAGGCAAAACAACAGAGGCCCCAGCACTGAACCCTGTGGGACTCCTAGATTGGTTGTTAGCCAATCTGAATCCTCTTTTAAGTGTGTAGAAACCATTTGTTTCCTACCTGATAAATAGGAGCTAATCCATTCAAGTGCAGCCCTGGAAAGCCCCATCGATCTAAGCCTTGCAAGCAATTTGGAGGGGCAGATCGTGTCGAAAGCCTTACTAAAGTCAAATAGAAGTAGTAACGTGGCAAGTTTCTTGTCAAGACCTGATCTTATGTCGTCTGTAAGTTTAAGTATGGCAGTCTGCGTAGAATAGTGCTTTCTGAAACCAGTCTGCAAAGAGTCAAGTATTTTGTGTGTCGTAATGTACTCTTGCAGTTGGTCATGGGCAATCTTCTCCAGAACCTTTGAAAGAAAGCATAATATTGCTATTGGCCTAAAATCTTTAGGCATCTTAGGTGCAGGACACTTCTTTAAAGGCACAATGCGTGCACGCTTCCAAAGGCAAGGGAAGATCCCCCGCGCAAAAGAGGAATTGAAAAGAGTCACAAGATGCTCTCCAATAAACGGTAGTGCTTTGAGTATCACACTCTGCGGAATGTCATCCTCGCCACAAGCCTGTGATGAAAAATGCGAAATTGCAAGGATTACATCATTAATATTAATTGGCTTGAAGGCAAAGCCACTTTCACTGCACTCTGAAAGAATCTTCTTACGTTCCGCAGTATCATCGTGCGGCGAGACTGACACCCCCGCAAAATGTGCATTAAGCTGATCAGGAGTGAATCCATTCAAGTCCCCTTGAGGTCCGGACAGGAGTCCCAGGTCTTTTAACTCCTTCCAGACATTACCTCCAGCAAGAGCATCAAACAGTCTATTATGATAATAATTTGTCTTAGCATGTTCTGTCTGTTCGTCTATAGTTTTACGCAGTTTCAAGAATTCAGAGAGATAACACTCCTCCTTCGTCCGTTTAAACCTACGATACGTGGCATCTCTCTTGTGCCGCATCTGCGACAACTCTTTATCTATCCAAGGAAATTTGTCTTTACCAATTTTAAGTGACTTTAGTGGCGCCAGATTTTGTATTGCTGCCGTAAGGTTGTCGCAGAGGCAGCCAAGCGCAGATTCCGGGTCAACTGTACCAACTGTAAATGGCGTCCAATCACAGCCGGCCAAACTCTGCACCAATAAGTTTGGACAGATATCTTTATAATTCCTATACTCAATTATCTTTTCATCTGTCTTCATAAAATTACAAGAAATGCATACATCAATTAAATTGTGCCGACTGTGAAAATTCGCCGGTAAGTTGCGTGCGTCAAGTACTGTGTCATTATCGTCCACAAGAATCAGGTCAATCCACGTGTGAGACGTCGGAGTGTGATGCGTGGCACCGTGCTGAACCAACTGTAACGAAAGCTCAGCCGATCATTTATTAATGAATTTGGCATCACTGCTCTCACGCAGGAGATCGGCATTCAGGTCTCCCATTATGATTGCATGAGAGTATTCAGAGGCAAAATTTCTTAAGTTATCCAAAAAATCAGTATTTCTAAAAAAGGAAATTGCAGGAGGTCGATAAATAACAGAAATCAGCGCGGCTTCGGAGCTGCCCAATTGCACGGAACAAAAAATATATTCAGGTACCTCCGGTTTGCCTTCACTATGATTAGTTTTAGTATCTGAAGTAGCCAAAATAGTGCACTTTAAATTATCTTTAATATACAAGGCAACTCCTCCACCACGCAAGTTTCTGTCTTGTCTGAATACTTTATACCCCTTGACCCGAATGACGTCATCCGAAACAGATGGACCCAGCCAGGTCTCAGCCACTCCAAATATGTCGCAAGAGGGACCATCACTTAGAAACTCACGTACTTGCCCAATGTGAGCCCTTAAAGAGGTCACATTCAGAAAGCATGCTCGCAGTTCACCCCTCCTCCCCGTACGACTCCCCGAGGAGGCCAGGCGCAGTCATTGGGGAGAGGCCACACTTGACATTACTCCATTATTCGCCAGTATATTTCGTTGATGATCAAAGGCTTTAGTAGTATTAGTATCACATTTATTATTATTGCACTTGACATTCGATAGAATTTCAGAATTGTCTTTATTTGCATTTACACCATTATCTAGTTTCTTGCTATCTATCAATAAATTATCTAAGTCATTTTCATTAAAAAAGTTGTGTGCTCTCTCCCCTCTCTCCCTCCTCACCAGAAATCTGCCATGTCTGTGCCAAACGAATTTAAAGCCATTTTCTTTGGCATACTTTTTCAATTTTTTAAAATTAGCATATTTCTCTCTAGGCAAAAATTCATTTATAAATATCAAGCTGTGATGTTTGATGGAAGAAAGACTGCCAAGGAGGGAGGGATTAAGATCCGCCGTCGAATAACCCGTGAATTGTCGTTTAGCTTCAATCACCTTTTGCACCAGGTCCTCCTCAGAAAGTCTAACCAGCAATGAGAATGAACCCCTCGGGCCGCCACTGATCTCACGATCTGCAGACACCTCGTTTAGATTGTCATGTTTAGCAATTTTCTTAACAGAAATTATATTCGTACGCTTGATTGTCGGGAGAATGGTACCAAGAACGGCACAGGCGTAATCATCCGGCCCAACATTGACTGCTGAGCAGTCAAACCCGCCAGAGATCACCAATGTACCACTCCCAGAACCACACTCCGTCTCAACTTGACGAGGTGCCTCCTTACTAATTATATTATGTGTATGTGGTGCTTGTATTATTTCTACAGATTCAGATGCGTGTAAAGTGTGCTCATTCATTCCCGTGAGATCCGCAACGGCCTGCGCTACGCCAGCTACCTCGGTTGTAAGGTTAAAGAAACCCCTGTCCACTCCGTGAAACTCGTTGCTTAGAAAAGTTTGAATATTATCAAATTTATTACTGATGATTTTATTATACGTTTCAGTTTTATTGTTTAGAGCAGACAGGAAATTCCTTTCCGAAGTGACTATTATTTCCTTAAGTTTTCGATTTTCCTCTAACAGCTGCATCTGCTTAGTTTCTAAATTTTTAATAAGTTCATTTCGTTTTTCAATTTTGGACACAATATCCCGCAGAATTAAATAATTTATCAAGCCTGCCAGATAGTGCGCCCTCTAGAGCAGATACAGCTGCCTGCAATGAGGAAAAATCTAAGTCACCTCGGACCACATCAAAATTATTATTATTCTTACAATTATTACTATTATTATTATTCGGGGAAGCGTGCGCAGCGCCACCTCCCAATCGCTTATTAGATAAATGTATACTTAAACTACTTCTCCCTCCATCCGCCGTGGCACCGCTGTTATTGTTGATGGTCGAAGTTTGCAGGCTGACAGGTGTCACTTTCGAGTCAGTTCGTGAAGGTGTTGAGGCACTGATGGGCTGATTGGAAACAGCTTTGCGTGCAATCTGCGAAACTCCATTGACCTTGATGCTACCACTGACTGATGATGTTGAATTATTTTTTATTTTTTCAATGCACCTTTTACATTCATACTTTGTGCCATTTTCCATTTTTGAACGAGTCATGCATTTCGCATGACAACGCTGTCGGCACGTGAAACACAAATGGAGCTTTGCCATACCCCATTTATCATTGGTGGATAACTTACAAATCGCACAACTGTCCATTACTCCGACCTCTATTGTACACTACAGTAACTAAAACTGATCTCCTTATAGGGTAGTGTAGACTTCTATTTTATCGGTCGGAAAAATTAGCCACCAGGATCTCTGCCTGCAGATAAAAAATTGCCTCCAAACTAACCTCAAAACTGCGATGATTCTAACCTCCAAGGAACAGCACACTGATGTAAAATACCAGATAAAATGCAAGGACCGCTGATAAAACTGATGATTTATAACTGAGACGGTTCCTTGCAAATTGAGCGTGCAAGAGTCTGTAAGAAAAACGCCCTAGGGCACAAAAATGCAGTACCAGAACGAAAATAAGAAGAGTGAAAAATAAAACGTGTTTAACTACTTACAGATGGAGGGGTGTATTTATAATATAAAAAATTTATATTATAAATACATATAAAAAATTTATATGAAAAATTCATATGAAATATTCAAGTGAATAATAATCATGGTGATCATCTTATTATTTTTATATGGGAAGAGAATGAAAAAACTTCAAAATCCAACCTGCAATTTTTTATATGTCACAGACATTAGTAAATATTAAAAATAAATTAATTCATTCTTATTGTTAGTGATATACGATTAAACTCATGTCAGTTTTGGATGTATTGATATACTATATTTTTTGAGATTGTACAAGTCGAAATCTTCATAAAATATATTTATCACTTCTACGTTCATCCATAACAATCTTCAAAATTATTTTCACTTTAATTTCAATAAATGTATGATAAAAACATGGAAATACACTTTCTTAAACAATTATAAGACTTTTTTAACTTATCATTGATAAAATAATTTCATAAATAGACACATAGAGTCAATTTATTTATTTTCAACTTTCATCTCACTTTACAGTAACACAAAATTGATAATTCTGAAATTGAGTGATCAATTCTATAAAAAAAAGTAAAATAACTAATTTTAATACAACTTGCGTAGTATCATTTTTCAAATTCTTTTGAAATAATTTCAAATTTAAAACTTAAGAAATTCATCTTAAAATCACATTTTTCATTATTTTTATTTTTTCTAAGGGATCACCTAGGATGTCCACTCCGAAATTATTAAGCCATATGTATACATGTATTTCCTGCCTCGATAAAGTTTTTTGGAAATGGAATCATGGTTCGAAACCTTGAAAAGTGGTATTTCAATGTTTCAAATGACTTAAGCTCAGCGGATGGCTACATGAGCACTTATGAATTACTTTTTTCTCAAAATTTAGAATATTTTTAACAAAAAAGTTTCTCAGTAATATATTGTTAAAACGCAACCCAACAGTAATTTAAGCCTAAAATTAGTAAAAAATGTCAAAAATATGGTTTTAGCCCAACTTTGAAGCTTTGTAGCTCTGAACATATACACTAAAAAGATCTATGAAAATTCTAAGTGGTCAATAATATGGAAAAGAATCATTTTACCAATTTTTAGCGAAAAAAAATTTTTCGTCCTTCGATTTGGCAGAGAATGGGCGATATATATATATTGTGACAACCTTGGGGATTAGGAGGTTGCACTAAATAAATGTATGTTAAGTAATTATGCATAAAGTTATATATAGAATAATGATACAGACAATGTACTTTATTAATTAATTACAGAGTTAAAACACGCACGTTCAAGATGGACGCCAGCCGCGTATAACGTACGCGACGCCGTATTTAATAGTAGAGAAACTATCGGCAAGAGAAACGCAGATAGTTTCAACAATTACGCACTAAAAAAGGGCACAAGCACACAAAAAAAATAATATTAATAGCACGAAGGGTATTTAGCACTAGTACGCGCACGAAGTCGCCCGGCACACACGTCGCACAACAAAAAGAAAGCAATAACGTTAAGCTAGTTATAAAGCACGCTGGCACTAGCAAAATCAAGGCTCAAGACTTGATTTTTTAAATACAAGAAAAATAACGCTAATGAGTCTCACTCACACAGCAATTTACTATCTATAGAGCACAAAAAAAAGGAAAATACTGTATAATATTACAGTGACGAACGCTCTTTACTTCGTGACGACGACAGAAAGAATAAAGCAATGGCGATTTCTTTCTGTCGACCAAGCTCGTTGCTCTTGCGGTCTGCTGCGCGCGCCGCAAGAGAGAGACAGACGATCCTTAACGGACCCCAAGTTAGCTACTCTAGTCAAGCGGCTTGCTGGCCCTATGCCAGCCTTATATGCTCGCGCGTGTGTGCCAACGAACTCGTGTACGGGGCTAAGAGTTTGACTCGCGTGGTCTGCTTTCCTTCTTGCCGACAGTTGTAGGCTTCTTTCTGTCGTCTTGACGCTTAATATTATACGTTTAAGTAACATGGTCAAATTGCCATGTTACAATTCCCCCCCGCCACACGAAAGTACTTCGGTGGAACCGATAATTTCGTTAAATATCGAGAGCACAAGCTAGAAACAAACAAAAAAAATTTTTGGCTATATTTAAATATTAGGGCTTAGTCTAAGATAACCGGTGTTATCTGCATCGGTGTAAAGTGTATATAAGAAAATCTTCTTCTGCTATGTCTGTTGATATTACTTATTTAAATTAAGGGTAAGTGTTCCGCGCTGTATGTGAGGGAGCTTAATGTAAAATGACGCGACTGGCTGGTTCATTTAATATCATTTACAAGAGTTATATTTCTTAAATCTAGTTATATGAATATTTACCTAGTTAAAGCACACATATCCCATTCTTACATGTAGTTATTCATACGCCTAAGAAAATTCTAATATATTTATTATTCATACAAAAAAACAATATTGAATATTTAGATAAAGCAAATTCTACTTACTGAGAGATGACGCTCTGGTATTTTGTCGATGCATGCTGGGTTCTGTGATTATTACATTGCAGCAAATTTTTATAATTATATAAGCCATTGTAATAGAATTAAATTACATGAAATTTAGCTAAGATAATTTTTATGTTGTATTAAATGGTAATCAATTAAAATAAAATATTGCATGAATAAGTTTTTGAGTAAAAAAAATCGTTACAAGTAGCTATCAATTTGAATGAGCTTAATAATGAATATGAATGAATGACGGGTAATTTAACAAGCTTATTAAGTACACACAAAAGAATAATGATTGTAGATAATGATATAATATGCTGAAAGGGTAATGGGTTGGTAAGGTTCTATAATTAACTAAAGAAATTTGATTTTACTATTTATTACTTAGATTTTTAGCGACGTTCATGGCGTCTACACCTAAGACACGTACGCTTGGTCACGCCTGGTTCGCCGCACCCATGACAAAAGGTTCGTTTATGTGCCCTACACACGGTCCAATTATGATTATCTCCTTTACAATTCCAGCACTTTGGTCTTGCAGCTCCCAGTGCTGGATCGGGCTTTTCTCCAGCCGCGACAGGTCGCGTAGGCGATTTTTCACGAGCTGGAAGGGCAGGGATTGGGAAATTAGCTGGAGGGGATATTTCTAGGGACATCAAGGAAGGGATATTTGGGGGGGTAGTTTGGGAAGTGCTAGGTATAGGACAGGGTGACAGTGTAGCTAACAGTGGCGGTGGTGTATGTGTTGAAGGATTGTGTTGGTGATTGGATGGTATGTGTAGGATGGGATATGGTTTTTGGGAGGGAAGCTGGAAGGGGTTAATGGCTGCAATAGATGGTAATATGGATTGGAGACATAGGACAGCTTGGGAAGGGGAAAGGGTAGGAGTTGGAGCAGGAACAGGGATTTGAGGAAGAGGTGGTGAGGTTAACAGGAATGGGTTGAAGGAGGGTGAGTTGGGGATAGGATTTGGTAGTGGTTGTTGTATGGCTGGAAGTGGTGGTGATGTTGGAGCTGGAAGGTTTTGTGGTGGAGCTGGAAGGGTGGCAGAGGCTGACGGCGCATCTATCTCCTCGTTAGCATCGCATAAATGGCGGGTGCCTCTCATGCAGGCCATAGTGCGTGGGCATGGTGGCTTTTCGTGGTCTTCCACGTTTGCGCACATCTCCTCGTGCGGTGGACGGAACGTCAGATCGTTGTATGGCCCTCTGCCGGGTCCTACGCACACTTGCCGCCTCATTTGATGTAAATTGGTCGGCCTTGCTCGTTGCATTTTCTGAAATAGAAGAGGATGGGTTATGGTGCTGTTGTCGTCGAGACGGTATATATCTTTTAAGATCATTAACAAAAACTTTAGTCTGTCGCTTGGTGTCGACGTCTTCAACTAGATATACCACCGGTGAGAATATCTTAATAACTTTGGCCGGGCCAATGAATTTTGGCGCTAACTTTGCAGCGAATTTGTCTACAGCTGATGACAATGCATGGTTTCTACGACTTACAAGATCTCCCGGTTCAAACGTTACATGCCGTCTATTTTTATTATAATATTTAGCTTGACGAGCCGTTGCTTGATCTGCATATTTCTTAACGAGATCATGTATCGCAGGCAATCTTTTTGCTCTGTCTGCCCATTCTTCTATATTACCTTGCTGAATTGGTGTAGGATTTTCTATGGATTTACGGAATAGGATTGTAGGAATAGGATTGCGACCCATATTTAAGAATGCTGGAGTAAATTTCGTTGACGAATGTAACATAGTATTTAACGCGAAGCTAAATTCTCCTAAGTGTTTATCCCAATCACGATGGTCTTGCTCTATAAAACTGTTAATCATAGGTTTTAAATTACGATTGATTCGCTCTACCGGATTTGATTGCGCATGATAAGGGGGAGTAGTAGAATGTTTAATGCCATACATCTCTAAACGGTCATCTACGATTTGATTTTTAAATTCTAGTCCGTTATCGGTGACTAGACATTGTGGACAGCCCCATCTATTTATGACAAGTTCTTCGAATGCTTGAATCACGTTTTTACCGTCTGCTTTACGGAGGGGTTTTAATTCTACATACCGAGTAAAAAGGTCTTCAAACACTATAATATATTTATAACCGGCTCTCGAAGGTGGTTTTGGGCCATTTATATCTGCTGAGACTACCGTCCATGGGCCTTGAATATATCTTTCTCCCATTAGACCGGCTGGAGCCTGTTGAGACTGTTTATGAGCTTGACACTCTTGGCACGCTCTTATATACTGACAAGTGTCGTGGTAATATCCCGGCCAATAATAATAAGTAGCTAAACGAGCGAAGGTTTTCTCCATTCCCATATGGCCTGCTTGAGGGGTGTTATGGGCTTCAAAAAGGGCTTTTTCACGATCAGCAAAAGGGAGAACTAATTTCCAGGCATCTAGGTCGGGGATAATAGGGTCTATGTTATCATTTGGGTGATGGAAGTAAAGTAGTTCATTTTCTATTCTAAAATCGGGGTATTTAGTGGGGTATTGCTGCACCATTTCTTTTCTTCTTCTGTACCAGGTATCATCAGTATCCAGGGCTGCTAAAGGGGCTAAATCAATAAGGTTTTCTTGAGCTCGTGAAAGAGCATCGGGGACTTTAAGCTGGCTTCCGCGGCGATGAGTTAGTTTAATATCAAATTCTTGTAATCGTGTGTGCCACCTAGCTAATCTACCCGTTGCATCTTTTAGATTTTTCAGCCATAGAAGGCTATGGTGGTCAGTGATTACATTTAATGGGGTCCCTTGATGATATGCCCTGAGTCGTTCTGCTGCCCAAATAACTGCTAAGCACTCCTTTTCGGATACGGTGTAGTTACGCTCGGCACGATTTAAGGTTCTACTTATATAGTAGATGGGGTGTTCTTTTCCATTGATCTCTTGAATTAATACACCTGCAATGGCGAAGTTACTGGCATCCGTTTGTAGAATAAAAGGATAATCAAAATTGGGACGTGCTAGAACGGGTGCTTCGGTGAGGGCTTGCTTAAGCTGCTGAAATGCTGATTCTTGCTCTTCCTGCCAATGCCATCGCGTTGTTTTCCTTGTTAAACAAGTTAATGGTATTTTTACTTGAGCTAAATTGGGAATAAAACGTGCGTACCAACCAACCATTCCTAAAAATCTTCGTAGTTGTTTAAGATTGGTTGGCGCCGGATATTCTAAAATAGGTCGAATTTTCTCTTCATCGGTTCTTGGACCTTTTTCATTTACAATATATCCAAGATATCTTACTTCTGAGCAACAGAACTCTGATTTATCTCTATTGATTTGCAGATTTGCTGTTTTTAGGGCCCTTAATACTTTGCTTAACCATTGTAAGTGCTCGCTAAAAGTGGTGGTTGCTATAATGACGTCATCTAAATAGGAGAATACGTACGGTTCCCAGCTCGGTTTGATTAAATTATCCATGACTTTTTGGAAGGACCCGGGAGCGTTGGTCAGGCCGTACGGCATGCGATTAAATTGAAATAGGCCTCTGCCTGGGACTGCAAACGCGGTAATCTCCTTGCTATCAGGATCCATTGGTATTTGGTGGTAAGCTTGACTTAAATCTAATTTGGAAATATACTTAGCACATCTTAATTTATCAAGAATATCATCCATATTTTTGATAGGGTAGGCGAACTTCTTAGTGACATCATTCACTTGCCTATAATCAATGCAAAACCTATATTTTCCATTTGGTTTAGGAGCTAAAACGGGGCAGCTACTCCACGGACCTGTTGAAGGTTCTATGATACCTTCTTTTAACATTCGGTCGACTTCTTCTTGGGCAACCTTCAGCATTTGTGGTGAGTATCTCCTTGAACATCAATCTTGTGTGTAGCTAAATTAGTAACTCCTAGGATCTCGGGTGTGGGTGGTATTAAATTATTTAACACAAGGTTTATTTCGTTCTTCTCTGCTTCAGTGGCTCGTATTAAACCTCCAAGGGTAGCTAGTGCAGCATAGCTAAAAGGGTCAGTGCTATAAGGATAAAAGTAATGAGGAATCTTTTTAGGGGTACACCAGGTATCGTGCTCATAATCGATGCTAATTTTCATTAAACGCATGAAATCGATACCTAAAATGCATTCGTAAAGTATATTTTCTGCAACTCTAAAGGGTATGGTCTGTGTATCGTCGTCTATCGTTACTGTGACCTGCAACAGCCCATCTATATTGACTGAAGTACCATCAGCAACACTCACAAAGGTAGACTGAGGCGTACTTTTATCTTTCCATTCTGATGCTACATTCATGCCCAAATACGAATGCACAGAACCACTATCCAATAAGCCCTTTATTTTATGTCCATTGAGGTTTAAAACTAAAAATTGCCGTGGTTCTCCTGTAATATTAAGGTTTTGTTGCACCAATGATACAGGTTTGGGTGATGCTACATTGCTCGTGGCTAAAGGTGAATATTTTATGTTGCTAGAAGGGGTAAATGGGCACGATTGATTAAAACCTGGGTTATTTGTCCCAGTTTGTGCTATTTTGCTATCTATGTTCTCACTAGAACGTATTGCTCGTTTGCTCTGCTCACTTTTTAGTTGCTCGCTCTTTAAAGTCGTCGATTTTTCGACGCTGTAATGGCTATCTGCTATATTGCTCTCTTTTAACTTATGACCCGCTTCTAATGGTCGAACTACGCTTTGCTCTAGGTTTTCGTGGTTCGAGCATGTAGACGGACTACTTTGTCGATTTAGAAGCGGTCGAGTCTGACACGCTTCATCGGAAGAAACACCGACTCTTAATGTTCCCTCCGTTGTTCGTTTCCCGCTAAATTACATCGTTTGCATTCTTTGATGTGAGTATTCAACTGCCCACAGCCGTAACATTTAAGAGGTTGAGTGCATTCCCGCAACCAATGGCCCAGTTGTCCGCACCTGAAGCACGGTTCTTTTTGTTTTCGCCAAAAATCCTCGACTATAGGGGTCGGGTTCTTGTTTAAGGGACGCTTGGCACTATTTTGGTTCTGCGTACGCGATTGGTTGTTGGGAGGCCTGACTTGATTAGTATTTCCGGATTTATTAGTAAACCGCGTGTTGGAATTTCTTGAAGCGGGTTTTTGCTGAATTCTACTAGGTTCCGGTTTCCTTGGTGGTTGAGTAACAGCAGAGGGGTTTGTGACAGGTGCTTGAAGGGTACTGGTGACAGGGGCTAATATAGGAGTTTGGTCATGATGCTGTTGCTCATCGATGTGATCAAGAGGAGAAATGAGAGCAGTTTTATTTAATCGAGACTGCTTAGTACCCGTGCACGCTGTAGTAGGGAATAACGACTTGCTAGGGGCTGGAGGAGGCCGGTACGCTTTATCTTGGGCTCTGCGGGTTTCTTCTCTCTTGCCAAGGCGTTGTAGTTCCGTGAAACTATTGAACTGGTCCCTGTAGATTCGTTGACGGTAGCTAGGATGCAGATTTCGGTATGCTCGATTCAATTGTTCATCTAAGGTCATCAGCGGACGAACTTGGTCCATAAGGTCTCTCAGTTTAGTCAGATAAGTACTAACATCTTCCTGAGAGCCTTGCGTTCTGCGCTCGAGTTCAATTTTAAGATGTTCTTGCACGTTTTCCATGCAGAACTGCAGGCGAAAAGCTTCAACTAGATCTTCGAAAGTGCGCCAACTTGGATTCTCCCTCCGAAACCATTGATAGGCCTCTTCATCCAGTACTGCAGGTAACGCTCTAATAATCGTATCTACAGTGAGGCCATGTGCTGCTCTACACCCTTGCAAATTGGTCAGAAAAGATTCAGGGTCCTTTCTTCGGTCTCCCTTAAATGAAATATGCCAATTGGCGAAAATCTGGCTAGTATGTTTCTCACGATTGAACATTGACGCGTTCATGCTTGAAGGGAACGGTTCTGAAAAAGCCTGCGCCGAATTTACATCCAGGGGGTTAGGTGGCCTATAAATTGTTGGCCTAGTTATAGGGTGTGTTGGGATAGCTGAAAAGAAGGGTGGCGGTGGGATCAGAGGCGGCGATCGGGGCACATATCCAGGAGGGGGCATAATATGAGGGATCTGACTCCACGGATGGGAATAGGAAGGTGCTTGTGTGTAAGGGTATGAATATGAAGCTGGTGTGGGGTTAGGTCCTCCGTAGTTGGTCGTGGCCATGTTGGCATGCATGGTGCTCGCTGCTCTATGCGAATGGCTCGAAGTCACTGTTGAAGATGGGCCAACATTGTTAGTAGTAGTGATAACGACGTTCTCACTAGCACCCGTAATAATATTAGGTGGTGCGGCCGCTGTTGTCAAATCCATTGCTTCAGAATATTGGGTGGCATCTGGCCACGTTACGGCTCTTGATGTAGTGGGGTATTGGGTGGATTGGGCTTGAGGAGTGGTCAACGGTTGACCGTCAGCATTACCAGCACTGGGAGGCGCACGCGTTCCAGATTCACTCGCCTGATTTATGAACGGGTTGCTGCGTGATTGTGTTGTCGAGTTATTAAACGTTAGCGGGTCTCGGTACACCCCTATTGTTTGACCAGTAGGCAGTGCTGGCTCGTCACTAGCATGAATGTCCGCCTGCACATTCATCTGAGCCTCGTGCTGTTCATTCAGCATAGTGGTGGAGTCGCCGGTGGGAAGCGTAGTACACCCTAGTCGCGACTCATCCGCGATTTCATCGACGATTGGATTCCACGCAGCGCTTCGTTCGCCCAGATGTCTTCTCAGCTCGTACCTCAAAACCCGATACTTAAAAGTAGCTAAACAGCCCGCCATGCTAACTCCTCTACGGCTATAGGCGAACATTTGATCGGCTGAAAGTTGATCAGCTAGGTGAGTGATCTCGTCAGCCGCTCTAAAAACATCCCGACGACACAAATCAGCCGAAACCCAGAGGGGTTCTAAGTTTAATTGTCGGTTCACCATTTGCATAATACAAAAAAAAAGAATATCCCACGCTAAATCCTATATGACGTTTGCCTACCAACAAAATTTGCTAATAATTTTATACGAGACCTTATCTCAGGAGGGTTACTCAAAGGAAATTCTCAGTACCGTATTTCTTAATTAAATTTAAAGCACGTTTAATTTTTATTTACAAAAAAAATCATAAATTTAACTTTAAAGCTTAGACACTCTTCTACTATTAATTAAATTAATTCAAATGTTAGCAGTATGCAATCCAATTTGAGCTTAACAAACAAAAAAAACAAGCAAGCACAAAAAAAAAATTTTATTCATAAGAAAAGGTGAATAATAAACGTTAAAGTCAAGCAAGAAAATTTTTCAACTACAATGAACTATATACGCCGACGGTATTTTCCAATCGGTATAGTCACCGCGCGGCTGTGGGTATGAGGAAGCGCACAATGGATGGTAAGCGTTCGAAGCACGCGCAATAAACCACTACCAAGCTAGCTTGCTAAATATGGCGTCGCTCAAAGGAATATATGCTTGATGGATAGGATGCTATAAGGGTAGGGATTGCAAGATAAAATAAAATGGACAAGCACAGACAAAATAAATGATATATGTATATATATAGGGTATGACGTAGTCGTGCTACACGATGTAAGACTTAACAAAAACTACTTAGTTTTATGGTTAAGCTCTTACTCTCTAAAGAGGCCTTACAGTTATTTTATTAAATCAAGATAAATACTAAAGACTCGAAAAGTTTAAACTATTATAGTGAATAGCTATATAAAAAAATTTTGGACCAATATTTAAATACATAAAAGCAAAAGAAAATTATGAAATGAAGGACAAATATTATTGTTAAAAGTTTTAAATAATAAAAAGAATTATTTTTAACAGCCAGCACAAAAAAAAATTTTCACCGAAAAGTACTTTACGAAGCACAGTCAAAGGAACGATTTGTTCTCTGACTGCGCGGCACGACTACGTGAGAACACGATACAAATATGAATATGCATATGTATGTATAATGATTGCTCTATATAGTTGCACACTCGTGACAAGCCAAGGCAATAAGCATTAAAAAAATCGTGCTATGCTAATTGAATTGCGCACTAATAGTTCGTAAACGATAGCGTAAATTTACAGCGACTAAAATTCGCCACACTTGAAATACTAACGAAACTTGTCGTTGCGTTGGCTTGTATAATGGCGAATCAAACAATTTGTTCGATCACCCAACTGTGCAGCTATACATATATAAATTAAGCTACTAATTTTAAGCAAAATCGAAGCAAAAAAAAACTTTTTATAATTTTAATACCACAAAAAATTTATCTCAATGCACTCTAGAAGCAAAAAAAAAATTTTAGGTGAACGCACGAAACAACTAGAAAAAAAAATTTATTTTAAGTGTCAAAGCACACAACCAAAAAAAAAAATTATTTTTCGTTAAAATAAAAAAATTTTAGTTTAAAGCGATTAAAAGCTAACGACAAACTTGCTGCAAGATAATTAAAAATTTTCTCTATACTTTACCAAGCGACAGCATCAAGGAAGGACAAGAGAGGAAAAAAGAAAATGGCTGCCAGAGCGTCCTCTTTCAGCTTCGTCGTGTGTGCGTCGTTCGTAATGGCGACCACGTGGCGAACCGGAAACGCGTGAATGTTCGCACAGCCAAATGTCTTTCACTTTTAGCACTGTTTATATTTTTGATTTATGCACAAAATTTTCTCTATTAATTTTTTTTTTTCGCACAAACAAAAAAAAGTCTTGTTCAAGTTGTAACAGTTTTTTTTTTCTATTTCGTGTTAATTTTAAAGTATAAATTTTTTCGATTAATTCTACGCACAATTTTTCGCACGAATTTTTCTTTAATTTTTCGCACAATTTTTTCTTTGAATTTTTACGCACAATTTTTTCTTTGAATTTTTACGCACAAGCACAAAAAAAAATTATTTTAATCCCGTGATTTTAACAAAAATTTTCACTGAAATTTTTGTCGGCCCCACGTTGGTTGCGTCAGTTGTGACAACCTTGGGGATTAGGAGGTTGCACTAAATATATGTATTTTAAGTAATTATGCATAAAGTTATATATAGAATAATGATACAGACAATGTACTTTATTAATTAATTACAGAGTTAAAACACGCACGTTCAAGATGGACGCCAGCCGCGTATAACGTACGCGACGCCGTATTTAATAGTAGAGAAACTATCGGCAAGAGAAACGCAGATAGTTTCAACAATTACGCACTAAAAAAGGGCACAAGCACACAAAAAAATAATATTAATAGCACGAAGGGTATTTAGCACTAGTACGCGCACGAAGTCGCCCGGCACACACGTCGCACAACAAAAAGAAAGCAATAACGTTAAGCTAGTTATAAAGCACGCTGGCACTAGCAAAATCAAGGCTCAAGACTTGATTTTTTAAATACAAGAAAAATAACGCTAATGAGTCTCACTCACACAGCAATTTACTATCTATAGAGCACAAAAAAAAGGAAAATACTGTATAATATTACAGTGACGAACGCTCTTTACTTCGTGACGACGACAGAAAGAATAAAGCAATGGCGATTTCTTTCTGTCGACCAAGCTCGTTGCTCTTGCGGTCTGCTGCGCGCGCCGCAAGAGAGAGACAGACGATCCTTAACGGACCCCAAGTTAGCTACTCTAGTCAAGCGGCTTGCTAGCCCTATGCCAGCCTTATATGCTCGCGCGTGTGTGCCAACGAACTCGTGTACGGGGCTAAGAGTTTGACTCGCGTGGTCTGCTTTCCTTCTTGCCGACAGTTGTAGGCTTCTTTCTGTCGTCTTGACGCTTAATATTATACGTTTAAGTAACATGGTCAAATTGCCATGTTACAATATATACACATGAACAAATAAATAATATAAAAATAATCATGGAGTGGAATCTAGTGCTGGATAATTATATTGAAATAAATAATGTTAAGTGATAAAATTAATTAATACATTTTTTCATTGTTTTTTAAAAATTCATTCTAGTCATAAAAACTCTCTCACAACATATAAAAGGGCTGACTGAGGCATAGTCTTTCTAAGAAGAGATAAGGCTTTTAGATTACCACCACAAAAGTTTTTCGGACTGGGTAACTCAATATTCAAAATAGGCAGACTATAAGTCAAACTATCTACGCGTCAAATGATTATAATCAATGACATATTCCCCCATGCTCTCTGTCTCTTCTACCTTCAGGATCGAGGTTGAAAGAGGGAGTAGATGAATAGAGGTTAATATCTTCAAACAATGAGAAAGAGAGAGAAGGAGAGTGCGCGAACTAAGTTCTTCTCTCGCTGCTAATTGCTTTGAAGATAGAGAACAAAACCTACTCTCCCCTTTTAAGGCTGAAAAAAATGTTTTGAAGAGAGAGTGAGGAACACGCATTCCGCGTTGTGCAATGCTTTAGAGCAGGCTGGCGGGTCCGTCGCAGACCCCCAGTCCCTGTGATTCTCAGTTAAATTATGAGTAACATTTTTAAATGTTTTTAGACATATTTTATTTAGTGTTATTATTCCAAACATAATTAACATTTTTTTTATTTTTGAATTATTTTATTAAATTGATATTTTAAACAATACGTCTTACAATAGAACTCAGATTCCAATGTATTTTAAATTCAGTTAGCGTTAATCTGGACTATTACTTTATAAATGCCGAGATTGATTTCACTTTTGATATTTGAATGATTTAATCAAGTGCGTGGCCAAAGGTTTCAACAAATGTAATAGAAAGTTTCCTCTGCAAAGTTGAGCCCATCTGCCGAGGAGAACGACAGAGCAGCGCACATACAGGTAAGTGGAAAAATGATAAGAACTAGAGTAGTGTTTGTTTTCTTAATTAATGTTAATCAAAATAAAAATAATTAGTGCAGTAATTAATTTTGAAATAAGTATGCTCGATTTCCAACAATGCTAAAACTTTCGTGCATTGGACAAGATTAATAAGTAATTTAAATTTATAACTAAGGATAAACTTTTTAAAATTCTTCGTGTAAATACTAATACTAAATAAATTTTACATAGAATTGCAATAATATCTTAATTGCAATAGGAAAGGGAGATAGTGTAATGAACCGAGTTCATTACCAATAAATGTCACAAAAAAATTAAAGTTTAAATAATAATAATGAATATAGAGTAAAAAATAGTATTGATCAATTAATGAATAAACGCATAGAACGACGTAAGCAAAGCGAGGTTAAGCAATGGTTGAATGAACCAGCGAAAGAAAGAAGTATAAGCGGAAGGAACAGAGTTCATTACCGATGAATTTTTCAAAGGAAATATAAAAATTAAAATAACAATAATAATGAAAAAGTAAAAATAAAATTGATAAATAAATACATAAACAAATACAGGGGACAAATAACACGATGAAAACGATTCAAGTCAAAGTGGCGGCCGAGTTAAATAGTAAAAGAAAGAAAAGTACGCTGCAGGAGCCGAATTCGACACCAATGAATTTTTCAAACAGAAAATAAATAAGAATAGCATAGTAATAATAAAAAAAATTAAAATAATTGCAATAAAATAATAAATAAACAAATGCAAGGAACGAATAGCCATAAATTCAGTTGACTTCAATGAAGAGCAAGGCTCGGCAGCCAAGTGAATCAGCAAAGGAAAGAGAAGTACAAGCTGAATAGGATGCTAAAAAAAGATACTGGCAGGCGGCAAGCTTAGAAAAAGCAATAAGCCTGACAACGATGAATGGCTTCGCAGAAAATCGTGGAGTTAACTTAGGGGATTATGAAAAGATTTCAGCGAAGTGGTCGGGGAATAAAGCGCAGTATGAAAATAAATAAGGCCGTCCCTGAAGAAAAAACAGAGTGGAGGGACATTAAATCCAATTTATGTGGAGCAATTATACGAAGTTAGTGCAAAGTTTAAAAGAAAAGCTTCGACGGAGTCTCAAAAACAGGAAGCCGAAATGATAACGGCAAAAAGTAATTGCCAATAAACTTCAAGCTGACCTCTTTCTATTATGGTTTCCAAAAAAACCATACAGGGAGGGTCGACTGGCAACCAATCAGAATAGCTGAAAAATCATACGAATGGACAGAAAAATATACCGCCTTTAGCAACAACGAAGCTTCTAGAATCGAGACTTAGAGTATAAAAAGCTTTGAGCTGGTAGGCGAAGCCCTGTCTTCAGATCGAACCACCAGCGGAGCAACAGCCCTCTTCCAGGTCGTATGGAAATGGAGCTGCCTCTCTTTTTCCCGACCAACTTCTTGCTGGCCACGTTGATTTAGCCAAGCAGCCGACACGTCACCAGAACCAGCAGCAGCCAGCCACCGCCCATCTACGAGCCATCAGCCGAGGAGACACGAATCAAATTAGAAGAAAGAAAAAGTTTAATTTTGCATTCACGTTATAAGTCAACAGTCAACTATACCAGTCAACAGTCAACTATACCATTCAACAGTCAACTATACCAGTCAACAGTCAAATATACCAACCAGAGAACAAGGTGGAGGTGTGGGGAAGCGGAGATTGAAGACAAAAAAAACGAGGTAGAGAGTTTTTCAATTTTTTTATTTGTAAGTCTCAAAGGGGAAAATCATGTCTTGGAAACGCGTTTCGCCTATTGTTATCCGCGAAGTAAATGCTGAGCGCCGTAAATTGTTAAAAATTAAGATTTAAATTAGAAAGAAAAAAAAATTCAGAAAGGAAATGCAAAGAAAATAAAAAGAAAACTTGGTATGGGGTAGCACGGTTCGCCCTGAGGCGAAATAAGTATAAAAAAAATAATCAATTATATACGAAGCAGGGCTTCTTGTGTGAATTTAAGAGGGAAAAAGAAATGAATTTATATAACTTTGGCAATTACATAGGTATTGACTAGTTAATTATACCTATCCTTGCTGCCTCTTTTTTTTAAGACTTCCAACCCCGTAGACGTAGCGCTCGCACGTTAGTCAAAAGGAAGTCAATGGATGGCTGAAATTCAGCCATTCATAAAAAATATAATTTAATTGTAATTTAGCTTATATACTAAACGTAACAATAGAATAATGAATTTTTTTTGTACTACAAAAACAGTTGTCTTAATTTTTACAATAAAATCGTAAATTCTTGTTTTTACGATAAAGTGAATGATCCTTTGGTTTTTTGAAATTCTAAACATCGAAGGAAGCTTTCGAAACTAAATTAAAAGCCATAATTATTCATTTTTAACTCGGCACTTTTTATGGAAATTGAATTATTTATAATATTTCAGAAAATACTTTATTTAATTTTGCGTTATTATAAGGTTTATGATAAAAAAAATCGGTTCATAGATTTATTATTGTTTTTATATTTAGAATAGAAATTTATTTTATATGTAATTTTTTTCCATTATTTAAACGACACTTGATATTGAGAACAATTAAAAAACATTTGTAGAATACTTGAAGAATAACCATTTTGTAACATAATTACATACTGAAAAATAAGTTATATTTGTTTGAAATCTCAAGAAGAAAATTTTGTTAAACACCAAAGCTTTCAATAGCAGTTAACTTTTGTATACTATTTAAACAACTAGTAAAGGTGATAATTCATGGTTTAGATGGAGCCGTAGTCTTTGAAGTACAAAAAAATATGTATCGTTTGTTCATGAATAAGAAAAAATCAAAGAATAACCTATGAAAGCAATGATTTATGAAAATATATTAAAATATATAAGAAAGGAAATATTTTGAGAAGATAGAAGTGGGTGACTATATGGTAATGTACGCATGTATTTGATTTATGAATTTTGCAAATTCTTCTTATTTTTATTAACGATACTATCGCCATATTAGAGTGATTACACTTACCTTTAAATTTAAACAGTGAAAATAGTGCAGATTTTAAAACAATATCTTCAATATTGTTTATTTCTGTCAATTTTGTTCATTAATTTTTCTTGGAATCAAGGAAAGGGTTAGAAAGGCAAGTTTCCTTTAATTTATGATTTTCTTAAAAAATTGTAAAATTCATGGTAACTGGTCGTTTGAGAAAATAATTAATAGAACCTAGAAAATCTTAAATTTTCGATAGTATAAAAACTAAGCAACTTCTTAAAATTTGAATTGTGTCAGTAAATTGGATTATCTTTCATAAACAATTTCCAATATTTCAGTTGATATATAAAAATTGAAAATACAAATCTGAGATTGAAGTCATCAGCATTATCATCAGGATTAGGTTTAAGTTGTACAACTGGTTGATGTCAGCTTTTATTATGTTAATTATTGATAATAATAATGCATAATAGAAAATAACAATGAAAGAGGTATAAAGGATATATATGTAGTTTAACATAAATCTAAAAGATAAGAGTGAAAGAAAGGCCAATTGGAACTGTGGGCAACCATCTGAGAAAAACAGTTGTAAAATATTGGTAATGTGTAATACAATATTACAAGTAAGATAGAAAGAAAGCACGAAATTGTGAATTAACCAATTAGTCAGAAATGAAATAGTTATAAATATTAGTTAGCAATCCCTAGGAAATTTAATAAAGGCGTAGTTTTTTAGATATAAGTACAGCTAGTAATAAAATTAAGTTAAAACATCAGAATGGGTGATTCGGATGATGATATCACTGCGGCCGACAAATCATGGAGGATGTCGATCGCTATGGCTCACAGCTTCGCTCTCAATAGCACCTTGACTGGGCTACGAAACTTCTATGGTAGTAATATGCCTTGGAAGAACTTCGTACAGGACGTGAAAAACGGGAAAGTGTATGTACCTGCATACTGTGAAAGCTAGTACATACAACCAGTACTAAGTAAATTACAAGGGAGCGCCCGTGACTGTAGTTATGGGTACATATTTGACACAGTGAATGAATTATCAATCTATCTTAAGACTCGTTTCGCTCAAGGGAAAAACTATACCTACTACACGACCAAAATAAATGATTTACGAATGAAACAAGGAGAAATGGTATGAAGGTTCTATGACAGGCTTAGCATTCTGTTAAGTGGAGTGAGAACAGCACTCACAAAGAGAATACCACATGGCCCCAGCTAATTAAGCCTTTAGATGACGGCTAAAGACATTTTCGTTCTGGGCTTACCCGTTGATATAGCCGTCCAAGTAGATAGACGAAAGCCAGCTGCCTAAGCTTATAAGAATACAGTAAGAGTAGAAACTTGAATGAAAGCAAAGATTATTCCAGACACTTGGTATTAATTTAATGGACAGCCTCAAGTACAGAACTGGGAAAAAGACCAAGTTCTCCGCAGCAAAATATCCAAATTAATGGATTAACAATTGACACTCAAGACCCATGACACAATCATTCGACGTTGGTAATGTACAGCAATCTCCTTCGTCAATAATATTAGACAACTCAACTCAAATAAACCCAAATAGTTCAAGAAGGACCAACTACAATTTTCAAACTTATGGACCTTTCAGAAGCATGCAAGGCAATAGGCCATCTCCTCGCTTTAACTATGATTATGCTAGTACAGATCACCAGAGACATAATATACAACCTTAGATCACCAAGTTAATTGATCTTACATGGCACAGTAGAATCGAGCATTTGCACAGGACCCGAGGTTATTTAATCCATAGAGTTAACCATAACAGTATGAAACTGAATTTAATAACGATAAGTATTGTGAATATTGACGATCTTTTAAACAAGGGAAGCATAATACCAATTTTTTACCGGCAACAACATCTGCCAACGAAAATCAAACACCTCTAAGCCAAGATTCTGCCGAACAAAATACTTATAATACTCTATACCATTCTTTAAACTTGCATGTGGCTCATCGTGGTTACGAGACGACGAGCCAAGGCAGCCTTGTTAATCAAAAACCGAGAAATCAAAAAAACCATCCAAGGACGGAAGCGATTATCAAGACCTCAAAATCAAATCATGATAATGAAAAATTTGCAGCGAGAATTGCTACGTATAATGAATTCGATGAACCCACCGCAATAGGACTATATTTTCTAAAGAGGAAAATCATTAGTTGACCTTTATGATCAACAACAGTGCTGCCCTAAATTTAATAAAATATAGTGCATTAAAACATATGGAATGACTTGACTCACATTAAGAGAGCGACCCGTAAAATTTCACATATTAAATTGTAATTTCCCAATAGAACAGAATGGTCTAATTGGACGAAAATACCTGAAGCAAAAGAAAGCTGTGATATCTTATTGTAATCAAGCTCTTATGATTTCAGCAGATGTGATGCACCCCATACCTTTTACAGGGCAGAAAATGTATGATCATGCAGATATGGATCAAGCAACACAAGGAAGCTTAGGTATAGACTTTTTGACCAGTACGAAAGAGATGAGTAGCATAGACGAGACGTTCACTGCGCTGGGTGACAATGACTCTTTTTCTATTGATTTGAATAAAAACAAGGCAGGCCCACAAAAATATCATTTTAAGGGGAGAACTAGATAGATTTTAGAAATAAAACTCAATCACTCAAATTTAAAAGAAGGATGTTTGCCACGAATTGATATCAACAATTAAAAAGACTTTGATAGGAGAAGGAATCGTTGCTAATAACAATGTTGT
Organism: Anastatus disparis; assembly: GCA_017163975.1. Classification (NCBI taxonomy): domain Eukaryota; kingdom Metazoa; phylum Arthropoda; class Insecta; order Hymenoptera; family Eupelmidae; genus Anastatus; species Anastatus disparis. The sequence goes on along the minus strand of JAFFSR010000340.1, from coordinate 229,687 downwards.
ATGCAGGGTCATGGCAATTAACACAGGTGAAGAGTACACATTTATAATTATAAATCCTCGAGACTTGTTACCGTTTGAATACATGAATCCTGATTTTTATTTGGACTCTACCTCTGGGGAAGAAACCATTTAAATAATGAATAAATATCAAAGATTTCGAACACTACTAGACATAATGAGTTTGGACCACTTAATGAGGAAGAAAGAAAACACGTTAAAGAACTATTAATGGATTACAATCATGTGTTTTTATTATCAGGAGACTCATCGTTGGTCATACATCTAACCTAACATCGAATATCTACAACGGACGATATTCCCATAAATACCAAGCAATATAGACATCTACCTATCAATAGGCAAGTAATCAAGGACAAAGTGGAGAAGAAGCTTCAAGATGGAATCATCGAACCTTCCTGCTTACCAGCAAACAAACCTGTGATAATAGTACCGAAGAAACCAGATGAATATGGGAATCCTCATTAGCGTATGGTCATCGACTTCCGGAACCTGAACAACAAGACATTTGGAGACGCTAACCGTTGCCAACTATCACTAACATCTTGGACCAGTTAGGAGGTTCCGTATATTTTCAGTGTTTTATCTTGCGCATAGATATCAGCAGATATCCTTACACGACGCAGATCGATGGAAGACTGCTTTCATAACACCCTACGGACACTATCCGTATCCGTATCCAAACTCCTGGAAGACCTCAAGGGGGTGCTTGCTACATTTCAACGTTTATTCGACAAAATCTTTTTAGGACTATAAAACATTGAGATGTTAGTATACGTGGATAACATAATAATTTATTCATGGAACCTACAAGACCATGACTGAAAGACCAGAAAGTTTTTCAACCTACTTTAAGAAGCGCATCTCGTATTGCAGCCTGAAAAGGTTGAATTCTTAAAGAAGGAAGTAACCTTCCTAGGACACATCATCAGCGAACAAGGGGTAGAACTAGATCCAGGTAAGATCAAAGCAGTGCAGAACTTTCCCACTCCTAAAACATCATAAAATGTTCAACAGTTTTAGGATTGGCTGGCTATTACAGAATTTTTATAAAATATTTTTCTAAACTAGCTAGACCTTTGTTTAATCTACTGAAGAAGAAACAGTCTTTTGAATGGGAAACAGATCGAGAGAATAGTTTTCAGACCTTAAAGAATTATCTAGTACAATCACCAATGCTGAATTTTTCTGATTTCGACAAGATCTTTACCCTAACTACCGATGCATCAGATTATGCAATAGAAGTGGTGCTTAGTTAAGGAAAAGAGGGGTTTGACCACCCAGTAGTATATCTATCACGATTGCCTAATGCTGCCAAACGGAACTATTTTACTACTAATAAGGAGTATTTAGCTGCTTTGCACGCTATGCAACATCTCCGACCTTATTTATTAAGCAAGGAATTCATATTGCAAGCTGACTATTAACCTCTGAACTGGATGCATAATAAAAAGACCCGGGACAACGACTCATTCAATGGATGTTGAAATTTAGAGACTACTAACTAGTGCAATTGCTTTTTCGAATCCAATACCTGTAGCGCCTAAGCGAAGAGGTAGGCTACCAGGATCGACAACTAAAAAACTTTCGCCTAAATTGGACCACAGCGTTGTTGCACAAAAAACACAGTCCAAGCAATCCGCGATTTTACCTAGAGATAATGGTGGTATCCAACAAGAGAGAGAGAGAGAGTAACCAAACCCAACACAGCGAAGCCAAAATTGGTGTACAAAGATACTATAGCGAGTCAACCTACAAGAGCTGCCCTGACCACCAATGTGAAAAGACGTTAAGCGAGACAAGACGCACCCAGAGGTAATAGCAGTGATCAATCAAGTATGAGCGAGGTAAGCATCAGTCAACCGAAGAAGAAAATACTCACTGAACAAGTGATACCAACTACTGTCTTCGATTCTGATACTGAAAGTGACGCAGGAAACAGCTCCCAGCGGGATACACGTCCTCCGTTGATAGACCCTAGACGCAGCGAATTAAGAGATAATGATGTCACTGACCCTGACCGAACACTGCTACCAATGCTGAAATACCAGCACTAGTTACGACTAAACCAGAGAATACGCAAATAATTTACTTGAATGCAGTGCCTCTGAGTGATACAGGAGAAGGCACTTATAGTGAAGAATTCTGCATTAAACCAACTCAATCACAAGAAGTAAACCAACTGACTTCAGCTGTACCTACCTTATCTACTACATAAGATGAATCTGACATAACTACTTCGAAAAACACCTTAAACAAATCAACCCGATGTCTTCATGAAAACAACGGTTTAGTACCTAAATCTTTAATGTCATCTACGGGAATAGAAGATGACTCTGCTGCAATCAATGACAGTCATAATGTAGTAGTTGAGATCCCGATTTCTATAAAGCGAGGGTTGACAACTGTCGATAAACAAAAAAAAAATGGATACGGACCATAAATGCAGTAAATTGGAACGAAGTTTGAGAGAGCATTGATATAATACTGATGACTGGGTATTTTTGGAAAAACTCGCTCACCAAACTTATGCTGAAATATTTTTTAGATGAAGATGAACCTACGCCCTCTCAAAGAAATAAAATAGAAGAAAAAGCGAAAAGACTGGGTATTATTGGAATAGCTTATACAATGCCTAATAGACTACCTATACCAGAGAAGCTAATGAATCAGCAACTACTAGAAGGAACCTGCAACTTAATAAACACAGTCCAACGTACCGTAGACAAAATTATCACTGATAACGAATTAGATAATGGAGAGAACCACGAAAACGCTGATATTAAAGACAATGTAAGCAGTTCTTTCATACACATACCGGTTAAAAGGGCTACCTCAGTCACACCTAGCATTAAGGTTAATGAACCACAGAAAAACAGTACACCGCAGGTTCAAAAGAGACAAGTCCAGTTTCCTAAACTTGATGTTATACCGGAAACGAATCCTGTAGAAGAAACTATGAACATAAACTACACTTAAGAAGCAAACGATACGTTTACTATATTACCGCCAACACCTGCTTGTGTATAAGCCGATATTGCCTTGCCACCTGACACAAGCACCGGTAATTAAATTAGCTCTACAAAAAAGCAAGACAAGGAAATGAATAATGTAGTTAAAACAAAGCATTGTTTAACGTATAAAAGAGACAACTGTTTGCACTTTATGTCTAAAGATTGTAACCAACATAACTCGGTGACGAGACTTTTAAGTGACATTGGTGCTTCAGATATTCGAGATATAAAACGACATAAACCTATGAAAGTTCAGATAATGGTTACAGCTTACAAAGGGAAAAATGTATTTTCTCTGATTTTAAAGGATATGAAACAAGATCTATTGGACATCAATGTTTTAAATAACACTCTTGATAGAATAGTCAGCCTACTGAATGAAATGAAGATCCTGATGTTACGTGTATCTAGACGAAGCCAGGTGACTGACCATTTAGGACCAGGAATGCTTAACGAAATACTCAAGAAGCATTTTAATCATATCAACATAACTGTCACATTGTGTTACAGTAGGTCAGCATATTTCAGCGAGGATGAAAGAGAAGAGATAATTTCTAACCTGCATTACAGTTTCATTGGAGGACACATAAGTGTTGACCAAACTTATGCCGAAATTAGAAAACAATATTATTGGCCCGGAATGAGAAATGATGTGCTTGACTTCATACGGATCTGCGCAACTTTCCAGGAGAGGAAAATAGACCGCATTAATAAACGAGCTCCCGTGATTATCACCGACACGCGAATTAAAAGTTTTGAATTAAAAGTCTCTATCGACACAGTAGGCAAATTGCGACTGACGCCTTCTAATAACTGCCACATATTAACCATCCAATGTCATTTAACCAAATATGTTATCGCTATACCTCTGCTAAATATAAAAGCGTCGACCACTGCAGATGCATTAGCTTGACATTCAATCTGTCAATTCGGAGCACCTTGAGCTATATTATCTGACCGTGGAACCAGTTCTATGTCTAAAGTAATAGCAGCTTTACTTCAATTGCTAAAAGTAACATAGTAACACTCGACTGGTTATCGACCTCGAACCACTGGAACTTTAAACGAAGCCATGCAACTCTAGTGGATTTCATTCGCACCTATGCCAAACAATATGAAGATTGGGGCCGGTTGACACCTTTTGCAGCATTCACATACAACACGAGTTTGCACGCCACTACTGGATACACACCCTTTGAGTTAGTATATAAAAAAGTTTACCGATTTTCTTTGCGCATACCAGAAGAGAAAAGGTTAGCTACATGTAATCAGTATCTACGTGACCTTATCGAGAGACTAAGTAAGATGAAGGTCATGGCAGGAAAGAGACAAATATCCAAAAAGATAGGTTTCAAGGAATACAATGACAAAAATATTAAGGCGTTTGAACCGTAAATTGGCGACTTCGTATATATAAAGAATGAACCCCGTACAGCCAAGTTTGACAAGCATTATTTGACTTTATTAAAGGTGATAGAAATTTTAGCTAAAGATAATATCTTGTTAGAAAACCCTAGTGGCAAGTCAGTACTAAAACATATTGATAAATTGAAACCAGCGTTGATTCGAGTATAACTATTATTCTTAACTATTACAGGAAAATATTCTGGATAACTATGGTCATGCTAATTCTATTACCGCCATTGGCACCAGATACTCAACCTATGGGAAGACGTCAATAAATACGCCAGGTATTTAGTACGAGAAAATAGGCTCTCTAAGGTTAAAACGCGCTCAATGAAAATTAATCATTCATGTAAATCTTAATAAAGTTCTCGACTAATGTGACGTTTCAGGATTAATAAACAAAACCCATAATAATTGTATAAAGCAATTAACCGATCTAAGATGCTAACCAAAAATGATGGACAACCGATAGCTAATCACGGAAAAATATCATGAATTCGTCAATTGATTTAAGGATATTAAGTGTTTATGTTATTAATCCACTAATAATTACTTTCAAGCAAAAGATATTGGGGATTCAGCAACATCAACAACAAGTTTGTTTGGCTCGACTAATCTCGAGGGATAAGAAGTTGACAATGTCCAGTTGAACATTTAACTAAATATTTAAAGTAATCATAGGATATATAAAAACTTATAGTAGTATTGATAACTATTATATTCAATATGGGAATTGCATATTATAATAATCTTCTTTATGCAAATTTAAAACTCAACTCAATAATAGCCAAGCATATAATTGATATTTTTTTCAGTTTTTTAAAAATATTAAAAAATATACATTGCGTATGTGAATGATGATTGCAGTTATAAACTATGGTTTATTTGATATTTTTTTTGAAACTTTGAATTAAGCACTAAATATAAATCATTTAAAAATTAATAATTTTACTGTAAGCATGTTAAAATATTAGAATTTAGCAGTATATCTACTAGCAATTTGAATTAATCAATGACGGGAAATATTCGTAAGACTATTCCACACTTTAGGTCTAAGCAGCGTGATGACATAGCTTTCATTTGTAAACTCATTCGCGATTTGTCTACGTCCCCCTACTGACAACTAACCTCAGTCTACCATCAGAAATTCACAAGAAAAAATTTAGATGAAAAGCGCTCATTCAAAGAGTATTGTCTCTAATTCTTAATTGTTACACAAAAAAAAAAATCAAAAAAAGTAAATTAATGTGAATAAAATTTTATTCTATTTTTATCCTTTTTCAAAATTTATAAAAATACCAAATTAAAAAAAATTTTTCAACTGTAAATTTTTTAATAATTTCTAAAAAATTCAAACAGAAATAAAGAGAATTTGAAAAAAGTGAAAATTCAACTCTGATGATTATTTTTGTTCTGATGCTTTTTAATAAAGTTATAAACAATTAAAACATCGAAAGTAAAGATTTTATTAACAATTACGTTTGACATATTATTATATATATTATCATCATTATCCCAGAAATAAATTTTACTTTTTTAATGAAATTTGAAAAAAAATATTTGTATTATTTGAATAATTTTGATTGTTTACATGCTTAACAATATATACGATCACTTGTAACTTTATTGAAAAGTCTCGTCTCAGAAAAAACATCTGTAATGAATATTAGATTTTTGAAAATCCTTTCGGTTCCCGTTTGAATTTTTTCCTAATCATTAATTTCAAAAACAAAATAAAAAGTTAGTATTTTGTATCTAATTCAATTTCTTTTTATAATATTTGTTGTGCGACTATCAGAGACAATACTGTTTGAAGGAGTGCTATATGAATATATAGCACTCATATATACTTAATACAAACATACAGGAAGTTTTTAATAATTAACGCATTATAATGAAAATTATTAAGTAGTCGTTAAGAGGAGGCCGTATCATTCTGTCCTTGTCTAATCTAAATTTTCGTTATTATAAATAAATAAAATATTTTCACAGAAAAGTAAGACAACCGCCCAATAAAGCAAAAGACAAGCAAACGATTCTTTTTTATGAAAAAATATGAAATTTTTATTATTTTTCGAGTGAAGTCTGAAACGGAAAAACAATCGAACTTGATTGAGTTGATTGAACTGTTTTTTCGTTTCATACTTCATTCGAAAAATAATCAAAATTTCATATTATTTCATTGAAAAGAATCGTTTGCTTGTCTTTTGCTCTATTGGGTGGTTGTCTTACTTTTCTAGAAAAATATTTTATTTATTTATAATAACGAAAATTTAGATTAGACAAGGACAGAATCCTCTTAAAGATGTATCTGTGTATGAGTGCGCGCTATATACATACTAAACGCTCATGTGGTAACCCAATACCCAAACAGCATATTTAAAACGATTTGTACTCTGATGTGCAGATGTGCCTTCTCTCTCAGTAGATAAGCTATGTCTCTTCTGGATCACAGATCCAGAAATGCTATGTCTGTTCTGGATCACAGATCCAGTAATGCTATGAGGTTTTCTGAAAGCCCGGAATTTCTGACCCTATAGCGACATATCTAATATTTTAAATATAATAATTTATATTATAATTTTTATATTATTATATTATAATTTTTATATTATAATTTTTATATTATTATATTATAATTTTTATATTATAATTTTTATATTATTATATTATAATTTTTATATTATAATTTTTATATTATAATTTTTATATTATAATTTTTATATTATTATATTATAATTTTTATATTATAATTTTTATATTATGATTTTTATATTATAATTTTTATATTATAATTTTTATATTATAATTTTTATATTATAATTTTTATATTATAATTTTTATATTATAATTTTTATATTATAATTTTTATGAAAAAGCCCACAGCGGTATGCGATACGGGCCTATCTACTATTTTTAAGATTATAATTATATTTAATATTCGATGATTGTGTAATGTTAGATCCGTAATTTATTTATATTAATTTATTATTAAAATTCTTTTATAATAAAATTTTTAGTGAAATTTTTTTTTTTTTTATAATAAATAATTATTAATAATAATTAATAATTATTTAAAAAATTCAATCAATATTTAAATAAAAATAGGATTGTATTCGATAAACTACGGATATACAAGTTTCCAAAATTATCGAATACGACGACTCCGTGGTCAAGTGGTATATGTGCTTGCCTCTCGACCAGAGGGTCGTGGGTTCGATCCCAACCCAAGTCAACTTTTTTTTCACTTTAAAAATTTCTAAATATTATTTCAAAATTTATTTAATTTGAAATGAAAAGCGATTTTAAAAATTTATTTGCATTGAGTAAAAATTATAAGTCACGTATAATACTACCCGTGATCTACACTACACTGAGAGCAATTTGGCTATCCTACATTGACAACAAATATCACTCGTAGATTGCGAACTATATTATAACCTTAAATTGGATTAATGAATACATTTTATTTTCAAAATGAGAATCTCACAGTAGAGGTAAACATTGCATCGTCTCATTTCAACGATGTCAATATTTCGTTGACATCGTTGAAATGAGATGATGCAATGTTCACTTTTGTTTTGACTTCGCTCGGATAAAAACAAAGTTTGTTAACGGGCTAATATGCAGATGTTAATCTATCGTTCGCATCGCGTGAATATAACGTATTTTCTTTTGGAACCTACGAAGGATATTTCATGTCAATGTAGTATAGCCAAATTTCTCTTCGTGTATCGACCCATGATGGGGATACTTCTCAACATTAGTAATAGAAGAAATGGGTGAGAATCAATGGTAGAAGAGTGGGGATACTTGTACATATACAAGCAGCTTCGCTTAAAGAAATCATTCCTTCGCTCGATGGTTTGGAAAACGGATCTGTCTCTACTATAATGGCTCAGGAAGGTTGAACGAAAAAGATTCTCTGCTGCTGGGATAGGTGTGACAAGATATCTTTCTTTACCACTCTGTCTATTTATACAAATATACTAATGTTTTCTCTTGTACGATAGTTGATGTCATGGACAAGATTTTCGTAACCACAACAGAGTTGGAATCATTTTTGAAAGGAGTTACAGCCAAGTCTTTGAGTCAGGCTATTTGTCTTGCACATCCACCAAGTGCCTCATCCTAAATGAACCTTTTACTGAAGGGTCAGTCTTTTATAATGATTCTCCCACTCACACATGTTTTCAAACGTTTTCACTGATGGCGCTAACTATCCGATCGGGCAGATGTTTCAGATAGAAAATATTCTCTCTGTTTCAATTCTGGAGGGACGTTCAGAAAGCAAATAAACTTTTGATTTTGTATGGTTGATGCTTCAAAAGCTCTTTAACATTTATTTGAAGCATATCACCCCAAGTTAATATATATAACCAGCTTCTCGTAGTTCGTTAATTATAAAGTCTATCTCCTTGGTAGTAAACGGATTTGTATTAGTTGGAGATGTAAGAATACGAAGGCGATCAACTAATACATTGGGGTTGTCCCATTCTCCAATTCCATAATCTTCCAACAGGAGATCGCTTATGTATTTAGATGAAGATGCGTTACTAATAGAATGATCTGATGAAGTATCATTGTAAGAATCTATGGAACTTAATTTTGCTTTTTTAAATCTATATACTGGTAAATTTTTAAAGTTAGATTTTGATTTACAGTTTTTGAGTTAAAGAAAAGTATTATTAAAAGAATCTGATGATGTATCACTATTAACATCGTTAGAACTAACTTTCACTTTTTTACATCTTGATAATGATGAAGCGTTATTACGAAGTTTCCTTTTATAACTTTGAAATATGTTGTACTTTTTATTCTTTCGATAATTTTCTATTTCATCATCAGAGCTAGAATAACTATCTTCAAGTATTTTTGATTCTGGATACCTTTGCTGATTGATGGAATCAATATTATCTCTCTCCGCGAGTTCATTATTTGCATGATGTGTGTTGAGAGCATCATTAAACTTACGTTTTTCCTCAAAAGTCATATTTCTTATTACCTTCTCTTCCTGCACAGGCGTTATTATATGGTTATGTGATGTACAACTTACAAGTCTCATATCCTTTGTTACAGCACGACTTGAACATTTTTTTGAACGGTAAAATTGACACTTCCAGTAAATATTACCATTACTCATAGCCTTATCCTTATAAAAAGGAATACCATTTAAAAGGAGTTTATCTTTTCCTTTAGAACTTTTTATGAGTTGAAAAGATGTATTAAGCGTAGACTTATCAGCATCGTTACAAGTAACTTCGGTCTCTGAATTACCTGTAAATGGTGTTTCTTTATTTTCATTAGAATCAAATAATTGACCAGGATTGATATTTGATTGATTTGATTGATTTGGAAGTTTAGATTTAATCGCCTCCCTTTGTTTTTCAATTTCAAGAAAGTTAGCCATGTTGATAGCTCAAGTGTACTATGCATACTGATTCTAAAATCTAAAGTCTGTTGTATTTATAGTAAATTAACCTGGTAAGTAACAAGTCTAATAAATTGATAAGATGATTTTAAGATAACAAGATAATTTCATAATTTAAATAAACATCTAGCCATTTCCATCATATAGCATCAAAATTAGCGAATTTGATAAAGACTCGATCAAGTTCAATAATCATTCAATAAAGATTCGATCAAATTCGATAAAGATTCGATCAAAATTCGATCAAGTTCGATAAACATTCTATAAAGATTCGATCAAATTTGATAAAGATTAGATCAAATTCGATCAAAATTCAATCAAAATTCGATCAAGTTCGAGCAAAATTCGATCAAGTTCAATAAACATTCGATCAAATTCGATAAAGATTCGATCAAATACGATCAAACTCGATAAAGATTTGATCAAGTTCGATCGAAATTCGATCAAAATTCGATCAAGTTCGAGCAAAATTCGATCAAGTTCGATAAACATTTGATCAAATTTGATAAACATTCGATCAAGTTCGATAAAGATTCGATCAAGTTCGATAAAGATTCGATCAAAATTCGATCAAAATTCAATCAAGTTTGAGCAAAATTCGATCAAGTTCGATAAACATTTGATCAAATTCGATAAACATTCGATCAAATTCGATAAAGATTCGATCAAGTTCGATAAAGATTTGATCAAATACGATCAAAATTCGATCAAGTTCGATAAACATTCGATCAAATTCGATAAACATTTGATCAAATTTGATAAACATTCGATCAAGTTCGATAAAGATTCGATCAAGTTCGATAAAGATTCGATCAATATTCGATCAAAATTCGATCAAAATACGATCAAGTTCGAGCAAAATTCGATAAAGATTCGATCAAGTTCGATAAACATTCAATCAAATTCGATCAAAATTCGATCAAGTACGATAAATATTCGATCAAATTCGATAAACATTTGATAAAGATTCGATCAAAATTCGATCAATTTCGAGAAACATTCGATCAAGTTCGATAAACATTCGATAAAATTCGATAATATTTCGATCAAATTCAATATCTAACTACTTTCACATAACTCTTTGATGATGGATAGATTTCTGACATGTTGTTCAACTTTGTCGACTAAAGTTATCAATTAAATTTATAGATGTTTTAATAGAATTGTATGATTTCTCGAAGACTTATTTAAATGTTGGATAAATTTAGTCTTGAGAATGTATAATATTTAGATTGTAGTAAGGGGTTCACAAGTGCCGATTCTCGGTTGTACCTCACAGGTAGAGTGCGTTAGTTAGGACTCCCATCGCTTCCTAAAACAAAAAATCTTTTTTTGTTTGAGATTCTTAAGATATAAATACTCTTAACTTAATGTTTCTTCTACAGGTTATGCATTGTTTAACATTACCGGAATATTGATAGCAACAATGCCCACATGGTAAAATGCTATCTCTATTCCTTTATCATAGCAAACTTTAGATTTACTATGTAAAAAATCATCTGCATGAATATCAGTGGGTATATTTTGGAGGTAGCGACAGCGACTATTCCATTTTTCGGGAAAGTCCCGGAGTCAGTTGAAGTACTTTGAAGTATAGTTCCCATTCTTATCTACTCAATTAAATACCCTATAGCTTATTATACTTCATATCTTTAGATGGCATTTGCGATTCATATTTTTCATAGTACTCTTTCCATGTTGTTTTCTCATCCTTCACCTTTTTTTATTAGGTGGAAGAAGAGGAGTGTACTCTGAACAATTTTGAGTGGTATGACTTGGAGTCTGTACCAAGATTAAATGAATGTGAATCACGATGTGTTTGCTTTTTATCAGAAGTGATGGGAGCCCCAACCTTCGCCCCCATCTGTGAGGTACAACTAAGAATCGCCACTTGTGAACCCCTTACTCCGAAAAGTAAGAAGTACACCCGTGACTCGTATACCTCTCCGTTAACTTCCAAGCGCTTAAGCCAAGAAGAACTCGAGACCTTTTCCTTTATCATCATCTAAATACTTCACAAACAACTTAAAATTTTTAATGGCCTCTTGCAACTCAAAGTAAAACTCCTTATTCTCCTGTAAGGCTCTGCATGCGCGAGATGGAATAAAAATACGCCATTCGTGATCTAAAGTTGCCATCAATCTAAACTTACCCTTGCATTTAACTGGTCTAAACTCATTCACATAATAAGTCTGATCTTTCTTCAAGGGGGATATATTCCCAATGGCACGATGGACGCGTCCACGAGCTGCCTCGTTGAATTTATCAAGAACCATATTTCTATGATAAAGAATTGTAAGTTTATTTAGCAGAGTCTGATAAATGAATGACTCGAGCTGGTTCGGGAGTTCTCTTAAGTAGCGGTTGAGCTGTGGCTACTGCGCAGATCTCCCCCTCCATAGGCTGAAATAAAACAAAACAAAAAATTGAAGAGATTCATGGAGAGGAAAACGAGTCATGGGTTAGTCCTATATAGTGAATTCGTTCATTATATAAGACTAACAAATGACGATTCTATTGGTTGTTCCTCACAGGTGTGGGCGAAGGTGGGGGCTCATACCACTTTCTCTTTCTTTATTTTTTTTAAACATCAAACTCATTAATCCAGCTATTGTGAGAAGCATCAAAACCAAGCCATTTTACATAAACTTGATTACCTCGTTTCTTCAAGACTTTTTCTACAAGATATACATCGGGATGCATTACTTTTTAAAGTTCCTGTTCATAGAAGCCACCAGTGATGGGTTGATCGTGATAATCTTTGAGATGATAAGTTACTGGATTAGTTGCTGCCACTTTAGTTATTGTAAATATCTCTGTGGACCAGTTAGGTGTATATCTCTTCTCAAATAATTGCTTCACGTTACTAACCCTAACTTTATCATCAACTTTGAACTTTGGCTTTTTAGTTGGAATAATTCTTTTATTAAAAGGTTTGAGAACTTCTGCTTCGTTAGTAGCTGTAACTTCGTTGGGTCTCATACCGATAATTCGATGTTTTTTATCATTGTAAGCTATAGGTATTAGGTAAAATATCAAGCCATTTATAGTTTCCATGTAAACTAAACTCTACCCACATCTTATTTTTCAGTGTACGATTGAAACGTTCACAAATAGATGCTTTGAGATTGCTGTACGTAGAGTATAGATTAATCTTGTATTTTTCCATAAGACTTTGAAAATTCGTATTATAGAACTCTTTGCCTTTATCTGTTTGTAAATTCTTTGGTACTCGACCTTTACGTAAAATAGATTTCATAGCATCAGTGACATCTTGTCCAGTTTTTTATACAACAGGAACTGCCCACGCATACTTTGAAAATACATCTATTACGGTAAGCATATATTTAAATCCTGTATTTTCTTTAGCATAAGGTTGCATTTCTACTAGATCTGCTTGCCATGTCTCGTCAAAACCTCGTATATCGAACTTTCGACGTGGATAATTACGACGCGCTGGCTTGTGAAGCTCTTCTACTACTCTTTGACGTTGTTCCATCGATGGTTATCGATTGACTGTTTTGCACTAGCAGTGATAATGCTTCTTTTATAGTCTCGATTTCCGTCTGACTTTTTGCAAATTTCTTATCGAGTTCATCTCTATACATCTCTACAATTTTATCTAGGTTATTAAGATCACTTCTCAAACTAGATATTGAATCTAATAATCTTTGAACTTCTAAACGTACAAAACGTTGTAAAGCATCTAAATTTACAGCCTCATTGAGTTGATTAGGTGATGCGAGATTACAAAGTCTCTTATTCTCCAAGTCATACTGACCATCAGATGTGATTTTATATCCAACACCTGGAGGACCACGACCACCCTCGCTCCGTTTAAGATTACGTCCGAATACGTCGACACTCATCTTGATAATGTTCAAGTATTCGCTTGTGTCTCAGTATATATAGCCAGCTTCTCGCAGTTCTTCGATGATTGAATGAATCTCGTTTGTATGACTAGGGTTTCCAGCTTCTCTCTCTCAGCTATGAGTAATCGTAACCGATCGACAAGTTCATTAGGATCATCCCAATAGACGTAATCCATCAACATATTCCTTCTAGCAACTTTGTATCGAGGTCATAGTCCACCACCACGTTTAAACATAGGAGCAATGATGTTATCAAATTTCTTGCTTCTGTGAGCACGAATCTGTTCATCGTTTCTGTAACGTCTCTTGTGAGCACTAGTAGCTTCAAGAATCTGTCGATAGTTTTGCATATCACTTGAGCTAAAGTTTTTCTGATTAGGCTGTTTTGCTAGTATCAACTCTAGCAAACCATCAGTTCTCGGATATTTTACATCCTTAACTTTTACATAACTATCTTCAAAGTAAATAGGTGAGTCGCCTATTAGGTATTTGTTACCCTCTTTACGAACACCATAAATTTTATCTAAATCCTGGGTCTTATTTTTCACGAGATTGTGAATATACTTGTTACCATGCGTTCCGATATTTTCATCACTGAGAGCTGATTCAAATTCTGTATCCGTATGCGGTCGAACAGTTTCATTCAAAGATGGTTCATCATAAGACTCATCAATACTGTCATTGTTTACACTCATAGCATCAGTAGCTTGTTCCTTGGTTTCGATATTTCGAGATTTTTTAGATGTCTTAACAAGTTTTTGTAAAGGATCGACTATTGGTCTGAAAGTTTCTCCAATTGCTTTCTCAAAATTATCCTTTCCATATTTCAATAGATTGTATTTACGCTTAACTGCATTTCTCGCTTTGATAAGTTGATGCAGTATATCTTTTCTTTGGCGAATGTCGGCCATGTTGTCGATTCGACGTTCGGTCATGGAATGATATGATTGAACTAAGAGTGTGCTATATTTATAGCAAAACAGTCGAAGCCCTTTCTATACCTGCCAGCATTGATTGAACTATCTTTTTCAATCATCAAGAAACCATACTTATCATCTGTCCAACATCGTGAACATAGGCTTTTAAATTGTGCATAAGTCATGTCCGAATTTACGTGATCATCGTATAGATGTCTTAAGTTGACATCATCTTGTCGGAAAATTATTAATAAATTTACATTGTCTCTTACAAGATGTTTCGGTATATGAGCATAAGATTGACAGAGATAGAAACAGTCGACGTTTTTATGTTTCCCCATACAGAAAAATGCTCTTACATTGTCCTGTTTCTCACAAGCTATGTCGTCGAATACCATTATGGAATTGGGTAAGGCGTCGTCAGGTGATACTACTGATTCGTGTTCGCTGAATGGAAAATATTGTATACCGTCTATCGGTTCGAGGAGTTCCTTCAAATACTTATACTTTGGTTGATTTAGAGACTTCGAGTAGACATATACGTTCTTGAATCTTAGTCCATTAGGATGCGTAATCATTGCGAGTAGGCTATTAGTTTTACCGCAGTTAGATGGTCCACAAAATATGGCTCGAATACTATCCGGAAGTAAGTCTCCGTGCCTGTTTGTCTTTTTTTCCTGCTCGACTATCGAATCAAAATTTACGATTAGAAGTTTAACCGGATGTTCTTTGAAATTCATGTTGATGCAATTAGATCTCAAACAAGAGTGATCGATTTAGTATAAATAGAGGCCTTATATACCCTTACAAGCATCAGTCTTCACTTAACCTTCATAGGGTGATGATCGTACATTATAAACAGCGACAACGTGGTCGAGGTTTTCTCAATAAAGTTATCAACAGTCTTCCATTCGAACTTCATATTCCAGGATATCAGTACTGCGGACCAGGTACGAAATTAGCTAAAAGACTAGCTCGAGGTGACCCAGGAATCAATCTTCTTGACAAGGCTTGTAAGGAGCACGATATAGCTTATTCGCAAAACCGCGAGAATATGGAAGCAAGAAACACTGCAGACAAAGTGTTGGCAGAGAAAGCTTGGCAGCGAGTGAAATCAAAGGACGCATCAATAGGAGAGAAAGCAGCTGCTTTTGCTGTTAGTAAAGCAATGAAACTAAAATCTAGATTCGGCATGGGTATGAGAAAGAAGAAGGGAGCAGCCATTACATTCAATAATGTAGTGAAAGCTGCCTCGACATCAATAGTTCCCAATAAATGTGCTCGTAAAGTTATTTTATCAGCATTGAAAGGTGCACGTAGTGCCGTTAGAGCGGCAGGTGGTAAGGAAAACGTTAAGATTCCACGCAAACTACCGATTCCAAAGAAAGTTGGAGGATTTTTACCATTTCTCATACCATTATTTGCCGGCTTGAGTGCAGTTGGTGGTATTGCAGGCGGTGCTGCTAGTATAGCTAAGGCAGTCAACGATTCTAAATCTGCCAATTCAAAATTGGAGGAGATTAAGAGACATAATAAGAATATGGAAGAAATAGCTCTCGGTAAAGGGGTTTATTTACAGCCAAGTAAGAGTAGACTCGGGCTTCGTCTTAAGCCTTACCATGGTAAAGGTTTAAAAAAAAAAAGATCAACGAAGTAAGGTTACCTGAGAGAGCTCTTACTGACGCTGACATCATAAAGTATGCGAGAATTTTAAAAATTCCAAACTTCCGAGGAGTTTTTATGCGAAATGCGTTACCAAAGAATGGTCCTCGTTATCGTGAATCAGCCATTATTAATCTTGATGATGCAGATGGACCAGGAACTCATTAGGTAGCTTATCGGAAACAAGGAAATAGCGTAGTCTACTTCGATAGTTTTGGAGATCTTCAGCCACCTTTAGATTTAATGTTGTACTTGAGTGTCGATGAAATCAAGTACAACCCTCAAAGATATCGAGACTTCAATACATTCAACTGCGGTCATCTTTGTCTAAAATTCTTAAGCAGAGCTCTTAGTATATAAAGACATCGGTGTGTGAATATTAACTTATTATAAGTTTAACAGTCATCATGGAAGAATCGTTGACGTTAAGTCTTTCGGATACATCATCCGTACTTGAGGCACAATATTTTCCACCTATTGAACTTTCTCCCGATGAAAATTATGTTCTTGGTTTAGTTGCTTTCATGACCTTTAATTCAATACCTAATATTGATGAGGGTAGCAATCTATTCCACGTTGGTAAAGAAGAAATTACTTTACCAACAGGTAGTTACGAGATCGAGGACATAGAGAATTATCTTAGCGAGATATTGACACACAAAAATATCTCAATCAATATAAAACCTAACAATAATACTCTTCGCAGCGAAATTAAATGCAATCGTCCTATTGATTTTTGATCAAAAAATTCCATAGGACCTCTATTAGGGTTCGCTAAACGTCTTCTAGAAGCAGACGTCACTCACAGTTCGGATTTACCAGTAGCCATCTTGAAGGTCAACGCTCTACGAATAGAGTGTGACATCACCTGCGGTGGGTATATAAACGGTCAGCGAGTGCATACGATACATGAGTTCTTTCCAGCAGTACCGCCAGGATATAAGATCATCGAAGTTCCTTCACCGGTCATTTACCTTCCGGTCGTCGTCAAGGGCATAGATCACATTCAAGTGCGCATAGTCGATCAAGACGGACAACTTGTTAATTTTCGAGGAGAAATTATTAGCATCAGATTACATCTTAAGCAAGCGTAATGGAAATTGTATTTAATTCTAAAGTTGGAAAAGGCTATAAAAGCAGATCAAGATGGAGACCGAGCATCAGTCGGCCAAGAGCAGACGAAGCGTTAACACGGCAAAACATACAGTTTCTAAGGAGTCTCGGCCTTCGTGTCGTCCCTGGTGGAAAATAACTTGTTTATCCTTTTGTTGTTTACAGAAAAATGGAAGAAATACTAAGCATAAAGTCAGCTGTAAAGTATGACGAATCAATTGAACATTACGAGATACATGCTCATCAACCATACTCAGCATCCAACTTCAACAACAGCGATGAGATTCGTATAGCTATTCAACATCAAGATTTGTGTCTTCTACCATCACGCAGTTCGCTACATATTTGTGGTAGACTAGTGAAAGCCGATGGAACTGCTGTAACTAATACTAAATTAGTCAACAACGCCATCTGTCATATGTTTGAGGAAATACGTTACGAAATCAACGCAGTAGAAATCGATAAGTGTAAGAATGTAGGTTTGACTACTCTAATGAAAGGTTGGGTCTCGCTCAATCCCAGTCAAAACTTGATTATTTAAAACGCAGGATGGCTCGATGTCGAAGAAACACAGCAGTTGACTAACAATGCAGGTTACTTCGATGTTTCGATTCCTCTAGCTATGATTCTCGGCTTCGCTGGAGATTATCGTAAAATCGTAATCAACGTAAAACATGAGCTCATTCTAACGAGATCGAGAAATGATTTAAACGCTGTCGTACAAACAGCACCAGACCCTGCTCATCCCAACGCGTTTAAGAATTTTAAGATTGAATTGAATAGAATAGAGTGGCTCATGCCTTACGTAGTAGTATCAAGCTCGTACAAGATTCAACTATTAAATCATGTTGAAAAGCATAAACCAATCGATATGAGTTTTCGTAGTTGGGATTTGTACGAGTATCCACTACTTCCCACAACATCTAGGCATGTTTGGACCGTCAAAACTTCCAATCAGCTGGAAAAGCCACGATTCGTAATACTAGGTTTTTAAACGAATCGAAAAAGTCAGAGAATTATCAACGCGAATCGCTTCGATCATTGCAATATCAGTAATGTAAAGCTGTCTCTCAATTCTCAATACTATCCGTATGGAAATTTGAATTAAGATATCCCTCATAATCAATACGCAATGTTATACGATATGTACGCCAACTTTCAAAGTGCTTACTATTTTAAAGATATCGAGCCTATGCTAAAAAAGCAACATTACATCGGATACTTACCTTTAATCGTGATCGATTGTTCTAAACAAAACGAATCGTTAAAGAGTGCCCCTGTGGACGTTCGACTGGAATTCGAATCGAGAGGTAACTTTCCAGCCGTAACTTCTGCTTACTGCTTAATCTTACACGATCGTGTTGTTCAGTACAGCGCCGCGAGCGGTAACGTACGAAAACTTGTGTGAGAAAATCAATATAAAAAGCTGACTCGTCAGTAAGAGTCTCTCATTCAGGATGGAGTACTTGGTAGGTATGCAAGGCTTCAAACAGCCAGGTTATGATTACATCCTCAAAGAGTTGGCTATAGTTCCTCTCAAAGACGATTTCGACCCTGTTGTACTCTTATTCGAGAAGCCTTATCCTTGGCGTCGCACAGTGTGGAAAATGGATTTTTTTTGTGTCAAAATCTAATATCTCGCTAACAAAAACAGATAGCGTAATGAATCAAACGGCATTTTGAAGCTGGAGTAATTGTTAATTAAGGAAAAATAGTCCTATTAAATTAAAAGAGCTATTTGACCTTCAAAACGACCTTCAAAAATCAAATTTTTTAATTTTTCTTCGTTTTTAATCTGTAATTAATCAGCAATGAGCTTTTTAAAAGTTTTAAATATATATTTATGTTATTTTTACTGCAAGGTATCCATTTCCATGGTTGTGAATTATTTTTCACTGTATAGTCTATGAGATAATCCAGTCCAAAGATAAGTTAAAAAACAGACAAAAAATTAAGAAAAAAAGATATAAAAACACACCAAAATATATATATATATATATAAAAAAAATTGATAAAGGAATTCATTTCACCAAAAATTTGAAAATTTCTAATTATTTTATCACTTCTAACTTTAAAACCATTTATTCTACATATTTAAAAAAATTTGTGTTTTGGCTATGAAATTAAACATATTTCAGCGATAACATAACATACTTTGAGCGATTTTCTATTTTTAACTGTGTGAGTTGACGTGGAATGTCCCATATATATATATATATATATACGTACTGACGTGAAATGTTCCATATATGTATACTTTTTCATATATATATATATATATATATATATATATATATATATATATATATATATATATATTTTTGTGTGTTTTATATCTTTTTTTCTTAATTTTTTGTCTGTTTTTTAAGGGGACGCTGTATCTCTCTATCCTTTTCTAATTGAAAAATGTAAGTTTTTTGAAAATCTAGTGATTATTGATAGAAATTAAAGGTTGTCCGCTACTTGTTTAGTAAAAAGTAATATTTTCTCTGATGAGGACCAATTAATTTTGTTGCTTTTTTTTCAAGTAAAGTTTGACATACTTACAAAATCCTAAGTAAGGCTAGAGAATATGTTATTCAAGTATGTCAAACTTTACTTGAAAAAAAAGCAACAAAATTAGTTGGTCCTCATCAGAGAAAATATTAATTTTTACTAAACAAGTAGCGGACAACCCTTAATTTCTATCAATAATAACTAGTTTTCCCAAAAATTTACATTTTTTAATTAGAAAAGGATAGAGAGATACAGCGTCCTCTTAACTTATCTTTGGACTGGATTATCTCATAGACTATACAGTGAAAAATAATTCACAACCATGGAAATGGATACCTTGCAGTAAAAATAACATAAATATATATTTAAAACTTTTAAAAAGCTCATTGCTGATTAATTACAGATCAAAAACGAAGAAAAATTAAAAAATTTGATTTTTGAAGGTCGTTTTGAAGGTCAAATAGCTCTTTCAATTTAATAGGACTATTTTTCCTTAATTAACAATTACTCCAGCTTCAAAATGCCGTTTGATTCATTACGCTATCTGTTTTTGTTAGCGAGATATTAGATTTTGACACAAAAAAAATCCATTTTCCACACTGTGCGTCGCCTATCGGATAAGTATAAGAGAGAAAACATATGGTTAGAAGAGCATTACCATGGACTATCTTGGGATTCAGGAAATATTCCCTACACGGATGTAGTAAAATTACTCAGAGAGGCATTACACGATGCTAGTAAAGTCTTGGTTACGGGCTCCATCAAGAAAGCATGGTTAGAACGCTTCAAGTTCAGAGTTTATGATGTAGCAGAAATGGGTTTTCCACCGCTAGACAAGATCAAACTTGTCACGGTTTGCCCATATCATAATGGAGCATACAGAGCTAGTTGTGCCCTTCACAACGTAAGACTCATGAAAAAATTTCTCACTGAGAATATTTCCGAGAAAATGGAGTGTGACTAACTATAAATGGCAGGTGCTTTCCGATTTCACACTCATTCCGAAATGGGACAAGCTTCAACAAGCATGGGAGGGGGCAACTCCTCAAACTCCTCAGATCAGAATTCAGATAAAAATTGTTCAGAGTATACACCCCTTCTTCGTAACAGACAAAAGAAAGATGTAAACTGGAAAGAATATGTAGATGAAAAATATTCTAGTATGAATCAATCATCATCCAAAACTCCCTCATCAAATATTAAATATAAAAAATTATAATGCAAAAATTATAATGTGAATTATATATAAAATAGTAGATAGGCCCGTATCGCATACCGCTGTGGGCTTTTTCATAATTATAATATAAAAATTATAATATAAAAATTATAATATAATAATATAAAAATTATAATAAAATAATATAAAAATTATAATATAATAATATAAAAATTATAATATAAATTATTATATTTAAAATATTAGATATGTCGCTATAGCATAGCGCTCATACCCGCGTGAGCCAGAAATTCCGGGCTTTCAGAAAACCTCATAACATTACTGGATCTGTGATCCAGAACAGACATAGCATTTCTGGATCTGTGATCCAGAAGAGACATAGCTTATCCACTTCTCTCCACTCCTATATCCAATTTAACTTTAACTGAGTCTATTTAATTTTGTTAGAATACGGAGCTGCTAAAATTTATATCGAATATGATAAACTAACAACAACTCCAGAAAAGCTAGCTAGTATTTTAGATTGATATGCGACGTAAGATTTTTCTATTAGCTCGTCGCTGCACGTCTCT
Source organism: Anastatus disparis (assembly GCA_017163975.1). Lineage (NCBI taxonomy): Eukaryota > Metazoa > Arthropoda > Insecta > Hymenoptera > Eupelmidae > Anastatus > Anastatus disparis. Next base: position 208,008 of record JAFFSR010000340.1, on the reverse strand, counting down.
CTCTCTCTCTTACCTGGTCGAGAGACGTGGTGCCGCTAGCACAGTTTTCCTTCGTGAGTCAGGTTCCGAAATACGTTATATTAAAATATATGATATTACGTAACTAATTAATTTACACCTGCTCACAAGAACCGTGGAGGCGTCGGAGTAAGCAACGGGTAATATATTTTTTATGTTATATATAGTCAGGCAATATAAATTAATTGAAAGCATGATTTAATAGGAAACAGAATTAATTTATCATAAGAAAAATATAGATATAAAAATAGAATATGAATTGAACAAAAATGAAATTGAACAATATAAGAAAAGTAATGTACGCGTCAAATGAGAGAGTGAGCAGAGGGAGGACGCGTCGCGGACTAAATAGTACTCGCTTATGACGCCGATTGCTTATATAACCGATAATACAATATACCCGAACAAGTATCTCTCGTGAAAGAGACACCAGGGTATCGCACTGTATATTTATACTCACAGTAACGCACTAGCCAGCTTACACTAATTACCTACGTGCACGTTGACGCCGCTCGCTCGTTACCGTAGCTTCTCTCCTGTACGTAACCAATACGTAGATGCTCTGGAGTAGGTCGGTGGGAGATGTCTCTTCCCGATCCTTGAATTCCGCTAAGCTGTGTTAACGTAGTTGCCTGGACGTAGATCGGTGGAATCCTATACACGCCGATCAACGTATTTGCTGGCACTTAATGGCTGACCGCTAAGACGCGCGAAAAGCGGTCAAGCAAAACTCTACAGAAAGAATTTCTGAGAGTGGCAACTTGCAAACATAATATAATACGCAAGTCGGTATAAACTCACGACTTTCAATGAAGACAATGTTTTGATCTATCAAATGCGAAGTTAGTCTAACGTATTATAAGACCACGTGGCAAAATTCTCTAATAAGCACAGCGTGGCTTAAGTTTCGTGCTAACGCAACGACAGCCGGAGACTCTTTCAAGCGCCTCGCGGCCGGCGAAATTCTCTCTCGCGTGCCGGTTGTCAAGATACGCACTTCTTTATTCGTCTTAGACGAGATATATAACCGAGCGCTTATCCAATATCAATACCTAAGGGCGCAAGATTCAAACACGGTAAAATACCCTTACACCCCTTCGCCAGACGCAGCAGAAACGGGTTTTGCTGCTCTGGATATCGCGCGGTAGGTATGCAATTATTGCCTCAAGCAATGTTAATATTTACGATTTTCTACCACAAAATCATATTTGTTGGACACGCGTTTTCCCCGGTGAACAAACTACTATGTTTTCGCTACGCTTTAAATTCGTAGAACCTTTAAGCCTACCTTGCTTACGCCTGATCGGTTCGGACTCAGTTCGACGCATATGCTTTGCAGTTCGCGTTACGCACACGGAGTCGCATAGATCGGAAAAGACGGGTCGCTCATCGTCTCATTCGCACGCATTGATTCCATCGGTGGTTGAGGTTGCAGATCATCTCCTTGCCTTGCGATGTATGTTTTTACCTGCTTTCCATGAATCGTACTATACGAATTACCATCCATGTCTAACAACCTATGTGTAATTAATTCCGATTTAGCTGTAACGACATATGTACCAACAAATTTTGGTGCAAGTATACTTACTATGTCTTGAACAGCTGGAGAGAGTATTTTATTTCTCTTGTCTATTAAATAATCTACATTATGAGTTGCTTTTGGTCTACCTGGAACCAAACTTTTTACATAAGCCTGATCAGTTGCTGTAATATCAGCTAGACCAACTGTTTCTAGTTTTCCAATGTACAGTTGTTTAAGAGCAGCAACTTCTAAATTTACCTTCACATTAGTACCTTTGAAAGGAAGCTTATTTTCACAAGGATCAAAAATAGCTCTAAATGCTCGCACGAAGTTGCCTCCTCGATAGCATTTTTTATTTGAGCTAGGCATGATCGCACAGCGAATCGTTTTGGTCATTTCGCCTACGGTAAATGGAAGGTCAACATAACCTGCTAGTAAGCATGATCTACCATCTGCTACTTTGACCAATCTGTTTGTAGCAGGTATTAAAGGGACATTACAGGCTACTGCTAGCTTGTTTCTAGCGAGTTCATGACCGTGCATGATGCACCTTGGTCATACAGAGCCCTTATTTGGTAGTCTCCGATCACTACCAGGAGCCACCATCGAGCTACAGCATCGATTACTGGCTGATTTAGCTCTACCTGTTCACTTGTGTCAACTTCACAAGTGTGGAACTCAACTTGTAATTCTACTGAGTCTACAGGACCAGATAGTATATCCAGGTAATCCACACTGATAACATTCACGGTTAGGATTTCGATTTCTCGTCCCTTTTTGATTTTCCTCGTTAGCTTTATCCTTGTTTGGGTTTTCAGTCTGATTTCCTTTCTGGTTTTGACTGTATTGTTCGGAGTTACCTTGCCCTCGATTAGGTTTACGAGGCGGTCTCTTAAAATTTTGCTGATTTCTCTGCTGATTCTTACGTGATCTATTTGGCGAAGTTTGTCCAGACTGAATCACATTCGAAACAGCTGGTTGCCTGCTTATCCATTTAGAAATTTTATTTAACTGAGAGACTATTTGCATCAACGTTCTAGCAATGATAAACTGTTTGGATGCCGGTTTTTTTTCTTCTATCGCGGCAACCTGGTGTTTACTCGCTTTTTGCTTGGACGTAGGACGATAAGCTACGTCAGGCAATAAAGAATGTTCTGGCAGTGGAGGAGGCCTATATGTTCTCTCTACATCTATCGTTAATTCAGCTTTGACTGCCTTTTTTAGTTGTGACTCTACATCAACAATCTCATCCCTTCTTACCATACGCTGAATCTCGGGTAAGAGGTTGCGATGTAGCAGATCGAGCTGTTGTCCTACATCTGGTAATGGGACTTGTTTTAATATGATCGCCTGTAGACAGGTTATATAATCACGCACAGGTTCATCTTTGCCTAGCTTACGCCTGTTCGCTTCAGACCGCAGTCTTTGTTGGAAACGCCTACTGTGTCCGTACCAACGCAGAGCAGCTTTCATTAAATTCTGCCCACGTGCACCATGAATGTTTATTGTTTCTATACCACGTGGCTTACGTCTGATAACAGTTTTGAAAGAGAGGATAACAGATCACTCTTACTTATTTTTGCTAATGTTCTGCATTCTTCTTCCCTGGTCAGGAAGTGATCTATGCTCTGTCCTTTTTCGCCTGAGAATGTTACGTTCCATCGGCGAACTATGTGACCAATATCTAACGTTCTACTACCGTTGTTAGTCCGATCATTTTGCAAATTTGCGTTCATTTGCGGCATTGGGCTTGACGTAATAGGAGTCCCCCTCCTCCCGACTGTACTCACTCCTGGAAGTCCACTCGGAGTTAAGCCTGCCTGTACGTCAGCCAGAGTGCCATTTTTAGTATTATTATATATTCTGAATGTATCTTAGAAATTTACTCTTGTGTTTGTTGGTAGCCTCTGGTCGTTATCTCTTTCTTGCTGGTTGCTTTGCTGCTCATCTATCCATGTACTAGATGATCTTGGATTTGGCGTTTCCTTTTTTCTCTGTGTTAAGGCAGCTACTGACTGTGTCAGTGTTTTTATTTGCATATGCATATTGTGGAAATATCGCATCATTTCAGTTGGCAATACAAACGGTATTCCATCCGTTGTTTGCATCACTGTTGCTGCCTGTTCAGTAACTTGATTTGAAGGGTTTGTAGATGCTTGTGCCTGTCCACTAAAACGTAATTTGTTCGTTCCCTCTCTCAATGTTTCCTGTAGGTTTAACTTTATCTGAAGATCTTTTTCGAGTACGCTGAGAACATGTTCTTTATCATGTTGCATGTTGGGGTCAAAAATAGTTGACCCTGACTTCTCAAATATTGTTTTTTCTATAAATTCCTCAATTAACCAATCAATCAATCAATTAACCAATTCATTACCCGATTGGTTTTTTGGTGATGAAAGCCGTCTGTTCTTAGTCCGAACTCTTGTAGAGTTATTCCGAAGTCCTCCTCAGATATATACTCTCTCCATCTTTCAGCTGCATCAGCACTTGCTTTTAACGGTATGTTAGCCATCTAGAATTTATTTTTCTTCTTTCTTGACTATATCTGTATCTAAACCTGATCGCACGCAAGTATGCTACTACGCTTGCAGTGTGTGTGTATATTCGCTATATAGATATAATAAATAATATTTCAGTTTGTATATGTGTGGTTAGAAACTAAGCCGCACACATACGATATGAAAAAAAACAATAAAATGTATGTATATATAATTAAAAAAAAATATATATATTTTTTTGTTTTGGTTTTTGGATTTATTTAAACGCAATAACTAATAATATTTTAGTAAATTGACCAACATAAAACAAAATTTTCCAACACTGTTATTTTAATTTTTACTACAAGAAATTGGTTAGAAATTGTCATTGAAATCTCCAAAATACGCGGCTAAATCCAAAAGCCTGTGCGTTTCTAAACTTCAGTTAAAAGCGCACACCTAACTGTGTGAGGACAATTTTTTTATTATACATTTGTATTTGATGTGTAGTGTAAAAAAAATGAAAATGTATTAAAATGAAATCTTTGAGAAATTTCTAAATTTTCTCTACCACACACACGGTGCTATCAATTGCCTCGTTATGAGCTGGCAATCTTTAGTGAGAGAGAATTTAATATCACGAGAAAAAAAAATATATTTTACTATGTGTAAATAATGTTATGTAGTTTAAATTCTATTAAACCACACGAAAAAAAATTTTTCCAGATCCTTTAATGTATATACAAAAAAATTTATTCTAATTTTTAATTAATTAGATTTAATTAAATTTAATATTAAATTACAAAAAAAAAATTTTTTACTCTTGTTGAGAATAAATAATTTTTACATTAAAGGATTATTAATAATTTATTTAATTTCAGCTTCCTCGCCAGCTGGAACTAATATTCTCTTTGACTTTATAAGTCAACGAAATATGACTAATGACCTGATCGATAAGAGGGGTATATATAATAACGTACGTCTCTATTTTAAATAAATTCTAAATGCCTGTTTGCTTTTTCTCTTAAAGCGTACGGCAGCATACAGAGTTATATTTCTTAATCTCTGTATCTATGCTACGCTATGTCAATAGCGTCTGCGCGTTACCTATGGATAAAGAGACAAAAAAAATTTTGCTGGGACACGTGGGGACGTACTTGTAATCGAAAACTACCAAAGAGAGAAAAGGAAAAGAAATTTCGATGATATGCAATTTTGTTCACAAATTTTAGCTATATAGGGATATCTCTGGAACTTTTTAATTTTGAGAAATTGTCTTCACAACAATTCAAAAGTCTATAATACAAGTTTCTGAAGTGGCACACACTTCAATAAGGGCTTAAATTACTCGTTTCTGTAAGTAGAATATGTAATTAAATTTTGGTATCGATTGAACAATCGTTGTTTACGATACATAATTTTATACGTCAAAAATGATACTTTTTTCATATTTTTCTACGTGTGTTTCTTGAGCTATAAAAAAAGTAACGTTCTTTTGATCATTCTCAAATTTTTTGAGCATAATGAATATGGTAAAAAGAACAGTTTAAGCCTACCCTGGTACATGTGCCCCTCTTTAGGAAGCTATTAGACTATTTTTAATGTTAGTGTAATTTTCATCTTTTCTTTGTAATTTTCTTTATGAGAAAAAGCGAACAGGCATTTGAATTTATTTAAAATAGAGACGTGCGATATTATATATACCCCCCTTATCAATCAGACCGTAAGTCATATTTCGTTGACTTATAAAGTGAGAGAGAATATTAGTTTCAGCTGGCGAGGAAGCTGAAATTAAATAAATTATTAATAATCCTTTAATGTAAAAATAATTTATTCTCAACAAGAGAAAATTTTTTTTTCGTAATTTAATATTAAATTTAATTGATTAAAAATTGAAATAAATTTTTTTTGTACATACATTAAAGGATCTGGAAAATTTTTTTTTTGTATGATTAATAGAATTTAAACTACATAACATTATTTACACAGTAAAATATTTTATTTTCGTGATATTAAAATTCTCTCTCACAAAAGATTGCCAGTTCATAGCGAGGCAATTGATCGGCGCAGTGTGTGTGGTAGAGAAAATTTAGGAATTTCTCAAAGATTTCATTTGAAATTTTTTTTTCTCATTTTTTTTACACTACAGATTAAATACAAGTGTATGATAAAAAAAATTGTCCTCACACAGTTAGGTGTGCGTTTTTAACTAAAGTTTAAAAACGCACAGGCTTTTGGATTTAGCCGCGTATTTTGAATATTTTTATGACAATTTTTAACTGATTTTCTTGTAGTAAAAATTAAAATAACAGTGTTGGAAAATTTTGTTTTATATCGGTCAATTTATTGAAATATTATTAGTTATTGCGTTTAATAAATGAATCCAAAAGCCAAAACATAGACATATACATTTTTTTAAAATCATATATACATATATTTTATTGGTTTTTTTTCACATCGTATGTGTGCGGCTTGGTTTCTAACCACACATATACAAACTGAAATATTATTTATCATATCTATATAGCGAATATACACACACACTGCAAGCGTAGTAGCATACTTGCGTGCAATCAGGTTTAGATACAGATATAGTCAAGAAAGAAGAAAAATAAATTCAAGATGGCTAACGGTATGTTAATACCGTTAAAAGCAAGTGCTGATGCAGCTGAAAGATGGGTAGGGTATATATCTGAGGAGGACTTAGGAATAACTCTACAAGAGTTAGAACTAAGAACAGATGGCTTTTATCACCAAAAAACCAATCGGGTAATAAATTGGTTTATTGGAAATTATTCAGCTAAAGAATTCCAGCAAACAAATCCTAATGATGATGAATTGACAATACGTTAACAGCGTCTAGGAGTAAGAAAGGAATTTATAGAAAAAACAATATGTGAGAAGACAGGGTCAACTATTTTTGACCCTAACGTGCACACGATGAAGAACATGTTCTCAGTGTGCTCGAAAAAGATCCTCAGATAAAGTTAAACCTACACGAGACATTAAAAGAGGGAACAAATAAATCACGTTCTGGTAAACAGGCACAAGTATCCACCAACCCTCCAAATCAAGTTACCAAACAGGCAACAACAGTGATGCAAACAACGGATGAAACACCGTTTGTATTGCCAACTGACATGATGCAATATCTTCACAAATGCAAATAAAAGCACTGTCAGAGTCAGTAGCTGCCATAACATATAGAAGGAAGGAAACGCTAAATCCAAGGTCATCTAGTACACGGATAAATGAACAGCAAAGCAACCAACAAGAAAGAGATAACGATCAGAAGCCGCCAGCAAATACAAGAGTAAATTTCCAAGACACATTCAGGATATATTATAATACAGAAAATGGCACTCTGGCTGACGTACAGGCAGGCTTGACTCCAACTGAACTTCTGGGAGTACGTACAGTCGGGAGGAGGGGGACTCCTATTACGTCAAGCCCAATGCCGCAAATGAACACAAATTTGCAGAATGATCGGACTAACAACGGTAATAGAACGTTAGATATTGGTCACAAAGTTCGCCGATGAAACGTAACATTCTTAGGCGAAAAAGGTCAGAGCATAGATCTCTTCCTGACTAGGGTAGAAGAATGCAGAACATTAGAGAAAAAGAAAGATCTGCTATCCTCTCTTTCAGAACTGTTATCAGACGTAGCAGCCACGTGGTAAAAAACAATAAACATTCATGGAACACGTGGGCAGAATGTAAAGAAGCTGCTCTGCGTTGGTATGGACACAGTAGACGTTTCCAACAAAGACTGCGGTCTGAAGCAAACAGGCGTACGTAAGGCAAAGATGAACCTGTACGTGATTATATAACCTGTCTACAGGTGATCATGTTAAAACAAGTCCCATTACCAGATGTAGGACAACAGCTCGATCTGCTACATCGCAATCTCTTACCTGAGATTCAGCGTATGGTAAGAAGGGATGAGATTGTTCACGTAGAGTCACTACTAGAAAAAGCAGTTGTAGCTGAATTAATAATGGATGCAGAGAGAACTTATGGGCCTCCTCCACTGCCAGAACATTCTTTATTGCCTGACGTAGCTTACCGTCCTACGTCCAAGCAAAAAGAGAGTAAACACCAGGTTGCCGCGATAGAAGAAAAAATATCGGCATCCGAACAGTTTAACATAGTTAAAACGTTGATGCAAATAGTCTCTCAGTTAAATAAAATTTCTGAAAGGATGAGCAGGCAACCAGCTGTTTCGAATATGATTCAGTCTGGACAAGCTTCGTCAAATACATCACGTAAAAATCAGCAGAGAAATCAGCAGAATTTTAAGAGACCGCCTCGTAAACCTAATTGTGAGCAAGGTAACTCCGAACAACTCAGTCAAAACTGGGAAGGAAATCAGACTGAAAACCCAAACAAGGGTAAAGCTAACGAGGAAAATCAAAAAGGGACGAGAAATCAAAATCCTAACCATGAATGTTATCAGTGTGGATTACCTGGATATACTATCTGGTCCTGCCTACTGTGTACGGGTAAAGGACCAGGGAACGAGAAGACGAGGTACCTACCGTTCCTGGTGGGGCTGATGAGTTCTTAGAACCTTCTACTAGAGAGGTGACAGCTAAAAATTTACCTGTAGACTCAGTAGAAATATAAGTTGAATCTCACAATTGTCAAGTTGAGACAAGTGAGCAGGCAGAGATAAATCAGCCAACAATTGATAATGAAGCTCGATGGTGGCTCCCGGTAGTGATCGAAGATTACCAAATAAGGGCTCTGTATGACCCAGGCGCATCACGCTTGGTCATGAACTCGCTAGGATTACAGCTGGCAGTAGCCTGTAATGTACCTTTAATACCTGCTACAGACAGATTGGTTAAAGTAGCAGATAGTAGACCATGCTTACTAGTAGGTTATGTTGACCTTTCTTTCACTGTAGGCGGAATCACTAAAACGATTCGCTGTGCGATCATGCCTAGCTTAAATGAGGAATGCTATCTAGGAGGCAACTTCGTAAGAGCATTTAGAGCAATGTTCAATCCTTGTGAAAATAAGCTTCCTCTTAAAGGTACTAACGTAAAGGTAAATCTAGAAGTTGCTGCTCTGAAACAACTGTACATAGGAAAATTAGAAACAGTTGGTTTAGCTGATGTATCAGCAGCTGATCAGGCTTGTGTAAAAAGCTTGGTTGCAGGTAGAGCCAAAGCAATTCATAAAATAGATAATTCAGTATGTAAGAGAAATGAAATACTCTCTCCAGCTGCTCAAGTTGTAGCAAGTAAGCTTGCACCAAAGTTTGTTGGCCGATATGTGATTACAGCTCAATGTGGCTCCAACACGTACAGAATAATAGACCAAGATAGCAATACTTACGGCCCTGTTCACGTAGAGCAACTAAAACCATATATAGCACGGCAAGAAGACGAATTACCATCTCAACCACCGTCGAAATCAATGCGTGCGAATGAGACGATGAGCGACCCGTCTCTTGCGACCTATGCGACTCCCTGTGCTAACGGAGGATCGGGCTCAGATTGCGTGCAACCGCCTGCGAGCGGTGATTCCCCCATATCGAGAAACCAAATAGGGAGCGAGGTCACCCTCGTGAAACAGTCATTATCGTAACGCGAACTGCGAAGCATATGCGTCGAGCTGAGTCCGAACCGATCAGGCGTAGGCGAGGTAGGCTTAAAGGTTCTACGAATTTAAAGCGTAGCGAAAACATAGTAGTTTGTTCACCGGGAAAAACGCGTGTCCAACAAATATAATTTTGTGGTAGAAAATAGTAAATATTAACATTGCTTGAGGCAATAATTGCATACCTACCACGCGATATGCAGAGCAGCAAAACCCGTTTCTGCTGCGTCTGGCGAAGGGGTGTAATGGTATTTTACCGTGTTTAAATCTTGCGCGCTTAGGTATCAATATTGGATAAGCGAGAGAGAATTTCGCCGGCCGCGAGGCGCTTCAGAGAGTCTCCGGCTATCATTGCGTTAGCACGAAACTTAAGCCGCGCTGTGCTTAGTAGAGAATTTCGCCACGTCGTCTTATAATACGTAAGACTATCTGCGCATTTGATAGATCAAAACATTGTCTTAATTGTAAGTCGTGAGCTTATACCTACTTGCGTATTATATTATATTTGCAAGTTGCCACTCTCAGAAATTCTTTCTGTAGAGTTTTGCTTGACCGCTTTTCGCGCGTCTTAGCGGTCAGCCATTAAGTGCCAGTAAATACGTTGATCGGCGAGTATAGGATTCAACCGATCTACGCCAAGGCAACCACGTTGGCAGAGCTCAGCGGAATTCAAGGATCGGGAAGAGACGTCTTCCACTGACCTAGTCTAGAGCATCTACGTGTTGGTAACGTACAGGGGAGAAGCTACGGTAACGGGCGAGCGGCGTCTACGTGCACGTAGGTAATTAGTGTAAGCTGACCAGCGCGTTACTATAAGTATAATTATACTGTGCGATATCCAAGTGTCTTTTCCTCGAGAGATACTTGTTCAGGTATATTGTATCATCGGTTATATAACCGATCAGCGTCATAAGCGAGTATTATTTAGTTCGCGACGCGCCCTCCCCTTGCTCACTCTCTAATTAGACGCGTACATTATATTTCATATATTACACTATTCCATTTCCGTTCAATTCATATTTCATCTTTATATTTATATTTTTCTTATAATAAATTAATTTTGTTTTCTATTAAAACGTGCTTTTAATCGAGGGGCTACGCACTTCATGTCCTCTCAAAAAATCCTCTGAATTAAAAGTGTGTACTCTCATGTCCTCTCATGGAGGAAGTGTGTACTCCGATGTCCTCTGAATTTTTTTTCAATGTACTCGCGATTATTTTGAAAAGTAAAAAAATTGCAGAGAACAGCAAGAGTACAGAAGAGAATGAAGAGGATAATGTGAGTACATAAGAGAATGAAGAGGACAATGTAAGTACATAAGAGAACTATGGAGGACAGTGAGAGTACAAAAGAGGACTCCTCAGTTCTCTTGAGTTCTCTTTTATGTCCTTTTATATCCTCTTAAGTTTTCTTTCCTGTCCTCTCAAGTTCTCCCGAGTCCTCTCAAGTCCTCCTAAGTCCTCTCAACTTCGCCCATGTACTCTAAAAAATTAAAGAGTTTATTTGTGATCTTGTCCTCTTTAAAGTCCTCTTTAGTCTCTCAATGTACTCTTTTTTGTCCTTCCGAGAGGACAAGAAGTGCGTAGCCCCTCGCTTTTGATTCATTTATATTCCCTGACTATGTTTAACATAAAATATATATTTCCCGTTGCTTACTCCGACGCCTCCGCGGTCCTTGTGAGCAGTTATAAATTGATTAGTTACATAATATCATATAATTTATTATAACGTATTTTGGAATCTGCCTCACGAAGAAAAACTGCGCTACCGGCAACGCGTCTCTCGATCAGGTAAGAGAGAGAGAGAGAGAGTCGCCGAGTGTGCAGCAAGTGACAAGTATATCACATAAGATTTTGTCGTTTATCAATAGGATTGATTAGCTAGCACAATCGGAGTTCGCTGTGTAATATTTAGTAAAATTTCTCAAAGTTTCAGCAACTCCGCATATATTAAAAATTTATAGACTTAGCTATAATTCATATTAAATCAAAAGCTAATTATTCTTCTTTTGTAACGGGCAAAATAGCCGATACAAAATGGCGCCCAACGTATAGATGCGTCAACGAGATCAGGCTTGTACGCGTCGTCTTATAAATTGAAATTTGCAAATGGCGTCGAGCGTGTAACTCGCGTCGACGCAAAGAGACTTCGCGTTGTTCATAAAAGACTTTATATTAAAGATGGCGTTTTGCTATAAAGTTTGATATTCAAAATAGCACGTGTCAAGAAAATTTTTTCTTTTGGAAATCAAATTAATTTTACTTGAAGACAAATAAATTTAAAATTGACGTTAATTTTTTTTACGTTTCGAAAAATAAAATTAATATTAAATTGCCTTTTTTTCAGTAAGTAAAATAGTGGGAAATTTCTCGGAAAATTGCTAGGTATCAATTGAAATTTTTGTGTCGTTAAGCCCTTACAAATTTTTGTCCCCTCGTGTCCCAGCGAGAAATCCTATTTCTTTGCTTAACACGCAGATATTCTCGCGCTTCAATAGCATAGTGACAGAGATAAAAATATAGCTCTGTATGCCTTATAGGTCGCTTTATGTGAAAAAGCGAACAGGCAGTCGAGATTTTCTAAGAATTAGAGTAGTGCGTTGTTGGTTATAGTCCTCTTACCGATCAGGTAGTTAATAATAATTTATAAATTTTTATGGTGAGAGAGAGATATTAATTTCGACTAACGAGGAAGTTGAAATTAAATTAATTGAAAAATAACCCTTTAATATAGGATAATTTAGTATCAATAACAATAAAATTTCTTTGTATTTTTATATAATATTTAATTAAATAAAAATTAAAATTTTTTATACATATTAAAGGGCCAGAAATTTTTTTTTCTTGTATAATAAGTGAAATTTAAAATTTATTTTTCACATAGTGGAAATTTTTTATTTTCTCTTTCTCTCTCATCAAAGACTGCCAACTTGTAACGCGGCAATAGACTGGCGCTGTGTGTGTGTTGTGGAGAAATTTTAGAATTTTCTTGAAGACTTTAAATTAAATTAAATTCCACCTTACTCGTTAGAACCGCATGTAAAATAAATGAATTGTCCCTACACAGTTAGGTGTGCATTTTTAACTAGAGTTTGAGAACGCACAGATTTTTGGATGTGGTTATTTATGTTAATACTTAGTATCTTAAATTAACCAACTTTGTAAAATATTATTTAATAGTTTATTATAGTCTAATATTTAGATTAGCTTTACTATAATTAATAGAACGTCTATTAAAAATCCAAAAATCAAAACATTTAATTTTTAATTAATACATATTTAGTAAAGTTTTTCTGATACGTATGTATATGGTTTTAGTATAACCATATACAAACGATCAGTAATATAATTTTTTTTATAATAAACGTGCGTACACACACACCGCGAGCGTTGGTGAAACTTCGTGAGACTCGTTTACATAGAAGATATCTGAAGAAAGAAGATAAGGAGATTTATCAAGATGGCTACACAACAGATAACGGTCAACAAAAATCACAAAGCTGCCACTATAACAGTATATAAATGGGCAACATGCTTGTCAGAAGATGACCTAATAGATTCGCTTCAAACATTAGAATTGGAGCAAGAAGGGTTACTTTTCGAACAGTCACGCCGATTAGTGCAATGGCTGTTAGGCAATTATATGGCAGTGGACTTCGAGCAGTCTAACCCTGAAGAAAGCGAAATGGTGACGCGACAACGCCGTCTTTCGGTCAGGAAAGAGTTCATCGAAAGAACTATATTTGAAAAGACAGGATCTACGATCTATGATGATAACGTGGATCCAAACAAAGAACATCCACTCACCGTATTGCGTAATGATGAAACGGTGGTGAAAAATTTAAATGCTACGTTAAGCAATATTACGCAAAACAAAATGCGTGACGATCAGGTGGTACTTGAGAACCCCAACGTGCAACAAAGAAGTGAAATAGCATTAGATGCCTCTAACGTACCAAGAGAACTGATAAATTATCTTACCGCCATGCACAACCAGATGAAAGAGGTGTCTTCTAGGATGGAAGGAATGTCAACTACAGTGAATTCTTTAGCACAAAAAGTTGAAGTACTTTCGACACCAAGATCCTCGAGCACACATCTGTTCGATCAGGCCGTAGGTCGGAAAACACCTAGTCGAAAAAACCACCAAGCAAATAAAAGTAAAGAACAGCACGTTGCTTTTTGTGATACGTTTAGTATACATTAAGATAACAGTAGTAGCCCATTAAATTGCCAAGCGAATCATAATGCAGGTACAGATCAGCGGAACTATAGAAACCGAAATAATTGGCCAACTGGTACGGCAGGGGCACGTACAGTCGAGGGGGGAGGGACCCCTCACACTGCAAACAGTGCGTCGGATAACGCAAATCTGACCAGGCATAGTGACCGTCCAGCGAATGCAAATAAAAATACAGACGTAGGTCACATAGTGCGCCGCTGGAATGTTAAATTTTCTGGCGAGCGAGGCCAAAGTATAGACCTCTTTCTAACTAGAGTTTAGGAGTGTCGAAAACTGGCTAAACTGAGTGAGAGCGATTTATTAACCTCTCTCTCCGAACTGCTCACAGAGTTTGCTCCAAACTGCTCACAGAGTTTGCTCCGACTTGGTATCAAATTAACAGGCATTCGTGGCAAACCTGGGCTCAATTTAAAAGAGCTGCATTGCGATGGTATGGGTATAACAGACTTTTCCAACAAAGATTGTTAGCAGAAGCTAATGCACGTACACAAGGCAAAGATGAGCCGGCACAAGATTACATTATATGCTTACAATCTATAATTTTAAAACAAGTTCCGTTACCTGATATTAATCAGCAGCTTGATTTATTGCACTGTAACCTCTTACCAGAAATTCAACGTATGGTTAGAAGAGATGAAGTTACGGATATTAAATCTTTATTAGAAAAAGCTGTAGAAGCTGAATTGGTACTCGAGGCGGAGAGAGTCTATAGACCACCTCCTCCGCCCGAACAGTCATTGTCACCTGACGTAGCCTATAGGCCAACTAACAAGGTCAAAGATAATGAAGTACAAATATCAGCAATACAGAAGGAACAAGTTGCTGTTGATCAGGCTAACAAAGTTGAAATGTTGATTGCAATGATGACTAAGTTGACTGAACATACTGAGGCGTTCGAAAAGCAGCAGAGGTTTAGCGAGAATAACGTACAAGGACCTGTAGCGCTTAAATTGCCTCCAAGAACGTTTGCTAAGCGTCATCGGAATTTTAAGAAGCGACCTCGAAAATCTGCTCAAGATGACAGTAATTTGGAACAAAAAGCCAACAGCAAAAGGATGGTTCTTCAGGAGATACAAATCAGACAAAACCAGGTCAAGAAAACCAGAAAGGTTTGAGAAATCCAAAACGTAACCGTGAATGTTATCGTTGTGGATTACCTGGATATACTGTCTGGTCCTGCCCATTGTGTACGGGAGTAGGACCAGGGAACGAGAAGATGAAGTGCCTACCATTCCCAGTGAGGCTTATGAGACCTAAGAACCTTCTAATAGAAAGATGTTCGATAAAAATCTATCTAAAGACTCAGTAAAAACACAAGTTTAGTCTTACACTGGTCAAGTTGAGACCAGTGAGCAGGCAGAGACAAATCAGCCAATAATCGATGACGAAGCTCGATGGTGGCTCCCGGTAGTGATCGGAGATTACCAAATAAGGGCT
Organism: Anastatus disparis; assembly: GCA_017163975.1. Lineage (NCBI taxonomy): Eukaryota > Metazoa > Arthropoda > Insecta > Hymenoptera > Eupelmidae > Anastatus > Anastatus disparis. Next base: position 192,702 of record JAFFSR010000340.1, on the reverse strand, counting down.
CTATATGACCCAGGTGCATCACGCACCGTCATGAACTCGCTAGGATTACAGCTAGCAGTAGCCTGTAATGTACCTTTAATACCAGCTATAGGTAGATTGGTTAAAGTAGCAGATGGAAAATCCTGCTCACTAGTAGGTTATGTTGATCTCCCTTTCACCGTAGGTGGAATTACCAAAACGATTCGCTGTGCGATCATGCCTAGCTTAAATGAGGAATGCTATCTAGGAGGCAACTTCGTAAGAGCATTTAGAGCAATGTTCAATCCTTGTGAAAATAAGCTTTCTCTTAAAGGTACTAACGTTAAGGTAGATTTATAAGTTGCTGCTCTTAAACAACTGTACATTGGAAAATCAGAAACAGTTGGTTTAGCTGATGTTTCAGCAACTGATCAGGCTTGTGTAAAAAGTTTGGTTCCAGGTAGACCAAAAGCAACTTATAATATAGATTATTTAATAGGCAAGAGAAATAAAATACTCTCTCCAGCTGCTTAAGTCGTAGCAAGTAAGCTTGCACCAAAGTTTGTAGGCCCATATGTGATTACAGCTAAATGTGGCTCCAACACGTACAGAATAATAGACCAAGATAGCAATACTTACAGCCCTGTTCACGTAGAGTAACTAAAACCATATATAGCACGGCAAGAAGACGAATCACCATCTCAACCACCGTTGGAATCAATGCGTGCGAATGAGACAATGAGCGACCCGTCTCTTGCGATCCATGCGACTCCCTGTGCTAACGGAGGATCGGGCTCAGATTGCGTGCAACCGCCTGCGAGCGGTGATTCTCCCCATATCGAGAAACCGAATAGGAAGCGAGGTCACCCGCGTAAAACAGTCATTATCGTAACGCGAACTCCGAAGCATATGCGTCGAGCTGAGTCCGAAGCGATCAGGCGTAAGCGAGGTAGGCTTAAAGGTTCTACCAATTTGAAGCGTAGCGAAAACATAGTAGTTTGTTCACCGGGAAAAACGCGTGTCCAACGAAAATTATTTAGTGGTAGAAAATCGTAAATATTAAAATTGCTTAAGACAATGATTGCATACCTACCGCGCGATAGGCAAGGCAGCAGAACCAGGTTATGCTGCGTCTGGCGGAGGGGTATAACGGTATTCTACCGTGTTTGAAGCTTAGGTATTAATATTGGATAAGCGCTTGGTCATATATCTCGTCTAAGACGAGTAAAGAAGTGCGTATCTTGACGACTGGCACGCAAGAGAGAAGCCCGCTGGCCGCGAGGCGCTTCAGAGAGTTTCCGGATCACTCTCACTCATTTTTGCTAATGTTCTGCATTCTTCTACCCTGGTCAGAAAGAGATCTATGCTGTGTCCTTTTTGGCCTGAGAATGTTACGTTCCATCGGCGAACTATGTGACCAATATTTAACGTTCTATTACCGTTTTTAGTCCGATCATTCTGCAAATTTGTGTTCATTTGCAGCATTGGGCTTGACGTAATAGGAGTCCCCCTCCTTCCGACTGTATTTACTCCTGGAAGTCTACTCGGAGTGAAGCCTGCCTGTAAGTCAGCCAGAGTGCCATTTTTAGTATTATTATATATCCTGAATGTATCTCCGAAATTTTCTTTTCTTTGTAATTTTCTGTTACAAGTTGCCGCCCCACGTTGGGCGCCATTTTGTAACGGTAATTTACTACACGTTACAAAAGGAATTAGATTTTTTTTTTAATTCCAATTTAACTTTAACTAAGTCTATGTAATTTTATTAGAATACGGAGCTGCTAGAATTTATATCGAATATGATAAACTAACAACAACTCCGGCAAAGCTAGCTAGTATTTTAGATTGATATGCGACGGAAGATTTTTCTATCAGCTCGTCACTGCGCGTCTCTCTCTCTCTTACCTGGTCGAGAGACGCGATGCCGCTAGCGCAGTTTTCCTTCATGAGGGTGAATCTAAAATACGTTATATTAAAATGTATGATATTACGTAACTAATTAATTGAAGGCCCGGATGCAATAAGGGCATTTACGCCCGAAGCACGCAAAACTGAAGTCACTTGGTGGTAAAAATTTCATTTTCTTCAAATAGATTTCAAAAAATTTGACGTTGTAAAACTCATCATGCCGCATCTTTTTTATATTAACAGTATTTTTATAAAATTTTTATTTTTCAAGAAAAAAATTAAAAACAAGAAAATTTTTTACATTAAATTTCAATATTTTTTTAAACTTAAATCGTTTTAATTCGAGTAAATATTAACCGATTACGCTGAAATTTGTAATATATTCTCTAAATATCATAGCGAAACTTATGATGATTATAAAAAAATGTTAATTCTCAAATTGTTAGTCGCAATTGTTTATTAATTAATACAAATTACAAATTGTGCGTTTATAATGTACTCGAGAAAAAAGTATCGAGGGAACTTTCAAGTACAAGAAACTTGTAGCGAGAAAGTTTTTGGTTTTTGTATAAAGAAGATTTGTGGAAAGTCTCGAATCGATTGATAAATAATTAAAAAAGATATAACGACATTTATAAGTAGCGCGCATGCGGTCGAGCGCTGCAGTTTTCTTATAAGTTAGATTCTCAGTGAATATTACGTCAACTGAATGACTCTTGGTAATATTATTTGGAAAAAGCAATAATACAAATATAACAATATGATATTTATTAAAAGTAAATAAACATATAAATAAACAAACAAATAAATACATAAACAAAAATCTGTAATGTAATTATTTAATAATTAAATAATTACATTACAGATTTTTGTTTAATACTGATTTTTTGATTGTTTCAAAGGATTTCTTTTTTATTTTGACTGTTAAACCTTTTTTTCTTTCGCATTAGTAATATGAGTTTTCTAAAATACAAAATGTCATATTTTTAAACAATATAATGTTGGGATTTATATTTATAAAAGTAAACATATGTGCGTGTGTACGTTCACTTTTAGAAATATTTGGCTACCAGTCTTCTTTCGTATAACGACTAGACTTGTAAAATTGTTCATTACGAGGAATGAAAATTATTTTATACTTATAATGAAATCAAAAAACGGTTCGAAAAGAACGATGTATCATTTCTTGTTCTTTTTTGATCGTTTTTTGATTCCATTATTCCCCATGGTGTACAATTTCACAAGTCTAAACGTTAAACAAAAGAAGACTGGTAGCAAAATATTCCTATATATTAAGACCACAGCACTTGCCTAAATCGTGTATATATATACGAACAAAATTCATAATAATGTTTATATAGAAGAAGAGTGAACGTACACACGCACATATGTTTACTTTTATAAATATAAATCCCAACATTATATTGTTTAAAAATATGACATTTTGTATTTTAGAAAACTCATATTACTAATGCGAAAGAAAAAAAAGTTTAACAGACAAAATAAAAAAGAAATCCTTTAAAACAATCGAAAAATCAGTATTAAACAAAAATCTGTAATGTGATTTTTTAATTATTAAATAATTACATTACAGATTTTTGTTTATGTATTTATTTGTTTGTTTATTTATATGTTTATTTACTTTTAATAAATATCATATTGTTATATTTGTATTATTGCTTTTTCCAAATAATATTACCAAGAGTCATTCAGTTGACGTAATATTCACTGAGAATCTAACTTATAAGAAAACTGCAGCGCTCGACCGCATGCGCGCTACTTGTAACTGTCGTTATATCTTTTTTAATTATTTATCAATCGATTTGAAACTTTCCACAAATCTTCTTTATACAAAAACCAAAAACTTTCTCGCTACAAGTTTCTTGTACTTAAAAGTTCCCTCGATACTTTTTTCTCGAGTACATTATAAACGCACAATTTGTAATTTGTATTAATTAATAAACAATTGCGACTAACAATTTGAGAATTAACATTTTTTTATACTCATCATAAGTTTCGCTATGATATTTAGAAAATATATTTCAAATTTCAGCGTAATTGGTTAATATTCACTTGAATTACAACGATTTAAGTTTGAAAAAATATTGAAATTTAATGTAAAAAATTTTCTTGTTTTTAATTTTTTTCTTGAAAAATAAAAATTTTATAAAAATACTGTTAATATAAAAAAGATGCGGCATAATGAGTTTTACAACGTCAAATTTTTTGAAATTTATTTGAAGAAAATGAAATTTTTACTACCAAGTGACTTCAGTTTTGCGTGCTCCGAGCGTAAATGCCCTTATTGCATCCGGGCCTTCAATTTACACCTGCTCACAAGGACCGCGGAGGCGTCAGAGTAAGTAACGGGAAATATATTTTTTATGTTATATATAGTCAGGCAATATAAATTAATTGAAAGCACGATTTAATAGAAAACAGAATTAATTTATTATAAGAAAAATATAGATATAAAAATAAAATATGAATTGAACGAAAATGGAATTGAACAATATAAGAAAAGTAATGTACGCGTCAAATGAGAGAGTGAGCAAAGGGAGGACGCGTCGCGGACTAAATAATACTCGCTTATGATGCTGATCGGTTATATAACCGATAATACAATATACCCGAACAAGTATCTCTCGAGGAAGAGACACCAGGGTATCGTACTGTATATTTACACTCACAGTAACGCACTGGCCAGCTTACACAAATTACCTACGTGCACGTAGACGCCGCTCGCCCGTTACCGTATCTTCTCCCCTGTACGTAACCAATACGTAGATGCTCTAGAGTAGGTCGGTGGAAGACGTCTCTTCCCGATCCTTGAATTCCGCTAAGCTGTGTTAACGTAGTTGCCTGGACGTAGATCGGTGGAATCCTATACACGCCGATCAACGTATTTGCTGGCACTTAATGGCTGACCACTAAGACGCGCGAAAAGCGGTCAAGCAAAACTCTACAGAAAGAATTTCTGAGAAAGACAACTTGCAAATATAATATAATACGCAAGTCTGTATCAACTCACGACTTTTAATTAAGACAATGTTTCGATCCATCAAATGCGAACTTAGTCCACCGTATTATATGACCACGTGGCGAAATGCTCTAATAAGCACAGCGCGGCTTAGGTTTCGTGCTAACGCAATGGTAGCCGGAAACTTTCTGAAGCGCCTTGCGGCTGGCAAGCTTCTCTCTCGCGTGCCGGTCGTCAAGATACGCACTTCTTTACTCGTCTTAGGTGAGATATATGACCGAGCGTTTATCCAATATTAATACCCAAGCGCGCAAGATTCAAACACGGTAGAATACCGTTATATTGCTTAGTAAAGTATAGTGTTCCTTCTCTCTCTTACTTTTATAACTTGGTTGTATATGCGCGCACAGACTGGGTCGCATGCGCGCAACACATATTAAAATCTAACGTGATGGCAACTTGTATTTTTATGCTCAGCAAATTTTCGAGGCGTGCCAAAAGAAGTATTAACTTCAAAAAATTTAATAGGACTATGTACGACTTATGGTTTTATCATCAATATACTACTGAGGCTCTGCGCAAACAACTCGCAACTGCCCTGCTGTTTCCACATTCAGATTACTGCTCAGCGGTTCAGCTCGATGCTTCATAGAAGTTGAGAAGATGATGACAAGCCTACAAAATTCTTGTGTGAGATATGTATTAGGCGTGAGAATGGGTGATCATATTTCTTCTCATAGAGCTGCACTGAGTTTACCGCGTACTGATTTGAGGAGACAGTATTTTATAGCTCTACCCGTGTACAAAATCGTGCGCATGAATATTCCCGAGTATCTAGTGGACCTGTTTACTAGATATATACCTTGGGTAGCCACTAGGGAAAAGATTAAGGATTTAGCGGTGCCTTCCATGCTTACTGAGACTAAAAGGAATTCCTTTTAAGTTAAAGTTGCGCATTTTTATAACTCTCTGCCTGTTGATATAAAGAATCTTCCATCGCTTAGCAGGTTTAAGTCGGCTTTGGGAGGTACTTGCTCGACCTCAAATGAACTTAATTTTTTTTCTATTCATATTTTAATTTACTACAATGTGATTTCCCAAATATGGGCCTAAGGTATGATTGTATTTATTGGCTGAATGGTTAGTGAGTGAATGTCAAACTTGATTTTATTGTTTTGACTGCGTTTTGTGCTATTGCATACGCTTATTAGTTTATTGCATTATTCATTATTTTCGATTTTGTATTAAAAAAAATATTTCAAATACTATGACTGATAGATATTGTGTGACTGACTTTCAATTTATAGGATTGTTGCGTGTATTTTACTATTTTTTGTATCTGCGATATGACTTCTTTTGTTGTAACTTACTTATTCAGTATTATTGGGATTAGTAATTGACTCTGATATCAACTGCAATATTTTTATATTTATGCACTGTTTTATGTGCAATATTTATTATTATATTCATAAATTGTATTACATGTCTTTTGTATTACGATGTACAAATAAAAATAATATCCATCGATCTATTCATTACAAATATAAACTTATATTATAATTTATCTCTATATTATAAAAAATATATCGCCGCTTTCGACGCTGTCGCCGTCTGAAATACGCTGTTTATTTTTGGCTCCTAATTTTTATTAAAATTTAGCAAAAAACAAGCTAAAATTTTGCTGAAATTAGTTGAAAGTTAGCTATAATTAAGCTAAAATCAGTTGAAAGATAGCTAGAATTTAGCTAAAAGATTTAGATGAATTTATCTAAAAGTCAGATCAAATTTAGCAAAAAGTTGTCCACAAATCAGCTAAAAGTTAGCTGGAATTAGTTGAAAGTAAGCTATAATTAGGCTAAAATTAGTTGAAGACAAAATTAGTTGTAAAAAAAACTGTTTAAAAAATGTAAATTTAATTTTTATTATGTTGTTATTATATGATTTACATAAAAATATTTATATTATAAGATATGTTTGTATATGTCTTGATATTTGAAAAATGCTTAATATTTTTGGCTCCTTATTTTTCAACATTTATTGTTTTTGGCAAATTGTACATGAAAATTTTTTTTCAATAAAAGTGGTCTTTTATATGTCTTAGATAATTTTTTCGATAGTCGAAAATTTTATTACATAATTTACATGTACTATAAATTCTGTTGTTGTTATTTTTGTAACATTTTTGAGTAAGTTGATGTCTTATTAAATTAAAATTTCTTGAAAATTTTTTATTACATGAAAATTTCTTTTTATTAATATGTTCATATGTATGTTCTAAATAATGTTTTCAATGTTTGAAAACTTTGTGGCATAATTTACATGTGTTATTAATTTTGTTATGAAATCGATAAATATGCTTATTTGAAGATTGATAATTTTGTAATCGAGTTTTGCAATATTGGCAACAATATTTTTTATATTTGAAAAAATAAAAGTATAATTATTGTAATAAAGTGCAATGAAAATTTTTTTTTTTTCAATTTTACAAACAATGTTAAAAACGTTCTAAACAATGTTTTTAATTTCATCTTTATGAGTTTGTTCATTTTGAATAAAAATAATATTCTTTTAAAATTTTTTAAATAAATTCTTTTAAAATTTTTCTTACAAACGTTACATGAAAATTTAATTTCATCGCTATGTTCTTGTACGTGTCTTAAAAAATGTTTTCTATGTTTAAAAATTTTAAAGCATAGATTATATGTTTTATTAACATTGTTATTTTTATTACATTTTTGAACATGTTGATGTCTTAGTAAATCAGAAAATCTTATAAATTTTTTGTTGCATATATTACATGAAAATTTGTTCTTATTATTATGAAAACTATTAATATGTTTATTTAAAGATTAGTACATTACGATACAAGTGACCTAAGTGGCACTTTATTACACGGCACTGCGTTATCGCCCTCGCTACGCTCGGGCGATAACTCCGGCCGTGTAATAAAGTTCCACTAAGATCACGAGTATCGTATACTATTTTGTAGCACGTGGGACATAAATCCGCCGAATTAAATCTGCACTCTTCAAAATCAGTAATAAACAAAAACTATGCACTCCACGAATTATAATTCAAAAAATAAAAGCGAAAACTATAAAAAACCAAACACTACGCATCCTGTGAATGATAAATCGAAAAAAAGAAAAGAAAACTATAAATAAACTAAAACTAAACACTCCATGAATAATAGATCGAAAAAGAAAAAAATGAATATAATTTCAAAAATATACTCAAAATGTGTAATAATAATTAATTTTTATCAATATTATTGATATTATGTGAAATTGTTTGTTGAAATCATCTTCTATGAAGTCATAAATTGAAATTTTGTTTCACGTATGAATTAGCGTCGTAGGAGTGGTGAGGAGGTAACACGTTTAGTATAGCAATAGCAATCGTGTGTAGTAATAGGGGGTTCCCCGTAGCATTTTATTATACAACGCTGAAATGACTATACCTCTTCGCTTTACATGTTACGCTACTATCAATTTTAGTTTTACTCGTATCTTACTTGCTTATAATTGTTATTTGATTTGAAGAATGTTAATGTAAAAGAGTTTCAATATACTACAGCTTATTATTATTTATGAAAATACTTTAAAAAATAATTTACATATAAAATTATTTCTTATTATATATGTACGTTACCTAAGTAAATTCATTATTGTACCGTGTAAAAAGTGCCACCTAGGTCACAGAAAAGTGTTACCTAAGTGCGGATTTAGGTCCCGCAGTGCTATAAAAAAAATTTCGATATCGATTTTTACAATTTTGACAATAATATTTATTATATCTGAAAAAAATTGATTTATTAAATAATATATAATTTTAATAATTTTTTAAAAATATTATTGAAAAAAAAATTATAAAATTTCATTCCAAACCATATTTTTAATTACATCATTATCATCTTGCTCATTTTGAATAAAAATTTTATTTGAATTATTTGATCTAGAAATGGCTACATATAATTGACCGTATGAAAAAATAACGGTTTATTCAAATAAATGCCAACTGATTTGAAACTTTGTCCTTGAGATTTGTTGATGGTCATTGCGAAAGCTAAAACTATCGGAAATTGTCTACGATATAATACAAAAGGTAGTGATGTGTATTCTCCGGTGTCTAAAATAATTCTAGATATAAAAACTATCGAACCTTTTTTAGTTCCTGTAATAATTTCTGCTTTTATATTAAAATTGAACATTTCAATTATTTTGAATTTCGTACCATTACATAATCCATCATTTACACTTAAATTTCTAATCAACATAACAATAGAGAATTTTTTTAGTATTAATTTATGTTATGGAAAACCTGGAAATTTTAGAGAATTTAAATATTCAGTTGGGAATTTTAATTCAGTATCTGTTTCTGTTTGATCAACACCTTTATGTTCAGCATAATCTATACTGTAATATTCTTTTTGTTTACTATTTATTTTTTTTTAAATTGTGTCATTCAATTTATTAATATTTTCATTATGAGAAGATAAAATAATTTTATCAGATAAATCTTCGTTTGGGTCAATATAGTCACCATAAATTTTTGTACAGATATCATTTGTTTTCCAATCTTCTGGTATTTTGATATTTAGTATAATGCTGTTGCCAATATTTAATAAAAATGATCTGAAATTTCGATTATTATTTCTCATATTTTTTGTTAATTCAAATACTTTAACTTTTGGCCAATAATCAGAAAATTTTAAAGTTTCATTGATTATAATTGTTTTTGTGCCATGTTTAATTACCGGTAAAGTTTGCATAAAATTACCTCTAAGTATGAGTAATTTATTCGCAAAAAATATATTTTCTATTGAACTAATATCTCTTATAAGTTTATCTACAAGTTCTAAAGCTTTTTTAGGTATTATTGATGATTTATCCCATAAAAATATGTCACATTCTCTAATTTTTTTAAATCTGAATCTGATTTAATTATCAAATTTTCTGCATTTTTTAAGTCTAAAGGTAATTTAAAAACTTTGTGACTTGTACAACCACCAGGTAATAAAATTGATGCTATACCTGTCCAGGCCACAGCTAAGATTTTTTTTCCTTCACTTAAAAAATAATGAACCAGAACATTATATAATAATGTTTTTCCTGTACCTCCAGGTCCATTAATAAAAGTACACTTTTCATTATGTTTTGGATTAATGATATAATTGAAAATTTCTTTTTGATCATTATTTAGTAATTTATGAATATTTAAAAATTTTTGATTATGTTCAAATGTATTTTCTATTAAATTGTTATTTTCTATTGTCGTTAAAGGGATAGGATTTGACAAACCAAAATCTGAACATTTAAAATTTTCTGTATTTAGAATTTCATTAATTTCAAGCAAAGCTTTATTTTCATTGTTGTCGAAGAAACCTCCTCTAAAATATTTTTTACATTTATTCCAAATATCTGATGCTAATGTAAAACTATTATCTGCGATTAAAAACCAAGCAAAATTTTGCCTTAATTGTTTTGGCATCATTACTTGACAAGCTTCATCAAGAATTTTTAAAATTTCTCCATCACATTCTACTAATCCCATAGCTATTGCAGCTTCTCTGAAAGTATCGTAAACTTTTCCTTTATAAGTTTTTAGATCTTCTTCGCAAGTAGCTCCTTTAACTCGATGTGAAATTAATCTCAAATGAAATCTTTCAATGTCTTTAGAACTTACATTTACTAATCTTCCAAAAGTATCTGAAAATTTTTTTCGTTTAATTCATTGTTTTTCAATTAATAAATAATAATACTCAGGTATATTCACGTAAAAAATATCTTTTACAGTTTTATCTTTATTATTTAATTCGTACCAAGCAGTCAATGTAGTATTATGTTTTTGAGTAGTACTATATTATTAAAAATATATCACCGCTGTCGCCGTCAGAAATATGCCCCTTATTTTTCGCTCCTCATTTTTTAACCTTCATTTAGCAAAAATTAAGCTAAAATTTAGCTGAAAGTCAGCTGAAATTTAGATGAATTTAGCTATAATTAAGCTGAAAGCAAGCTAAAAGTCAGAAAAAAGTTATCTATAAGTTAGTTAAAAGTTAGCTAAAAGTTAGCTGAAAATCAGCTTAAAGTTGGCTAAAATTTAGATATATATTTAGCTGTAATTTAACTAAAAGATAGCTATATCTCTCTATATTATAAAAAGATTCTGCCGCCGCCGTTGCCGCTGTGTGTAAGAATTCGATTTGTCCTTGGTTAGCTAGAATTTAGCTAGAATCTAACTAAAATTTCGCTAAAAGTTAGCTTAAAGTTAGCTAAAGTCAGATAAAATTACGTAAAAGTTAGTTACATTAAATCAAAAGTAAGCTAAATTTAATGTTAAAATTAGCTAAATTCATGCAAAATTTAGATGGAAATTAGCTAAAATTTCGATAACAGTAATCTAAAATTTATAGTAATTTTAAGCAGTTTTAGGTAAATATTGATTTGTTTTCAACTGAATATAAGCTGCTTTCTAAATCTATTTATATTATATTCCCTCTATACTATCGCCACTGTCATCGCTGTTATCGTCAGAAATGTGCCCCTCATATTTGAACCTACATTACAGCGTTAAATTAAGCTGGATTGAAGCTTGTAATTAGCTAGGAAATAACTAAATAAAGCTATATTCGAGCTTTGAAATAACTGAAAATTAGCTGATTTCAAGCTTGTAGTCAATTGGGTAATAGCTAATTTTAAGTTTTGTTTATAACGATGTATGATAACATATAAGTTGAAGATTAATAATAGATGAAAAATAGATAACAATATTTTTTTTACAATTAGCTAATTATCCTGTAATCATCGTGAAGTTTAATCATATAAATAATTATTAATTTTACGATTTTATTTAAAGTATAGGGGAAACCGGGGCAAATCGGACCCCCCTTAGATTTTCTTCTATATTTTTTTTACAATATAACACAATCTTACATGTGATTCATTTTTCAATACTTGAATATTGCTGCAACTTTAAACCTATTAATAATATGTATTGTGCCCTGGATCAATGCAATATATTCAATATTCCAATTTTTGAGAATTTCTAGTTTTTTAAATTGCCGGGGTAAATCGGACCCCCTGCCGGGGTTATATACTTAAAATTTAAACTTGCAATACAAGCATGGTAGCAATGTTTAAATAACTTATCAAGACTTTTTTTATGATACTTACCTTGCGTTTTTATTCTTTTTAACGGAATCAGAAGATTTCTAACTTAATGTACAAAAAAAGTTAAAAAAAAATTCATAAAAACAATAATACAACAATAACTTTTATATTTGAGCATTAAATTTTCCACTTTCTTATACCTGTGGTAGCTTCCCAGGATGAGGAGTAGAAGAGAGAGGTGTCTAGAAATAATACAAGACAAGTGTGGTTAATATATTATATATATTGTAAGACGGTCATTGTGACTGAGCACAAGGACCGTTGGAGCTAGACTGAATACAAGTAAGTAATTTGCTCGCTGCTTGTCGTCGGTCTGACTTGACGTCTGCGCAGAGGCGTACTCATGTATACGCTGACTAGTGTAAGTGCGCTGGTAGCGCCATACTCATACATACATTATGTACGTGTCCCCACATCACTCCGCCCCTAACAAAAAAATTTTTTGTGTGGGTAATTTTTATTCTCTATCACAAAAAGTGTGTTATATTGTACTCATACGTTATGATATAAAATTTGTTTATCACACTAGATATTAACATTCCTCTGATCACAGCCAATGTTAAAAAATTTACAAAATGTATTTACAAATTTAAAAAAAACATCATTCTGCATACGATAAATTCATCTCAATCATTCATCGCGATCATTCATACATTAACACTGGGTTAGTATTCGCTTGGTTACAATATTTTTATACAATACTTATTAATCGCAGAAAAAATTGCTGAATTTAATATATATTTCTTTAATAATAATTGCTTCATCACAGTGAGGCTTTTTTTATTTATTTACAATAATGACTATTTGTTCTATCACATTACAGTTTTTAAGATCTTGCAGTTCGCAAGGACTCTATTTTACATATTATGTTGCATTACGCATTTTATATGATACGAGCTTTGGTGAGAGCATTTTTAATATGTCTCAACGTCTGTTATTAGTGCACTGAAAGTGCTGAGAATGCAATTTAATTACAGTATAATTATCAGTATATACACTGATTTATGTGCAGATACATTGTGCAATATTTTAATATATGTAAGTATTGTTTTACAATTAAGTTTTCTATAATTGCGAAGATTTGTGCATCGGCTAAAATTGTAAGGTGCACTAAAATGCGTTTAGCAATTTGTTGCTAAAAAATTACACTTTCTTCCAACCGTGGTCGAAATTGTCACATACGGATGGTATGTTGCTTACAACATACTTAAAATAGGAGAAAAAAATCTTTAATATATGAAAAAACAAAAGATGATAAGAAATGCGATAAAAAGGTTTTTTAGCCATTGCTCAATTACAAAATGCTATTTTCATACGCAAAATTAAAAGGTTTTTGTGAAGCAATCTAATTTCTCCACTTCCTTATTGGAGTTCCGCTCGCATTCATTACATAGTATAGATGTTGAGTGCGAGGTTTTAAATACACACCTAATTAGCATTCGATCGCTGAACCTAACCTTTTATCTAATTAGGAGAAGGAATAGGTGAGGTATTTATTTGTACCGGTTGTTTTACGACCGGGTTGTCATTTTAATTCAGTGACTCAGGCAGGACATCTGAGCGCTGTGAACGCTATCGGCGAGATTCTCTCCCCCTCGGTGAAAGCTCATCCGCGTAGTTGCCAAAACCTGAATTTTAATTTGAGATGGCTCCGGGCCATGTGTTACGTATGCACAAGGTGCAAAGTCATTATACTAAGAGAGTGGGGGTCACGAGAGCTCGTTCTCTGTGTTATTATCACAGTCTTCCATTACCGACTGCTGAGTCAAAAGATTACTTGAATCTTGCTTATCATTCTGAATAGTATTAACTTTTCTACACCAGAGGGCGAGCTTCACGACACCTGGCTCTCCGCGTTATCGACCAATTCGCGGACCGTAAAATTAATTATATAAATGCTTTTCATGTTCCTCGGGTGAGGCAAGCGCCATGAGTATATGATCGATATATACAAGGACGAGGTATAAATCCCCGAGCGCTAAATTGATACATTTTTGGAGTGTCCACGACGCGATTTTAAGACCGAAGGTCATGCCGAAAGTTTCGTGTAGACCGAGCGGTGTAATGACTGCAATTTTGGGGACATCTTCCGGAGGATGAGTGTCTATTCGTACGCACCCTTCCAGACAAGAGGCGAAAAAATGGTTTTACCATGTAAATTACCGAAAGGATCATACAAGCCAGGTATCTGGTGTCTAGCCGGTACCGCAACCTCGCTTGGCCCCCGATAAACTTCGCATATCCTCTATTCCCCCTTTCTTTTGCACCCTATGTGTGGGCATCTCCCAGGGGCTTTTAAAAGGCCTACATTTGCCTAACATTGCAGACGTCGCGATTTTTATGCGCTGAGTGGACCCGTGAGTTTTAATGTGATAATCCATTCCCCTATTTCCTGGGACTTTCGGTTTTCCTACGCCCATCACCGTTGGATGAGTGTTAATCCACATATCCTTATCCGCGTTAGATTAATATCAATCTTTTTAGTTACTTTCTAAATGTTCCGGCTTTTTAGAAGAACGCGTTTGCTAATTACCACGTCAACTTTGTCATGACGGAGTCAAATAGTTTTTCCACGTATTTGATTTCATGTAGCGTGCTATGGCTCCCGTACAGATCCAAATGTATCTGATCCGCGTGTTCGATCATGTCCGCTTCGTTCTCCGGCGAAACACCTTTCCGAACGAACGGGCGTATATTGGAAGGTAAATTCGTCTTCCATGCTTTTAAAATTAAACCACGCGGCATTTCTTCTCCCACTAAGCTAATTAATCATTCAGATATTCCGACAGCTTGCGCGTGCCCATTTGACAGCCACCAAATAGTTTTTGCAATTTGCTGTCTTCTGACCGAGTATATTTTTTTATTAAAATATTTTTTAACCCTTCATACCGATTATTACCTCTAAGTATTTTAATACTATCCGCTATATCTGTTATAATACTGTTATTTAAGTTCGGCATTACGTTAGTAAACTTTGTATTATCATCAATTATACTTTGCAAAAGCAATTGATATTCATACATTTCGAACCACGTGACGGGATCGTGTTGCCAAAATGGTAACTTTATCAGTTTAAAATTAACGTTTGCCGAGACTGACGGTTGAATGTTGTGATTGCGCGTGTTTATGTTGTGTATATCTGTTGAAAGGTTATTGGAGTTTGAAGATATTTGTTCGTTTATTTGTGTTTGCGGATTAGAGGTGTTAGGGTTCGAGTTTAATTGTATTGTTGGAAAAGAAAATACTGTTTGTTTATGAGTAGAGGTCGAGGCCGATGAAAAACTGTTTTGAGGTTGATTACTGATTGAAATTTCAGAGAATTTGGAATTTAAGCTTTGTTTTGCTTTTGACGCATTGATATTACTTGTGAAATTTGAATTGAACGACTTTGAAAAATTATTTTGATATGTTTCTATAAAATTTACGTTACTTAAATTATTTGAATGCTGACTTTGTAATATTAGTGATCTCAAAGATCCTATTTCATTATTTAACGACTGTAATTGCTCACCGTGAGCCTGATGCAAATTTTTTATTTTATTAAAACAAGCTTTCTCTAGATTTTCATAGGCCTCTCTAAATACCGTTTTTTCATGGAATGCGCCAGCCGTTTTGGTCATTAAGAATCTATTTTGATCGAAAATTGACGCGTCTCTAGATTTAAATGCGAGAATTTCATGCTCGTCGTCCCGTGCGTTAGATCTGAATTTACCAACCATGTTTAATGGCGACGTTTCCGGTGAATTTTGTGTGCTTGTTCGTGCGATTGCACCGCCCTCAACTCCCGTCGCACCCGCCTCACCCGGGTTCACGATTTGCGAAGAAATATTACTATTTTGCGTTTGCAACGCTTTCGTTGCCGGGTCTTTCGACTTTAGTGGAATTATTTCTTTTAACGGCGTGTGAAACACGTTGGCAGGTATTTTGGCGAATGAACTGTCGCAAGGGAGAAGGGAGAATTCCTACTGTTTTATATGACGAAGAGAGATTCTCTCTCTCTCTCTCTCTAAAGTGTAGAGATATAGGTTATGCTTTACTTTTTTTTCTTTCTTATAGAAAATATGTCTCGTACAGTCGGGTTAACTTTTACGTGTCCGGCGCAAAAGACTGCGTGCAGTCGACGACCGAGACACTAGAATGCCTCCCGATGCACGAGCATGAACAACCAAAAAAAAACCGTATTCGCTGTCAGGATGATTCCCTGGTGTTAGCGTAAAAGACTGCTCGCAGTCAACGACTAAACACCAAAAGATTTCCTTCGGCGTGCGAATTATTAAATAAAAAAAGACAAAAGTAGAGGGAATCCCCCTTATGTAAATATGTACAATTTAAATAAATAAATAGATAAGACACGACACGAGACAAGCAATAAATTAATAACAGAATAAATATATATATATATATAAATAAGAGCAAATAAATAAACGATAAAATATATACTTTACATACAAATTGCAAATGAATTACAACGCACTAAAAGAATGACTAGAATAATTTACTAATATCTACTTCTAAGTTAAATTTCTCCGAAGTTTCTAGATCGATGCGTTGTTAAAATTGAGAAGTTAACTGTCTATATATGTTATATACTAAACTAAACAGTCTTAAATCGGCCCTTTAGACACCAAAAAAGGTTATGATTTATAAAATTTAATTTTTAAGTTAAAATGATGAAAATTAAATAAAAGTGATTTTAACAATGAGGAAAAAAAATTTTTTGTCGAAAACCCGATTCCTTGCACTCCGCAACGTTGAATTTACTTTTTCTTGAATCTGCTAATCCCGAGGAGTAAATCTTCACGAAGGTTTTACTTGCAAATAGTTGTCACCCGAAACTAGCCGTTTCTGTGTGATTGCAAGCTTTTACCATTTTGTGAAAAGTGATTTTCATGCGTCCAGTGTTCTTTATCGATACCTGAAGCGCAGAATCACTATGCAGTACACAAATTACTTTTAATACGAATATACAGATAGACAATTAATGAGTGCTACCTGTATAAGCATAACGCGTTCTTTAATTTTCTTAGCGCCACAAGGTCCAGGAGGAATTTTACCTCCGTCAACGCACAATAGCGTAAATATATATAAAAACGGACTTGCGCTTTATGTGTATATAAAAAAAATGGAGAGATTTATGTAGAATACTCTCAATACCTCAAGGACGAAGAGATGCCTCGTTCGACGACGCTGAGACGCGATGCCGCAAGAAAAGCGTCCTACGTCGGAAACAACTCACAGCAGATGTTGCAGAATGAAGCTCCAAAAAAATCCTCCTCTGCTTCCTAACCTCCTGGTGCAGACCAGATGTTAAAAAAAATGGCTCAGAAGGCGGAAAAGGCATCAGCCAGTTGCTTGTGATCAGCAAGCAAAACGCACGTCAAGAAGGCGGTTGACAAAGGCGTCCCTTGTGCGTTGGCGTCGTTGCGAAAGCCAAGCCGTTGAGCAAAAGAAAAAGGCGTGAACCCTTAGCCAAGATCACGTCGAAGTCACCAGTTGTGGTAGCTACCCAGGATGAGGAGTACAAGAGAGACGTGTCTAGAAATAATACAAGACAAGTGTGGTTAATATATTATATATATTGTAAGACGGTCAATGTGACTGAGCACAAGGACCGTTGGAGCTAGACTGAATATAGTAAGTTGCTCGCTGCTTGTCGTCGGTCTGACTTGACGCCTGCGCAGAGGCGTACTCATGTATACGCTGGTTAGTGTAAGTGCGCTGGTAGTGCCATACTCATACATACATTATGTGTGTGTCCCCACATACCAAATTACTTTCTAATGTCAATGTTCATTATGGACTATTTAGTTTTATTTGTCATATAATTTTTTAAATACAGAGGTGGTCTGATTTACCCGGGGGTCCGGTTTGGCCCGGTTTCCCCCAGGATTGAAAATAATATTTTTAAAAAACTAAATTAAAGTTTAATAATCAAATGATTAAATTTAAATTTTGTTAAATCAAAATCAAAATCAAACACTTAAATATAGTCTTTATAAATTAAATTAAATTTTTATTTAATTTTGTAACAAAGCACCGACATCACAGTTTTCCAAATTTTTTATTCTTAATCCAAAAATGTTTCAAATATCTCTTTATTACTGCTTTTCATTTTTAGTTCAGTATAAAACTATCAAATTTAAAACTACAACTGTATTCAGTTTATTATAAAAGTATCAAATAAAATCTCTATAGTTAAATTATTAAATCAAGTGTACTTATTTACTGTCTGCCTGTATCTACTTAGCTGAATCATAGTAAGATCATTACAAATATATTACTATATATTTCTTTCAAATTGCAAATTCTTGGATATTTTTTTAAAATTATAAAAGCAAGATGGGGGTTGGCGCGCTTGCGCGCAGGGGGCTTACCCCCTAGTATATATTAATGTGGTTTTTAGGGCTTCTGGCGAGGGTTTACACTAATAAAAAAAATCCAACGCGCCATAGATAGTACGTCAACACTTGACACCGTTTTTCTGTCAACAATAAGTGTCGTATATATATATATATATATATATATATATATATATATATATATATATATATACAACACTAATTGTATATATTGTATATATAATACATTTAATAATCAATGTAGTACAGTATATAGTAAATATAACATCCATTCATATAAAGGTTGAAAGTCAAAGGTGGTGTGGGAATCCATCTAATCTTTATAATATCGATAATATTATAAAATTTTTTAAAATATTTTTTCATAAAAAAAAATTAATTCACTTTTTTTTCTCAGATTTAAACTGAAAGTCTATTATTCAATGTAAATATTCACAACCGATGAAAATGCATATGAAATATGGAAAGTCATTCTTCAATACTATACACTCTGACAGAAATGATTTCTTGAGTGGAATCCACTAACTAGCAGTAGAAATTATCCTTGTTATTCTCGCTAGTATATTTATACTTGGGAAAAGAATAAAATTTTCTTGTTTTCGGGTGTTCTTGTGCCTAGTAGAAAAATGCTTAATGAACTAATTTTTACATAGGCTTTTAATATTCTATCCAGAAGTGGATTTTTTCCATATCCAAGCAAATTTCTATTTCAAGTACTTAATAATATATCTCAACATTCTGAAGAAGGATGTAAAAAGATGCCGTGTAATAATGTTGCGTTATACAATCAGTCAGATTTCATCTCCAGGCTAGTGGATTTCTTCTAGCGAGAAGCGATTTTTATTCTAACAAAAATGGCTCCGTTCACAGGAATGCATAATTCTATTTGCATCTAGTAGATTTCTCTTTGCGTGAAGAAACCCTGATCAAGTGGACTATTCGTTTCCCCTCTAAAAATCATTTCTGTCAGTGCATCCACTATATGTTTTTACATAAAATATATGTAGTATCATAATATAGAGAATCATTAAATATGAAAATTTAATTTTTGAAAAATAGTACATAGTGTAAAGTGTTAAGATATTTTCATTTTTATAAATGTTACGATTGTTATAGTAATTTTTTGATATTATATTTTTTACACATTTATTATATAGAATTCGAAACAATTATATAAAAATATAATACGTTTGACAAGAAATATTACTACTGTAATATATTTTGTTATAAGAACTAATATTCAATTTAATGTGATGTAAAATGAACAGTACACCTGTACTCATAATTATTGACTATATCTTTCCATTGTATATTAAAATTTTTAGTTAAGAAATGCATAAACTTGTAGTATTTGACAAAGATTATTCAGTTAAATTTTTAAATAAATTCATTCATTAGTAATTGAGAAGTTTGGGATCCAATATTATTTATTAAAATTTTTCGGTTTTGTATCAGAAATCCAAATATCTTAAAAACTAATTAACGGGATGTCGTAGTTGTTGGAATCGATTTTTGCTTTTTGTATCTTACTGATATCTTTTTACTATTTGGACAAATATAATGACTTGTCCGCGGTAAAACTATATTAATACAATAATTTTTGTTAAATTAAAAATTCAATTTAGCTTCATATTTTTTTATGAACTTTGAATGAAAATTAGATATCAAGCTCGATGAACCCAACCTCAAAATAGTATATATCGGAAGTTTGTTTATAACTTTTTATGTATATTATTTTGGTAAATTTCTTGACTTGTCCGTGCTAAGGATTAATCTTACGAATTTTCTTACTGAAGTAAAAGAATTTGATTTGACGCACTGTTTACTCATGAACTTTGAATAAAAATACTATCAGGAGGAGCAGAACTACGATAAAGTTTATATTGTAACTATATTTCTATATTTTCCACACCACCTAGTATATAAATACCGAGGTATATATGTAGGCGCGTTTTTTTTAGTGGTTTTCTAACCACACAAAATTTTTGTTTTACCTGCCCATATAGCATCTTCAGGCACAACAATAAAATGCCTTTGAATCATGTTTGGCTTCAAAGGAACGATGGTAAAGGTGAGATTTGGAAAAAGAGCTTTAGGAATTATCATAGATTGCACTACCGTGATTGGTATTTTGAATATATGTCCTTTGTCCACATTTGTTATGTCATAAGCTCGAATACTATAAGGAAATAATTACGATCAGCTTTCGATGTTATTTTTACACAGACCGCTTACACGAACATAGATTGTCTTTCAATGTATTACGGCCGTTTTTCAATGATGTTACACGTTACACGTTACATGTTACTTGTTACACGTTTTAAAATTTTATTGTCCGATATCTACTGTATATGTCACGTTATTGGGAAATATGACACCACATATATAGCTAACAAAAATGGCGGTTATAAAACCCAAGTAACATAGAGTCTTATATAGAAACAAAACATTTTCACTATTTTAAATAGTAATGAATACCATAACTGTGCACAGTTGATAAAAATAAATAAGTATATATACAACTAATAATTTTTGTAGAAGTTTATAATCATACAAGTTGTATTTAAAAAATTATATATTACTTATATATATTACCTTCAATGTATTACGGCCGTTCTTCAACGATTGTTAGTGTTTCTCTCGCGGCCAGCGATGCCGATAGTGGCAGCGTCAAAGAGGGAGATTCAAAAATTTCAAAAATAAAAATATTAAAAAGAATACTTTTCATGATTTGATTATTAATAATAAATTCAATCAAAGAAAGTTACTATAACAGAATAATTTTTGAATTAATATGTTTTACAGTTTTACTTAATAGTGGAAGTTAACGCGCTTACGCACAGAAGTCTTGCGAAATTTCCATTTTACCATGTTTCATGTAATTTATTCTTTTAAACAATAGCAGTATAAAATTTTATAAAATTTATTATAAAAATTATTAACTTAATATGTTTGTTCTATATATTTAAAGTAAAAGCAATGATTGCAAACAATAAAAATTAGCAAAAAGCTTTTTAAATGATGGGATTTAAATGAAATTGAGGATCAAAAAAATGAGCTAAGGAGCAGCTAAGGAAGAGCAACAAAAACGTAAAATAACGTAAAAAAACACAAAAAAAAAAGGTGAAATTTGAGGATCTACCTGAGGAGGAGTAAAAATGACCTAAAATAACGTAAAAATAACGGAAAAAAGTGATGGATTTTTTGAGGAAGAGAGAGGGAAGAGAAAATGAAGGCATGAGGAAACTCAAAAGAAGAGAAAAAGAAGAGGGAAGGAAGGGGAAACGAAAAGAAAATGAAGAGTAACAAATAACGTAAAATAACGTAAAAAATAAGGGAAAAAAAAGGGGATCAAAATTAGGTAAGAGGATGAGAAAAAGAGGAGAAAGGGAGGAGCTTGGTCGTAAAAATTTTCCTTACAACTATATAATATAGAGAGATATATACAACAGCTAAAGGACATAAATGATTTTTATATCCAAATGAGGACTGTATAAGGAACTATAACTTAATAGTTGGATATTAATTTTTTTTCCAATACTCCTCAATTTTAATGTCAGTTCTAATTATTTCTTATTTTGTTTCTAAGATTGACATTTTATAATGAGTATAGCTGCTGTTGAAGCGTGAGCCATTTTTTTTCTCTAACCTCTATTCAATATGATTGCTCTCTGACTATATTGAACGAAACATAATAGCATCGGTAATGCCATATTAATTCCTCCTAAGACATATTGAAATTTAATATGTCTCAGGGAACCATATTAATCTTGTATAAAGTCAAGCAGCGCGTAAGAGGCTTATGCGATGCCAATACTCTTTCGGCATATCTTCTAGATACTGATGCGAATACGGCTTACGGGGACATGAATATATATTTATGTCTTTGTAGGTTGTATTCAAGTCAGTATGTAAAGAGCATACTAAATTTGTATTGGCATCGCATATATCTCAGACGCACTCCTCGACTCTTTACAAAATTTATATGTCCTCCTGAGACATATTAAGACTCAATATGTCTTAGGACGAATCAATATGGCATCACCGATCCTACTATGTTCCGTTCAATATGTCAAAAAAAAATCATATTGAAGGCGCTTCGCGTGCCCTCGGCAATTTCAGCTTAAGCAACAAACATTGTTCTTGATTCATATTGCACCTGAATACGGCCAAAGGACATATATAACTAATATATTAGGGTGTCACTTATTTTCCAAAGTATTAAAATCTGTCATGACGCCCTTCAGAAAAAACTTTGATAATAGGAAAAAAATGAAGTGAGATAGTACCGACACTCGTAAACAGGTTTTCTGAAGGGTGATTTTTCGCATATTTTATTTTTGTAAAATCCCAAGGGACTTTGATGGATATTCAAAGTTCCAAATTTTATTTTCGAATACTTAAATCTGGAGCAAAAAAAAAGTGTTATTAACTTCTTTGAACCCTTTTCGTTGTGATATAAGTGCAATGTATTGATAATTTAAAAGAAAAAACATAAAATTTTTTCGATTCCAGCTGTTTTTAGAGTCATAAGTAATCTAACAGCCTTATCAACGCAACAGATAATGATAGTTAACTTTAAAACCTTTAATTTGATGAATGACAGAACTCTCTAAAGCCTAAGGATCGTGAGTTACGGACATTTTAAATTTGAAAAAATTTATAGGTATCAAAATCCTGCGTCATGTATTTTCTTCATGAATGGGAATGTCCATATCTTTGATCTCCTTCAATCTTTCGAGCTATGGGACAGCTTAAATGGAAGCTGTTGACATTAACTACTATCATATTCGACATAAAATGACAGATTAGTGATAGTCATGATGATGGTCATATAATTACTACATACTGTAAGTATTGCATATGATCAAACTAAATGAAATGCAATTTTTCTAGTATTACGACAAAAGCTCTTAAAATATTTCGTTTCGATACTTACCAATTTAAATTACAATTTTCATTGCAACTATAGCTGTAAAATGTTTAAAGTAAATCATTTATATTTTAGATCAGTATTTTTTAAAATATAATTTAAAACATACGTAAGTGCAAAGTGAATTTATAATTGATTGCAAAATTATTGTTGAATGTTGAAGTTGAGTTGTTGAAATGAATATCAGATATATAGATAAAAAAATTTAAACACATTAAAAAATTAAAGTTCAGTAAGTGTTGAATGTGAAGTAAAAATGTGCCAATTCTATGTATGAATATAAGCCGATGTTTTGACACTTTTAAACTGAAATTATTATTTTAATTGCAACTACCACTGTAAAAAATTTTAAGTAAATCAGTATTTTTAAAAATCCAATTAAGTGCAAAGCTTAGAGCATATACTACTGGAGGCAGCTTCAAATGTCCCGTGCGCGTGGTTAAGTTCAGAGAGAGAAAGGTATATTGAGGTTGACAGATATCTCTTTTTCTCCGGCACGTCATTGGTTTGTTTTGTTTCCTACTCCCTTATCACATGACTGAGAGAAAGAGATAGCTATCAACCTTAATATATTTTTCTCTTTCTCAACCTAACCACGCGCACGGTGCATTCAGAGCTGCCTCCAGTAGTATATGCTCTAAGGTGCAAAGTAAATTTTGAAAGAAAAATTAAGAAAAAAAGGGTTGTTGAAATATAGTTTGTTGAAATATAGGTTGTTGATTAAATATACAGATAAAAAAAATTAAAGATACAAGTAAATTTAAATTAAATGATAAATTAAATTGAATGTTTAATTGAATGTGAAGTGAAAATGTGCAAATGCTAATTATGGATATAAGCTAATGTTTGACAATAGCTCTCAAAATATTGTACTTGGATATATTTTAATTGTAAATATATATTTTATAACTATGATTGTAAAAAGTTTGAAGTAAATCGATAGATAGATAGATGGAAAAGCAGATATTTATTTTGTTACAGTTTACAAAAAATTATGTAATAAAATAAATAATATATAATAAATAATAAAATACAAAATAAGATGATACTGAACGTTACGCGTAAATATTGGACTCATGATATCACAGTCGATTTCCTAAAACTAATAATACTACATAAGTAAGTCACTTTTCAGAGTGATATTACAGATCATTACACTAATAAAATACACACATTAACATTGATAAAAATAAAAATGAAAATAAACAAAATCTATCGAATTTATATATATCAGCCAAAACAATAAAAATTAAAATAAAATATAATTAAAATCAAACAAGTCAAATCAAAAAGTAAAAAGTAACACATTTACTCTCAACCATGGGCTCATCAACTATACTATAAATAAAATCACACCTTAAAGCTATATACGGGACTACACACAATAAATTAACATAAAGAGAGTATATATTATTCAAGGTCAAGCAAGTACCCCTCACTGCCATCTTAAACCTGTTGAGAGATGGAAGATACTTAATTTCAGCAGTAAATAATTAATATTTTAAATTAGTATTTTTGCTAACTGAATTTAATGCAAAGTGAATTCATTGTTAAATATAAACTTGTTATAAACAATGTTATTGAAACATAAAGAGGATATAAATAAAATTAAAGATATGAGTAAAGTTAATCAAATAATATTCATGTGAAGTAAAAATGTGCAAGTGCCAATTGTCTATAAGCCAATGTTTTGACAAAAGCTCTCAAAATATTTGGGTTTAATATTTTTTATCACATGATTGTAATTTTCATTGCAATATGACTTGTAACCATAACTGTAAAATATTACAATTAAACTATTAATATTTTGAATCGACATTTTTTTTCAATCTAGTTTAATATAAAGTGCAAAGTGAATTTATAGTTAATGAGAATTAATAACATTTAAAGTTCGGTGTGCATTGATGAATAGAATAAATAAATTTTAAGTTTTTATAGAGTATTAAAAAGACAAATTTCAAAGTCTTATCTTGTGTTGTTGGAAAAAATTATGTTTTGAAATTGTTTCATTTAGAGTTGTATTTTCAGAAAAAACTGAATTTACTCCTTTTATTTGTTCCAGAGAATTTCTGTCAATGAATCCGATTCAATGAGGTGTGAGACAGGTAGAATAGTATCAAAATAACCTATTTAAAACAAAAAAAGAATAATTAAGGTGATAATTTAAATCTAGTCAATTTACTCAAATTATGTTTTTTTGAGATTTTGATACTTTCACCCCAAAGTTTTACTTTGAGTTTTTATCGGTTTCTTAAGAAAATTATAATACAAACCCATATGAGTAGAGCAGATTCTGAATACATTTATTTCTATTTATTTACTTACCTATTAATTATAATAATAGATGAAAAAATTTTTTTAACAATGGTTTTTTTCAAATATTTTTTAACTATTTGGTTTTTTCAGTAATATTTTACACTTGTGTGATTTCTCATAAAGTTTCGAATTTCACTCCAAACATTCTCTATACTTAGTATTACTGTGGTATTACTATAATATTTTTCTTCAATATTTAAATTTTTTTCTATTCTATCAAAGTACATCAATTCTAGAGCATACTAAAAACTTATTGCTCTTCTCTCTTCTTTTTGAACTACAGAACATAGACAAAATTAGGCATAATTTTGGATTTAGCTACAAAATTTAAATACGACATATAAAAATACCTAACATGAAAGAACATTCTGAACATTGTAATAATTATATTCAGTATTATCAATTATAAGTATATTTACTAATAAATTGTGAAAATCGGTCGAAGTTAATGATAAATAAAAAATAATTTTATCTTGTTAAATCCCAAAGAAGAAAAATTTCAAGATTGATACATCTTATAGCATATACTCACGGCAGCTAATAACAGCAGCTTGTAAGGGCGACCTAACGCGCATGTTGCGAAGCAACATTTTAAGTGCGCAACACTAATGTGCTTTGCGCGCAAAAATTTTGCACACTGCAAAATTGCTTTATGTAAGTTAATTTTTGTCTTACTATTAATTTTAGGATTGTGCAGAAAACAAATTAAGAATAAAATTTATGATAAGTGTACACTTTTAATTCAAAAGAGTATAAATTGGAAATAAAAAGTAGAAAAGTATAGTTTTTCGCTTATAAAAGAGTAATTTGAAAATTTTACCACTTGTAGATGTATATTCGATGACTTTATAATTTAAAAAGATTAACCTAAGGCGTTTACTCTTTTGCTCAAAGTAAAAACGTATGTTTTTTACTTTATGAGAATCAAATTATTTTAAAAGGTTAATATGATTCTTTCTCTCTTTTCATAAAGATTATTATCTATATTTTTACTTTACAAAGAGTAAAAGATAATACTGCCGTTTCTAAAGAGTAATTTGATGTGTTTACTCTTTTGCCGAAGAGTAAAAGGCACATTCATAACTTTGCAAAAAGTGAAATAATAATAACTTTATAATTAAAAAGAATAATTTAATCAATAGTTGCATTTACGTTATTTCTCAAAAGAGTAAATTTATTAATTTACTATTTTCAGGATTATAAAGTCACGTGGCTACTATAAGCATTGCAGGTACTTATAATTCTATGAGAATTTTTATATTCCTGAAAAGCTTTTCAGTGTATATAATAAAAAATAATGATAGATGAGTATCTCATACTACTAACTTGGAGAGGCCCAGGCCTCCGGATCACGGATTTTGCTCAAACTTTGGGATAAGTTTCTAGGTGTCAAAATATGAAGAAAACCAGAATTTTGGACCCTAACGCTTAAAATTTCCCTAGTTATAGGTAATTAAAGAAAATCACTAAAAAAGTTACTGGATTTCCAAACACTTATAGCTCTTTAGCATTGACAGTTAGAAGCTTAAAACCATTTTCGAATGAAAGCTGACCTCAAATCCTTTCAAAATAGTGCTTGTAGCATATCAAAATATTATTTTTTCCCAACGTTACAGCGTTATAAGATTTTAACGTGAATTTCCTTTTAATAACATTAATTAATAATAAATGCTAAAATGTAGTTCAATTTTTAGAACACTGTAGCTATAGGAAAAAATAATATTTTGATATGTTGTAGGTGCTATTTCGAAAGGATTTGAGCTCAGCTTTCATTTAAAAACAATTACAAGTGTCTAGTTGTTAATGCTAAAAAACTATAAGCGTTTGAAAATCTAGTAACTTTTTTAGTGATTTTCTCTAATTGCCTATAACTAGGGAAATTTTGAGCGTTAGGGTCTAAAATTCTGGTTTTCTCCATATTTTGACATCTAGAAACTTATCCCAAAGTTTGAGCAAAATCCGTGACCCGGAGGCCTGGGCCTCTCCTAGTAAGTTATAAATGTGCCTTTTATTTTTTAGCGGAAGAGTAAATTCATCAAATTACTCTTTAGGAAACGCAGCATAATCTTTTATTCTTTGTAAAGTAAAGAAAATAGATTCTAATCTTTACGAAAAAGAGAAATAACATCATATTTACTTTTTAAAATCATTTGATTTTCATAAAGTAAAAACATACGTTTTCATTTTTAGAAAAAGAGTAAACACTTTAAGTTCATCTTTATAAATTAAATAGTAATCAAATTTACCTCTACAAGTGGTAAAATCTTCAATTCTTTTATAAAGGAAAAAATATACTTTTTTACTTTTTATTTTCAAATTTTACTCTTTTGAGTATAGAGTGTACATCGTAAGTAAAATTTGTTAAAATTTATTTATTAATTTAAATCATAAGGGTACTCACAACTCGCACGGCACATTGTATGCGCGTTTGGATTATTGAAAAGGGTACGCTCATCTTTACATGTTCCTTTATAGATTGAAATCTTACATCGACTATAAAATTATTGGATGAATAAATGAAATTTCAACAATTATACTTACGATGTACTTTTATCATTAATTTTGTACTGAATTTGTTTTCCATATAATCCTAAAATGAATAGTTGGACAAAAATTCATTTAAATAAAAAAATTTTGCCTTACAACTTACGCGTTAGGTAGACCTTACAAGCAACCGTAAAAACATAGTTCAGGTTCCGAAAGTAAAAAATATGGTTAGCTATACATGAACAAAATTACATTTAATAAATTTAATGATTTTATATGAGATAAATAGTAAATTAGCGTATAATATATTGTGTTAAAATAAAAAATTTGATTATAGTTCATCTATTTATATTTGCATGTGTATGTTGCAATGCGATTGTTCTTTTAATTTTATGCATTAATCTGCTCCTGGCAATATTGACGTGCATTCCTGAAAGCACTAAATTTTTCGAACCTTAGAGTGACTTAAAGCTTAATAATGATTGACTTATTTTTTAATTATGATATGTCATTTTATATCAAATATGATAGTAGTTAACGTCAACAGCTTTCATTTAAGCTGCTCTTGAGCTCAAAAGATTTAAGGAGATCAAAGACATGGACATTCAATTTATGAAGAAAACACATGAAGCTAGATTTTGATACATATAAATTTTTTCAAACTTGAAATGGCTATAACTCATGATTCTCAGGCTCTTGAGAGTTCCATCATTCATTGAATTGAAGGTTTTGAAATAAACTATCATTATCTGTTGCGTTAATAAGGCTGTTAGATCACTTATGACTTTAAAAACAGCTGTAATCGAAAAAATTGTATGTTTTTTCTTTCAAATTATTAACATATTGCACTTATATCACAACGAAAAGGGTTCAAAGAAGTTAATAACACTATTTTTCGCTTCAGATTTAAGTATTCGAAAACAAAATTTGGAAGTCTGAATATCCATCAAAGTCCCTTGGGATTATACAAAAATAAAATATGTGGAAAAAATCACCTTTCTGAAAAATTTATTACGAGTGACGGCTCTATCTTACTCCATTTTTTCCTATTATCAAAGTTTTTTCTGGGGTTTTGAACAAAATACTACAAATCTAGAGGTCGCCATGACAGATTCTAATACTTTGGGAAAGAAGGGGGATCCTAATATATATATATATATATATATATACGAATAGATGTCTTAGCGAACTGCCAACCAAGAGGGGAGGTATAGAGTTTGCTCATACTCAGCGGCGAATAGCAATATATATGTTGGCGCTTTGAATGCCAAAAGTTACTTATGAGTCAGCACCCGCACGGCTGACTAATATCGGTTGGCTTTCAAAAGGCTAACATTCGTTTTTCTGTCTCCCGTAAACTTATAGTATACTGCCCCTTTGCGTTTTAGCATACAGCATACAAAAAGTTCTTTCAGTATATATATTCAAGACTAAAAATCAAACATCTTTTTCAGTTTATGAGATAATCATTTTTGTCAAAAAATCATCATTACTATGATAAAAAAAAAATTTAAGAAAAACCTTTTTTAAAACATGCTTTTATAATGGAGAAGATACACTAAAAAGTATTAAATAAATGAATTTACTTCCTTGAAATTACTTTTATACAATTCATTGCAATAATTAAGAGAAAATTTTTGTTGTAAAATTTTCTCTTAATTATTGCAATAAACTATATAAAAGTAATTTCAAAGAAGTATAGTATCCCTGACAGCACAAAATGTTTCAAAAACGTTTTAAAAACGATTTATGATAAACTTATATATGTTTGTAAATTTGGACAAAAAAACTTATTTGAAACTTTTTTAAAACGTAAAATATGTCTGCATATTTTAGATTCTCAAGAGTAATATATCATTTATGGAACGTTTAAGAAATGTTTAAAAAACGTTCTCTTGATGAAAATTTATGCAAGATTATTATTTATCCAAACGTTTTCTTAACGTTTAAAAAACGTTATATTTTATTATTATAAAAAATTATTGTATAAAGAAAAAAAATATACAAAATAAAACGTTTTTTAAACGTTAAGAGGAGGTCACGTATCTCTGTCCTTTTCTAATCAGAAAATTGAGTTTTTTACAGAAACTAATAACTTAAAAAAATGAAGAGAAAAAATGAAGAGAAAGCCGCATCTCATATCAAAAAAAGCAATATTTTCTTTGATAAAAAAGAATTAATTTTATTGCTTTGTTTTCTAGAAAACCTTGAAAAACTCAAATCATAGAGGTTAGGGTGGACAATTTGGTTTTTCAAGGTTTTCTTGAGAACGAAGCAATAAAATTAATTTTTTCTTATCAAAGAAAACATTGCTTCTTACGATACAAGGTGCGGCTTTCTCTTTATTTTTTGCTAAAGTTATTAGTTTTTGTAAAAAAATCATTTCTTTGATTAGAGATACGCGACCTCTTCTTAAGAAAACGTTTGGATATGTAAGCTTGCGTAAATTTTCATCGAGAGAGCGTTTTTTATACGTTCCAACAACGTTATATTACTCTTGAGAATCTAAAATATGCGAGAATATTTTAGGTTTTAAAAACGTTCTAAATTCGTATTTTTGTCGAAATTGACAAACGTATATAAGTTTACCAGAAAACGTTTTCGTGCTGTTGAAGATATTATTCACCTAGGGAGTAACAGCGAAAAATGTCTCAAATCGTCACCCGAGCCGAACGCGAGGGTTACAAACATACGATTTAAGGCATTTTTCATTTACTCCCGTGGTGAATATACAATTTTTTTACACGAGGCGCGAATAGAGGGTGCTTTCATTTCTGCCGGTAGAGAGAGAAGTACCCACTTTTCGCGCAGAGTGTAAAAAAATTAATTTATTTAATACTTTTCAGTGTATTTTCTCCATTATAAAAGCGTGTTTTTAAAATGTTTTTTTTTTAATTTTTCATTTTCTACTTTTGAGTTAAAATTGAATTTTCTATGAGTAATTTTTTTGTAAAGCTTGTATTTAATTGTATCTTCTATACATTCCCTTATCCCCTATATACACTTAAACTTCCTTGGAAATGACTTTGCACACCCATCATCGCCGGCCTGACAACGGATTATTGCATTGTCATCGGAGACCAAGGTCTGTGTAAAATTTCAGAAATTTCCATCGACAAAAAGTGCCTCAAATCAAGCATGCAAGATTTGATTACAGACAGACAAACGTGAAAGCAAGCTTAATAAAAGCGTGTAAAAAAGTTATCGAAATATTTTATTTATTTTGTTCAAAAGAGGACTATCAAAGTTTTAAAATCTATTTGATTTTTTTGTAATATCGCAATTTTTATAAAAATGGCATACGTTTCCATGTAGACAAAACAAATAAGTAAGAAAATTTATTTTCATTTCGCTATAAAACATTAGAAAATGATCTCTTATAGACTTTCTCGATTTTAAAGAATTTTTATCAATTTTTCAAACGCCATTTAAATTATGAAGAAGCAATCCTTAATTCTGAAGATTCAAAACTTATTATTTTGTTAAAATTTACTCTAGAGTCGGCAAAGCCCTACTGAAAAATATATATGAGATCTCATATGAGATCTCACATGGGATCTCATATGAGATCTCATATGAGATCTCACATGCGATCTCATATGAGATTTTGGCACGAGAACTCATATGAGATCTCATATGAGATCTCATATGAGATCTTATTTATATTTTACATTTTCAACCCTACTAAAAAATATATATGAGATCTCATATGAGATCTCACACGCGATCTCATATGCGATCTCATATGAGATCCCGTATGAGATCTCATATATATTTTCTATTTTCAACCCTACAAGGAAATATATATGAGATCTCATATGAGATCTTACATGCGATCTCATATGAGTTCTTGCATGAGATCACACATTACAATCTCATATGAGATCTCATATGAGATCTCGTATGAGTTCTCATATATACTTTATATTTTCAACCCCTACTAAAAAATCTATATGAGATCGCATATGAGATCTCATATGAGATCTCATATAGATTTTTCAGTAAGGATTGAAAATATAAAGTATATATGAGATCTCATATGAGATCTTACATGCGATCTCATATGAGTTCTCGCATGAGATCACACATTACAATCTCATATGAGATCTCATATGAGATCTCGTATGAGTTCTCATATATACTTTATATTTTCAACCCCTACTAAAAAATCTATATGAGATCTATAAAAGATCTAGATGAGATTTTTCAGTAAGGATTGAAAATATAAAGTATATATGAGAACTCATATGAGATCTCATATGAGATCTCATATGAGATCTCATATAGATTTTTCAGTAAGGGTTGAAAATATAAAGTATACATGAGAACTCATACGAGATCTCATATGAGATCTCATGCGAGAACTCATATGAGATCGCATGTGAGATCTCATATCAGATCTCATTTATATTTCTTAGTAGGGTTGAAAATAGAAAATATATATGAGATCTCATACGGGATCTCATATGAGATCTGATATGAGATTGCATATGAGATCTCATGTATATTTTTTAGTGGGGTTGTAAATGTAAAATATAAATGAGATCTCATATGAGTTCTCGTGCCAAAATCTCATATGAGATCTCATATATATTTTTCAGTAGGGAGGCAATTAATCAGTACTTTAATCACAAGATTTCTATAATGTTTCATGTTTTTTATTGAAGTTGCTGTAGCAAAAATTTAATTAATAACTATGAGTGAAAAGTTCTGTTGATAGAAGTTATAACATAAATTATTGAAAAAAGATTTGAATATTATTTCATGTAATATTCCATCGGTGTTTATAAAAAGATTTCATCGAATATGACGAAAAAGTTTTTTGGAAAAACTTTAAAATTATTCTCTTAAGATAATCATAAAATCTCGAATAATTATGTGATAAGAACCTTGGAAAGAATTTTTTTACGTTTCTTGCTTCCTTTTAGAAAGTGCTTTTTAAATCTTTCAAGCAAGAATCCAAATAATTACTTTTGCGTGATTTTATTTTCTCATAAATACTTACATCAATTATAGCAAAAAAATAAAGAAATTATTTAATCTAGTATTTTGTCTAAGTTCACCATAAGATTTCATGAAATATGATTTAAAGTTAGTTGAGTATAATCACAAAGTTTTAAGAGCATGACGAAGCTGCGCGCCTCCTGATAATATTTCCAATCCTAACTTATGAATAAACGATGCGTTTGATCGAGTTTTTTTGCTACAAAGAAAAAATTTTTAAGATTAAACTCTAGTGCGGACAACTCGAGAAATCCACCAAAATATTATACATACAAAGTTATAATAAAAACTTTTAATGTATCGTATTTTAAGGTTAGGTTTGTCGGGTTTGATATCTAATTTCCAATTCAAACTCGTAAAAAAATAACAAGTTTAAATGATTTTTTATTTTAACAAAAATTATTGTATTAACATAGCTTAAGTGCGGACAAGTCATTATATATGTTTAATTTATAAATTGGAAAAGATATTAATAAAATGAGAAAAGCCAAAGTCGATTATTGCAGCTCCGACATCTCGTTAAATAATACATGAAACTAAAAAAATAAATTGAAAGTTAATGATATGTGAAACGGAATTTACACCTGCACTCATGAATATTGACTATTTTTTATTTCATTGTGAAATTTTAGGTCAAAGATGCATAAGCTTGTAGTATATACCATGAAAATTATTCAATCAAGTTTTCAATAAAATTGTGTCATTAGTCTTCAAGAATTTCAGATTTCTAGCACAAAATCAAAAAAATTTAATTTATAATGTTCGAATCCAAAATTCTTAATAACTAATGAATAAATTCATTGAAAAATTTAACTGAACCATTTTCATTTTGAACTGAAAATTTTTTCATAGATTTTTTAGATGACTTTGAAGAACATTATGCATAGATTATATTGTAGGTGCCAGAGGTCAAAAGTTAAAATGAAAAACTAAAATTTTTGGTCAAAAACACAATTTTACTTGGGTCTTCCCTAAAGTTAAACAATTTATGTATTAGGACTGCAGGGTGTAGAAAATATATCTTAGCGGGATGTCGAAGCTGCAGCAATCGAGTTTTGCTTTTTTTATTTTATCAATATCTTTTTAAATTCATAAATTAAACAAATATAATGACTTGTCCACACTAAAGCTATATTAATACAATAATTTTTGTTAAGATAAAAAATCATTTGGACTTGTTATTTTTTTACGAGCTTGAATCGGAAATTAGATATCAAACCCGACAAACCTAACCTTAAAATACGATACATTGAAAGTTTTTATTATAACTTTGTATGTATAATATTTTGGTGGATTTCTTGAATTGTCCGCACTAGAGTTTAATCTTAAAAATTTTCTCTTTGTAGCAAAAAAACTTGTTTAAACGCATCGTTTATTCATAAGTTAGGATTGGAAATATTATTAGAAGGCGGGCAGCTCCGTCATGCTCTTAAGAGCAGGTCGAATATATCTGTCTTTTTCTAATTGACAAATTAATAACTTTACAATAACTAATAATTTCAGCAAAAAATAAAGAGAAAGCCGCATCGAAAAAAGCAATATTAGGGTTAAGAGGTTAAATTAAAAAATTTGGTTTTTTAAGGTTTTCTTGGAAACGAAGCAATAAAATTAATTCTTACTTATCAAAGAAAATTTCGCTTTTTTCGGTGAAAGATGCGGCTTTCTCTTCATTTATTGCTAAAGTTATTAGTTTATACAAAAAGATAAATTTTTCAAAGATGAATTTTTTTCTACACAGGATCTGTAACCATATATCATACACTGTATAAGTTGTGAAATAAAAGTTGAGAGAAGGTCACGTACCTCCGTCCTCCTGTAACCGAAGAATTGATTTTTTGCGAAAACTAATAGCTTTAACAAAAAATGAAGAGAAAGCCGCATCTTGTATAGAAAAAGAAGTTTTCTTTGATGAAAAAGAATTGATTTTGTTGCTTTATTTTGAAGAAAACCTTGAAAAACCAAATTGTTTACCCTAACCTCTAAGTTTTAAGTTTTTCAAGATTTTTTTGAAAACGAGGCAATAAAATCAATTCCTTCTCATCAATGAAAATATTGCTTTTTTTAAGACGAGATGCGGCTTTCTCTTTATTTTTTGCTGAAATTATTAGTTTTTGTAAAAAAATCAATTCTTTGGTTAGAAAAGGACAGATATACTCGACCTGCTCTTAAGTATTTTCTAACTTGAATAAAAATTTATTTTGTGAAGAAAAACTTTGGATTTATTTCCATTATAATTATATACTGAAAATGAAAATTAAATATATGTTTTAGAAAATAAATATGGAAAAATATGGCTCTTCTTTGGATGTAGACAAAATGAATTGGATCTTTATAGAAATGAAAAAAATGAAATGATACAAGAAAATGTATTGGATAAGGAATTTTTGGCACTATCCCGAGAACCAGGAATCAAAAAAGTAAGATAAATTTAATATTTTCATTCTTATTTGAAGGATTCAAGGTTTTATGTTTAGTTATAATAAATTCCAAATCTAGCCAGAATATAATTCAATGTTTCCTATATTTAATATTAATTATAATATTGCCTAATTCTTACCTCAATAGCAGGCTGAGTTCGTTATCCTTATCTAATTGAATTTTTGTTACTAACTTGAATATTGATACTTGTATCTGTAAACTTAGAGTTGAGCGTGATAGATATTATTGTTACAAATATTATACGCAGGGAAAAAAGTTATATTGCATTGTTTTTAAGAAAAGTAAGAAATGCTAAAGTAGTAGACGAATATGATGGATTAAAAAAAAAATTTTCATGCAACATCCCAATTAGGAAAGGACAGCGAATAGGACCTGCTCTTGACGATTATAGGCTCTGTTTTAATTATTTGAACCGAAAATTTATTTATATTTAATAGACATAAAAGGCATCTCTTAAGTATCCCCTAACGTTGCATTAAATGTGATTTTATGTAATAAAAATAAAGCTTTGATAATCTAACTATAATAGTTCAAGAAAAATTTTTAATCATCAATGCTTAATTAACTTTATTAAAAATTGTAAAAACATAAAATTGTTTGTATTTTTTAGGATATTCTTGATATTACCAAGATAAAGTAGGCCGGTGGGTGGCGCAATTAAAAGCACGCATATTTTTATCGCTGTGATATTTTCAAGTTTTAATTGATTCTTTTTATTAAAATTTGTTAAAATATTTTGTTACATTCAAAACATGTTTCTGTACTTTTGCAAGTATGAATATTGCAATTATATTTAATGATCTCAATGATATCGGTAGATCAAGTTTAGTGCCAGTGATAGTAAGGTGTTGGATATGTTTTGTATCTCATATCTAATTGTTCAAAAATTCACGTCTTCTGAATATTTTACTTTATACACTGTTGGTTTTTTTAGTTTCTGCTTTTACATTGTTTTTACTGATAGTTTTATATTTGTTTTGATGCATCTATTTTATGTACAAATAGTAACATTTTTTAATACAATCTAATTTCGACATTTTAACCTTTAGACCAACGGAATTTTGAAAATATAAAAAACTGATTTTTCCTTTATAAGTGTTGTAAGGCCTACTAGGTAGGACCCAATCAAGGGTGTATGTATGCAAGTCAGACGAGCGCGCTATATGCCGTCATTCTGGTGATCTAAAAGTTAAGATGAGTAGTGGCTCAGTTTTGGGCTCATATAGTAAAGAGCTTGCTGCAGATACTGTAAAATCAACTAAAAATTTTGTATTAATTAAAAAACATTTTCTTTCCCATAACAGTGATCTTAAAAATAGTTGAAAACTTAAGATTGCATTCGTAGATCATAGGAGTATATGTTGTTGTTATATAATTTGTTAAAAATCAACATTTATTAATTTTTCTGTCAACACTGCCTTATTTTGTAGCTTATCTTAAATTCTGTTGAAATATTCTGCATACACTATCGTATCGTTAATACATAATGTATATGTTAACTTAATAAAGAATTATTATAAAATAAGAGAGTTTTTTCGGTATCTTCAATTTAAAAAATTCTGTGTATCCACTTACTCAATGGTTGGGGTATATTTACGATTCGATAAATTAAAATAAACTCCTATAACAATTAAAAAAAGTATTGAAGATATTCATTATGATATACGTTTTTTTATAATAAGAATCCTGGAATAGATTTATTAGATGTAGTAAAATAAGTAACAAATATCAATTGAAATGGAGAATTAAAAAATTGTGTCAACTTAACCCGCTTTTCCCTACGACAAATCATCAAGGAGTTAATTGGTTCATTATAAAAGCTGGATAACATATAAAAAATAAGAACCGAACTAGTATTAATACTTTCAAGAATGATTAGTAAGGGAAACGGGGGCTAAAAGTAACACTTTTTAAAAAAGTATCTCTATTTTTAAATTAACGGATTTTTTAAGTATTCTGTCTATTGTATATATTAGTTATTTACTTTAGCTATGATATCCCGACTAGAAACGAACTTAAGGTAAAAATGAGGTCCCTATAAGGTACTCTAAGATTATTATAAGGTCCCGGTAGGGCATGTAATGGGGCGCTTCTGAGGTCCCGATAGGGCAACCTCATTTTCAGATGTGCCCTATCATTACGCGTTTATCACCTGACAGTTACCCGACAATTGACATGAAAAAATTTCAAGTGAGAACATAACCGTATATCTGATCTAAAAAAACTATTTTTTTTGTAAATTTAACTTTAAAATAGTTTCAATATAAATAATATTCATCACGAAAAGAAAAATTATTTTAATTTTAGATACAGTCATGTTCTTCTTTAGTAGTGTGGTGTGTGTGTGTGTTTTAATAGCAATTAACATTGAATTTTCATAGAAAAAAATAAATGCATAATATATAAAATTGAATTGAACAATGATTCGTTCATATTATTTTATAAATATATCAATACATTTATTTTTTGCAAACGAATTCGGATCTTATAAGAAAAATGAAATTTAATTTACTGGCGAGAATGTCAGAAGAGGTTATGTTTTACTTTAAAATGTTTTGAATATCAATAGTCAGGCAATTATCGGGCAGTGGACGGGTAATAATAGAATATTTAGGAAAATGAGGCTGCCCTATCAGGACCTCGGAAGCGCCCCACTACACGCCAAGTAGGGTCCCTGTCAGGATGCCCAGTGGGGTCCTTACAATTTTGTAGGGCATCCTTAATATTTTTCTTGTCGGGATAATGCAGAAATTTTTATTTTATTAAATAACATTTAGTAGAATAAAATCAAAAACAAGCATTTAAGTATGTGAGAATCTTCGGTTAATTCTTACCTCTGATAAATTCATCTCTGGTCTTCCCTATCGAAAATTGTACATTATGCTGGTGGCATTATGATCTTTGTGATTTCATTGTGTGATAGTATGAAAATCGTTACACTCAGAACTGTGCCTTGTGGAATTCTACTTTTATTGAATTGGATAGAATATTGTTTACTATGACGTTGATTTTTCTCTTGTTTAAAAAATTTTTAATGAAGTGTATGAGCACTAGAGTACTTAAAATATGAAACTCGAACTTTGCATGAGCAGAGTATGTATGCATACACATGCAAAAGCCGATGTAATTACATGCATATTTTGTCTCTCTCTCTCTTCTCTCGAACGAAGAAGAATGGGAGAGATACTCAAAGAGAGTTGAAGTAAGTGGTTTGAGTTATGTGAGAAATGTTAGCGATGATAGTGTAGGTTTCATGTTATTAACCGACAACTTTGATAGAGACGTTATTCGAGGAACAGTAAATGTAGTTAAAACTTTAAAGCAAGGACAGATATATAATTACATAAAAGAATACTTGCTTAACAAGTACGGACAATCGCAATAAGATCGCTTTAACGGATTATTTAGAAAATTTCATGCCCGAGGAGAAGAACCGTCCGATTTCTTGATAAAAATACAGGCAGTAACATTAAACGGGAAGTAATTTTGAAAGCCTGGAAATTTAATTTACCACCTCAAATCAAAAAGTTCCTCGTGGACGAGATTAATTTAGCGAACGAAGCATCCATCGTGAACTACGCAGACAAAGTTTAAAAAAATGCAAAGAAAAAGCCGGTAAAGTTGGCAACGTAGCTGCAATATACCACGAGATAATATATGATTAACCGAGTATAGATAAAGTAGATATTGACGTGCACATAGAAGCGATAGCAGGTAAAACGATTGATAAAGTAGGATAGAGGTCAAGATTTGATTGAAATAAGATGCTCAATAGATAATAAACGCAGGATAAACAGCAAGGAAAGTTATAATAGAATCATTTGCGAATATTATGAAAAATATGGCAACAAGGCGTATGGATGCACTAAGCTATGTGATTGTGTGCAACATGGATGAAGGCATAGATATGTCTCTTTCATGAACAGAAGAAATAATTATGGGCGAAAATCGCCTGCAAGAAACTTAGTAAGAATTAATAGCGTAAAAGGAAATGCACAACAGTCGATAAATAGGAAACATTTCAACTTTTGTACCGAAGGGTGGAGGAGGTAAACTCCTCAGCAATAAAAAGTATACGCCTCCACATAGTAGATAAATCAACTAATGAAGTGTTTTCAATTGATACGGGTATAACAGTCCACCGGGGATTCAGGTGGAAGCTTTTAATAAAGGTGTATTACAATTATGGGACATTAAAATTAGAGTCACTATTCAATTACAATGTTCAATCCACTGAAAGTTTATTAGTGGTTATAACATTAACATCACTATGGGCGCCAGCCGCGGAAGAACGCGACAAAGAATTTTATAAAATAAATATTATACGTTTATACGCACCACGAGCAACGCAAAAGCAAAAAGAACTAGAAATATATAAGTGCTGAAGCTAAAAATAATACACGACACTCACTCACGAACTCACACAAGCAATAAAAAAGAAGCTGTACCAAGGAATTATTCGACGAGAATTATTAATAGGAGGCGTATTGATACGTAATTTCGCACGTGGTGAGATAAATTTAGTATGCTATGTTCGACAATAAAAGTTGCGCTTAGGCACACCGCTAGGAACAGTCTGTCTGTTCCGGCGTTGCTGAGCCCGCAGCAAGCTACAGTAGGCCGATGAGCTGCACGCGCATCCTATATGCCCGCAATAGCTGCTAGCTATAATACACGCTGAAGCGTGAGACTTGCCTAACATAGACGGATATACGTCATGTTATGCTATACTACATGAATCAAAATGCTGTGATGCTGCTTACTGCTAGTGGCAGGTGCAACCATCACATAATTCCTTTTATATAAAAAGAGAATCTTAAATGAAAATTTATCAAAATCCTACAGCCTGTGAGTGCTTGCGAGAAATAGAGAATTCAGACTTCACATAAGAAGGTTTTGCGTTTCTCTATAGTGCGTATCGGTTGTAGCCAGGCTTACGCAAATCTATCTAAAGTCGATCTGTTCCTTTGCCTTGTGCCTTAAGAAGGGACCGAACTATCTGTCTTTGTCTAATAGCGTTTTTCATCATTTATGTAAACACTATCCGGTATAACAAGAAAAAAATAGCAGTCCCCGTCAGATATTAGTATAATAAGTAAATTTCGTAATAACAACCAAATTTTTTTACTGCGTAGTTTTTGAATAATTAGAGACCTACCAAAAATAGATAGGTTATATTCTAGATTGCTAGTAGGTCTCTAATTAGTCAAAAACTATGCGGTAAAAAATTTTATTGTTATTACAAAATTTACTAATTATACTAATATCTAGCGGGGGCTGCTATTTTTTTCTTGTTATAAAGGATAGTGTTTATATAAATAATGAAAAATGCTATTAGACAGAGACAGATAATTCGGCCCCTTCTTAAGTAAGCGGGATTGCTGGGACATAGCTGGATTAAATGCAGACATTAGCGGTAGCTGATAATATGGGTTTAAGAGGTTATATTGTTCCGTGTTTCCATAATAAGGGGCACTTGCTTCAAAGGTCCCTGGTGCATACGTTGGTCTCATCATTGAAGGGTTTTGTAAGTGGTATGCGGGAATGGAGGGTGCATAAGCTTGCGAATTTCCTGTTATGTAGTTGAGGTTAGGCGGTAGCGTTGGATTCGGTATGAGTAAGCAGCTAGTGTGGGGTACATGTGTAACTTGAGTGAGGTGTGCAGTAGAGTGACAGTGGTCATTTGCTGTACTGGTGATGACTGAGGTGATTGGAAGAATAGTGTGACTGTTGCTACACGTAGGTCCTATTGAAGTCGTATTAAATGTTACGTGTGGTGGTGGTTAATTTGATTGTGTATTTGTTGTACAAATTGGATAATAAGAGGTTTGATCCCACAACGGAGGTCTGAAGTATGAAGTAGTATTGTGCAGCTGTTATCTTGAATCTATAGGGTTTGTGAAGTCCATCTGGGAATCAGCTAAACATGTGGCGTTATGGAGGTGTTGTGAAGTTGTTACTGTAGAAAATTGTGTTGATTGGGCTTGAGGGCGTGCATGGTTCAGATTGCTGTTACTTCTAAGATTATTGTCCATAGTAGAAGGGTTAATCCTCTCCGACGTGCAATATGGAATCCCGGTTGCGTTCGCATTTAACTCATCGAAGCTCTCCTGAACAGGTAGAGACTCCAATGGTTCATCCATTGTGATAGGATCTCTGAAGGGTCCTCTTGACTGACCGGTCGGTAATAAAGGAGGACGATTATCATCTACAGAGTACTAATACTTGGGCGTAACGGTGGACATACATTTCGATTCCGTATGCCTACGTTTTGAGCTATAGGGGTTTGGTACAAGTGGTTGCCTGCTGCTAACGAATCATCACGCGAGATTCAGCGTACATTATAAAATAACGCCCAACAAAAAAATTAAACATTAATTTATTGAAAAATTTATTCGAAAAAAGCTATTTAGTAGATGGAAAATTTATTGGAAAAAAAGGGAAAATAAAAATAGATAGTTAATATAATAAATCATATTAGAAAATTGTGCAGCGAACGAAATAATATTAAAAGTGATAACGTTATAGTGAGAAATAAACTATAAAATAAATACAGTTGAATAGCTTAAAAATTTTAACGAAAAATTTTGAAATCCTTAAATCAAAAAAAATATAATCAAATTATAAAATAAAACTGAAATATTATTTCATTTTACACAAAAAATTTCATAAGAGATAAAGTATGAATGAAATCAAAAGTGTACAGTAGCCACATTCTAATACTGCAAACAAGATATAATTCTTAGGAAGTCGCACAAAAGAAGCATATGTTAACTGAATATTAATATTTATTTAAAATTCAAGATAATTATAATTTTAATATTTGAAACAATAATAACCAAATTAAAAT
Source organism: Anastatus disparis (assembly GCA_017163975.1). Lineage (NCBI taxonomy): Eukaryota > Metazoa > Arthropoda > Insecta > Hymenoptera > Eupelmidae > Anastatus > Anastatus disparis. The sequence goes on along the minus strand of JAFFSR010000340.1, from coordinate 150,296 downwards.
ATTGTTGTACGAGGAAAAATGATAATAATTACAAAAAGATAGTTTACGCAAAATAATTTAAAAAATAATTTAGTTGCAAGTATCTAATAATTATTTCAAAGAATATTGAAATACAGTCTATCAGTGTGAAGGACAGTGCGCAAACGTTATTTTGGAAAACTCATACCTTTGAAAATGAATTAAAAAATAGTTAGATATAAGCTGTTAACTAGATGAAAAAAAATTATTTCAGCAACGATGCTTGATGAGAAAATTATTTACTAATTAGTGAGAAAGCAAGAAAATTTTTTTAATCATAAGTTTTGTTCATTTTGAACCCAAGAAAATTATTCGTTTCAAGAAGATATACAGGGCGAGGAAAAAGTATGGAAACCCCTGAAAATTTTGCGACTTTCATAGTAAAACAGAACAAACAAGAGGCAAACCTTAGATAATTTTGAACAAGGAATCCGATGGTGACCTTGGATTTGACCTTGAACCTCATTTCCAAGGTTATTTCAAGGTCAACCTCATTTTTTTAAATGGCAACTCCTACTTTTTATACCGTAATAAAAAAAGACGGAAAATTTTACGTCCGGACATGTGTTTAAATATGAGGTTAACGTAATCTCTAGAGGTCAAATAGAGGTCAAAGTATGACTTCTTAAAAATCTCTTTAGTTTAGTGGTAAAACAGAACGAACAAAAGGCATGCCCTAGGTAACTTTAAACAAGGAATCCGATGGTAACCTTGGATTTGACCTTCAACTTTATTTTCAAGATTATTTCAAGATCAAGCGAGTTATTTCAAACGACTATTTTTGGGGTAGTTCTCCTGGCCTACTAATAGAAAATTTGAATTTATTCCTAAGTAATAAATGTTTAAAAATTTCAAAAAAGGATTTTCAAAAATTTAAAAACAAGGTTAATTTTTGTTACAAAACGAATAAAAAGCAATTTGAAGATCTGTTATTAATTGATTTTACTTTTGAAAAAAAAAAATTTTTTTTTAAAGGGGCAACCCTTAAAAATCACGTTTTCTCTTCTTTCATGGGCTGTAAAGTTAGTTGTTTATTAAAAATTCGAAAGTATTTGAAAGGCATCTGAAAGAAGTGTAAATTTAGAAATAAAATAGTAGTGCTTGTACAAATGTATTTTTAAATAAAAAATTTTTATTATTTAGATTTTAAAATTTTATTTGCTCTTGATTTGTATTAATTGTAAGTTAAAACCATATTTTTTTTGTTGTCATAGTTTTGTCATTATAGACTCTTGAAATAAAAAATTACTTGACCAATAAAAAGAAACAAATAGTGTTTTGTGGTTGAACTGATTCTAGAAATTCGTCAAATATTTCTTAATTCTTCCACTTCTTGTTGGTTACAATAGCTACATTATATTTTTTTCAGAACTTTTAAAAATTTCATTAGTCCGAAAGAGAGCGAATATCTCATCAGCGAATGCAACATTCCGAAACGGCGATGCTGACACTCCTTTGTCTAAATCCACAGTTTCAAAGACCTTAAGAAGTTTTGAAGAAACGTGATCTATTAAAAATCGTGCTGTTACTAGAAGACCACGAACAGCAACAAATAAAGAAAAATCTTTGGATGTCTTACTGTCTTTTGTGAAAAATCTACATGAATCATCTCAATCAGTAGCTTTGCAACAGGACATCGATCAAAAATCTGTTCTTAAAATTTTAAAGGTAAACAGATTTCATCCTTATAAAATGAAACCTGTGCAAGAATTAAATGAGGATGAGAGAAAGTCACACACAATATCCTCAAAAATAGAACATGTGGGCAGGAATAGTAGGTGATACAATAATAGGTCCCTTTTTTATCAAAGGAAATTTGAGCGCTAAAATTTATGAACAACTTTTGCGAAATCAGATTATTCCAGCTATCCAGGCCTTAGGAGGAGATGATTTTGAAAATGCATGGTTTTAGCAAGATGGCGCTCCAGCTCATTACGGTGTCAATGTCAGACAATATCTGAATAAGATATTTTTTAAAAGATGGATAGATAGAAGAGGTAGAGTAGAGTGGGCTTCAAGATCTCCAGATTTAACGCCTTTGGACTATTTTTTGTGGAAGTTTTTAAAAGAGCGGGTACACAGCAATAATCCAAAATACCTTGAAGAATTAAGGCAAGGGGAACTCACTGTAAAAAAGCACTCTGAAGGGAACAGATTCCTTCTACGTCCACGTCGTTGTTCCCAAGTATCGCTAAAAGAAGGATTAGGGATCATGCTATCTTTAGACTTGAATTGTTCCCACACGTACAATTTCCCGCTCTTTTCGGATACAGCATCAAAAATAGGGGTTCAAAAATGAGGTTAACCATGACATAACTTTGAAAATGAGGTACCGAGTGAAATTAGAGGTCACCATTGGGTTTCTCATTGAAAGTTACCTAAGGTGTACCTTTTGTTCGTTTTGTTTTACCACTAAACTAGAGAGAGTTTTGAGAAGTCATACTTTTTCCTCACCCTGTATAATACGCAAAAATATAATATAAAAGAAAAAATAATTAGTTATATTAGAAGATAAGAAATTAGGAATGCAAGATAAAAAAATTTCTAAATCATTAAGAAAAAATAATAAGAATTATGTCAGTCAACTACACCCAACTGATTTACAAGTACGTAAACACGTTGTCAGCAGAAGAATTAAAAAAAAATTAACACAATCAAAGTTAAGAATAGATAGCAAAGACGCCGAAAAAAGAATAAGAAAAAACACAGGAGTACAATTTACAGTAATAATATTACCAGCAGGAAAGAAATGCGAGATACTAACGGTAGAGTTAGAATATTGGAGAAGACATAGGTCTAACATAGACAGAAAAACGGCACTGAAAGGAAAAATAGTCAAACTAAAAAATTTCGACAAAGACGCCGACGCATTACAAAATCATTTAGACAGCAAAAGGAGCAGCAACATCTTAACAAGACGAAAAAAGAACACAAAAGACAGTAGAGAAAGAAAATAAACCAAAATATTTATCTAAAATAATAGTCTTATGAAATATAAAATTCACTGGAGGAAATAAAGATAACGTCGACGAATTTTCAATGAGAATAAACAAATTAAGAAAGGAAGCCCCGATAACAAAAACAGAAATGTTCAGGGTAGTATCAATGTTACTGCAAGGTAAGAAGATGAAGCACGTGCAAGAATGCAAGGCTCAGAATAACCAGTGTTAAATTATATAACAGCAATACAGTTAATATTCAGCAGGATACCGAATCAGAAAATAAAAAAATAGACAGTATTTATACGAATACGAGAAAAGAATTTTATCCATCACTGTATCCATTCGAAAGCTTAAGACTGGACGCATTCATTGCACAAGCTACAAATTTTGATCAAGCATTTAGCCGTTTAGCGTGCCAAAAACGCAAAGTAGAACAGTAAGGTAAAACTTGCTTTATTCACTCTCGCCAAATATATGCAACGTGGGAAATATCAATAGATTTAATAGAACTACCAAGAAGCAAGAAAGGAAATATTTTCAAGATTTATCATCTGTGAACCGTTAAGAAATAAAACGGAAAGAATAGTACAAAATGCTATAGAAAATAAATCATGTGCAATAATTGGCACACCAAATGCAACATTAAGAAGGGGCCGAACTATCTGTCTTTGTCTAATAGCGTTTTTCATCATTTATGTAAACACTATCCGGTATAACAAGAAAAAAATAGCAGCCCCCGCTAGATATTAGTATAATTAGTAAATTTTGTAATAACAACCAAATTTTTTACCGCATAGTTTTTGACTAATTAGAGACCTACTAGCAATCTAGAATATAACCTATCTTTTTTTGGTAGGTCTCTAATTATTCAAAAACTACGCAGTGAAAAAATTTGGTTGTTATTACAAAATTTACTTATTATACTAATATATAGCGGGGGCTGCTATTTTTTTCTTGTTATACCGGATAGTGTTTACATAAATGATGAAAAACGCTATTAGACAAAGACAGATAGCTCGGCCCCTTCTTAACAGATAATGGTAAAGAATTCATAAACCAGCAAGTGGAAAAATTTCTGAAAGAAAATGCAATAAAACATAAAAAGCACTAGCTTATCACCCACAAAGTAATCCAGTTGCAAGAATAAACAGAGTAATCAAAACAATAATCTTATCGTGTGAAGAAAATCACAGAGAAGGGGACAAATATATCCCACAAATACGATTTGCACATAATTCAAGCATAAATGCATCGACAGGATTTTCACCTGCATTTTTTATATTTGGGAGGGAATTACAAAATCCTAAAAATTGGAAAGAAAAGCAGAGTTCATAGAGAAATCACAAAAAAAATAAAACAAATCAAGAAAGAAGAAAACGAGATAAATATCAAAGAAATGCAAAACTATCAGCAGATATTGCTGGAAACGAGAAAGAAAATAGCAATAATTGGGTAAATCGTATAAATAAAATTAAAAAAATACATAAAAAAACAATAGATAAAGAAAAACTAGAAAAAGATGGATAAATAAAACATCATAATCCAAGAGAACGTGAAATACAATTTAATATAGGGGAAAAGAACTTAAAAGGAATAAAATTTTCTCATCAGCCAAAGATAATATGAATGCAAAATGAACACCTGATTTTTTAGGACCTTTCACAATAAAAGAAAAAATTTCAAAAATCATTTACAAATTGTCAGATTAAAAAAAAGAAATTAAAACCACTTGTCACGCAAAAGATTAAAAAAAATTCAAAGAAAACATATGGCAAAAAATAAATAAATCAAATAAAAACAAAATAGAAGAAATCAAAAAAGGAAAGTCAAAAGCAAATCGAAAAAGAAGTAGACAAAAAAAATATTAGATAACTAGAATGATAGAAATTTCTTAACAAGAAAAAAATAAAATAAATTTTAAATACAATACAAGCTTTTATTATACTTTTCATAGATATAATAAATCTGTTAATTGTGATTTTTTTCAATACCCTCTAATTTACAAATTTTATGTCATGAACGTCGCAAAAAATCATTAAAAGAAAGATAGAAACAAAGGGACCTAGCAGCTACACTCCAATCCGGCCTACTGTCCGAACGGAGCTTTTTGTTTGCTAGTAAAGTATTTAATAGCTACCCTCCAATCTGGCCCACTGCCTGAACGGAGCTTGCGTAGTTTATTAAATATATTAAAGAAAATTATACGAATTGCATACGTAAAATTAAAAATCTATCACGTTTATATTATACGGTAATTAATCCAGCATCAAACTTGGATCATCATTTTTTTTTTTTGAAAAGTAACCATTACTCACTTGGGTACGTTACGCCACCAACGCCAACACCTTCGCCACCACCAACGACAGTCACTCCACGGATGAAGAATTCCACCGTGTATGACTTTAAAAGGTCAGTCGCGCAAAAGCGCCGGATGGCAGCTACCATCACCTCAACTAACGGGGATGAATATGATCCGGGCCCATCGACATCAAGCGCAACCTACGTGCCGACGCCCATTAAAAGGCTCCGTCCTGGATCGTCCTTAGAGGACCTTTTTCAAGAAATGGAGGAGTTCGGTGTTTTGTCTAACCAAGACGATATACATTTACTCAACGTAGAAGACTTTGACTCCTGATTGAGTGAAATCAGCCCGAAGTGCAAAAAATAGTGCCTTTGTTTGGTTAAAAAAAAACAGTGATTTTCTTGTGTTTGTGATTTTTTATTTTAAAAAGTGCGTATTTTAATTTTTTTTAGTTTATGAACAATTTTTAGTTGGATTTTGAAACAAACTTTTTTATTTTGAAAAGATATTTTTTTTCGTTTTATGTAAAATTTTAGTTTTTTATGCGTTTAGTTTGTAAAAAATATGAAAGAAAAAGACGATTTTTAAGTTTAGGAAAAATAGACATTTTTAGTTTGAAAGAAAAGGTAAAATAGTAGATTTTCCCCATCTTGGGAAACGCAAAGTAGTTGCATCTCGTTTCTCGGGTAAAAAATTAAATTCATCGCATGATGCCACTAAAATAAATAAAAAATATAAAACTAAGTTAATTTGCAATAAAAAATTTAATAAATTAAAAAACCCCCATCATGATTTAACAAAATTGAACGACAAATTATCGGACAAAAACATAATTGCTTCGATCTTAAACGATCCTCGCGAAGATCTATTATATGATATAAATCCGAAAAAATCGAATGCAAACGTCATACACTGTCCGGAAATAACTATTGAAATAGAAAACGTTTTGACCAAAGTCTTGGTAGATACCGGAAGTGAGATAACGTGCATTTCTGAAGAATATTATTATTCTAACTTAAATAAATTTAAAGACAAGCCGATTCTACCAATAAGCGGGAAAATCATTAAAGGTGCTACTGGAGCAGAATCCATGCGTTTAAAATTTTAAGTTTAATTAAAAGTAAAATTCGGTACTTTAGAAAAAGAACTAATATTTATTGTAGTCCCTAAACTTGTAAAACCATGCATTTTAGGCTACGACTCGCAAAAAGCTCTTAAAATGATAATAAACACAGTAACCGAAGAAATACTCTTTGAAATCAATGGTATCGATGGAATCATCGAGTACGCAGATGTAAAGTTTAATTCAAACGAATTTACCTTTCTGTGTATACAAGAGTCTTATGAAGATTTCTTTGAAAATGAAGAAGCTTCAAAGCTCTTAAAAAACTTTAATGATCAAATTAGTAATAAAAATTTTAGTAACGATTATTATTCGTACGAGCTTTCCTTAAAGGAAATCGACGAAAAAATGAACTTATGTGTGAATCTAAATGATGCACAAAAAGAAAAATTAAAACAAACAATTATTGAGTTCAAAGAAGTATTCGTAAAACGGTCCGGTTTATTAACAAATTATAAATATAAATTACATTTAAAAGACGAGTCACCGTTCTATTCTAAACCTTAACCGATTTCTTTAAATTATCGTGAAAAAGTAAAAACCAAAATAAATAAAATGCTAGAGCTCGGAATAATACGCCGCTCCAATAGTCCTTATATTAATCTAATAGTTGTTGTAAAAAAGAAGCATGACTCTATCAGATTATGTTTAGATGCTCGTAAGTTAAACGAGCGATTAAACGATGATTATGAGGCTCCTCCTGGTATTAAAGAGGTTTTTCAAAGATGCATTAATAGCAAATGCATGACAAGCCTCGACCTGACCAACAGCTATTGGCAAATCGAGCTTGCAGAAGAAAGCAAGAAATTTACAGCTTTCAAATGCGACAATCACGTTTACGAATTCAACGTCACAGCTTTCGGTATAAAGACGAGCAGTGCTGCTTTAATACGCGGTCTAAATGTAGCTATTTCAAGCTTAGATGATTTTTTGCTAGTATTCGTTGATGATTTACTGGTAAAGTCAACAAATTTTGGCGATCACTTACAGCACTTGAGAACGCTATTCCAGCGTTTACTCAAGCACAACTTGCGCTTAAATTTTGAAAAATCTTAATTTATAAGCGATCGAGTTAAGTTCCTCGGGCATATAATATCCGCTGAAGGATTAAGGCCCGATCCGAACAGAATAAGATCAATAAAAAATTTTCGTAAGCCGTGAAACATTAAAGAATTGCAAAGCTTTCTCGGTTTCGTGAATTTTTATACGAAATTCGTAAAGAATTTTTCTGAAAATGCTAAGCCTTTGATAGATTTATTGAAGAAGGGCAAAAAATATGAATGGCTTAAAGAACACGACCAAGCATTCATAAATGTAAAGAATCTATTCGATGAGAATATTATCTTAAAATTTGCAGACCCTAAGCGTCCTTATATCTTAACTACAGACGCGAGCGATTATGCTATATCAGGCGTACTCTCACAATTTAACGATGACGACGAAGAACAAATAATTTGTTTCATAAGTCGCACGTTAAAGGGTATTGAATGCTTTTATTTCACTACAGAAAAAGAGCTTTTAGTGATAGTGTGGTCGCTAGAAAGACTTGATTCTTACTTGCGAGGAGCTATAAAAATTATCGTGAGAACTGATCACGAAACACTCGCATTTTTGCGTAGTAGCAAGTATAATAATGCTCGATTACGCAGGTGGATATTAGCAATTCAAGACTTTAATATTTATCCTGAGTATCTACCAGGAAAGAAAAATGCAGTTGCTGACTATTTAAGTCGCGTAGTTGACCCCGATTTTATAAAAAATGACGCTGAAATAATAATAGCCGCGTTAAAAACAATGAAATTAAGTAAAGAATTAATAAATGATCTAAAAAATTTACGTGATTTACAATTAAAAGATAATTACATCTTAAAAATAATTAATAAAATTAAAGCAAATGAAAGCTCTCAAAAACGTTTCATAATTGAAAATAATTTAATTTGTAAAAATACTCTTCATAGATTAAAAATAATATTACCGAAAATTGTCTTAAAAAAGCTCGTGTTGGAAATTCACGAACTTTACGATCATGTAGGGTCTAAAAAGGTTTACAAAATGATTCATGAGCACTTTTTTGCCAAGAAACCAGAAGCTATAATAGCTGATCACGGTAAATAATTCGTATCCGATGAATGGATTAAAAAATTAAATAACGAAGGAATTTGACCGATCTTTTTCGTCTATAAGACATCCGCAAAGCAACGTGGTAGAACGCGTGCATCGCGAACTTGGTCGCTTTTTCCGTACCTTTGTAGGTGATACAAGTTGGATAAAGTATGTTGATTTAATTCAACAAATCATCAACGAGACGCATCACAAAACCACGACATGTACGCCATTAGAGCTACATTTAAACAAAAAACCAATGAGACTTTGGGAGGAATATCTAAAAATCCCAGAAGAAAAACAAAGAATATCACAAGAAAAGAGAATCTCTTTAGCGCGAGATATTATGCAAGATCGCTTGAAAAAGCGTGCGATTGAGAAAAACTTAAATAAAAAGCATTTTGTATTCGATGAAAATGATTCAGTGTTGATAAAAGAACAGAATCTATCGGATGCGATCTATAGAAAGATCACAAAATTCTTTCACGTATATAGTAGTAAAAGAAAAAATAGGAATTGATACGTATTTATTAATAGATAAAGATCGTGGTAAATTTCATGTATCAAATTTAAAACACTATTACACTTGAAAAAATTATGCGATACAAAATTTGTTTGTAAATGATTCAATTACAGTTCAAATAAATGATCTAAAAAATTATAGCGTACAGTACATAAAATTACATGCGAAGAAAACGATAAAAAAATTTATGTTTAAATAGAATACAAAGTTTCATTCATTTTCACACGTTAATAAGAAACAAATATTTATTTGCGCACCTATTCTACTTATGTTAATTATTACGTTAAAAAAAAACTAAATACTTAAAAAAATTTTTCTCAATAGAAATGATATGGAAAAAATCATTACTATAAAAACATAGATTTTTATTTAAGAATGTAAATTTTTGAAAAAATTAATTAGTTTAAAAAATTTTCTTTATTTAAAAATATATTGAAATTCTTGAAAAAATATTTCTTTGTAAAGCGTTAATATTGCGTTTAAGCTTGGCAACAGCGCGCGAATTTTCGAAAAACAAGAATCATCACAGTTAACGCGTGTATATGTAAATAGTTTAAAAGAAAAAAAAACTCGGTAACTGATGAATTTTATAATTTAATTCAATAGAAAAAAATTATTTAATTACTGTTACAAAAAAGAATCAGTTTCCTACGCCGCGTTTGAACGTAATTAATTATTAAATTTAAATGAATATTAGAAAGGGACAGAGCGCCTAGTGCCATAGTTTGAAGCGCGCGCCGTGAAGACTTGTGGGCCCTATATACGCTGCGTGCGCATTAGAGTAGGGGAAAGCTTGACTGCCGCGACTTACAAACAGCAGCTTGCACGCTCTTATCAGTCGTGCCAGTCAAGCCATAGCCAGCATCAAGCATGGACGCCTCCACGTAAACTGGCTTGTATGGCACGCGCCATGCCACAACTCAGGCTACGGCATAAATAAAAATATTATTGACTGTACATGGGGCCCCATCAACATCTCCCATGCCAGTCAATAAAGCGGAGGCGAAATAAATTCGTCTCGATCACGAATAAAAAACCTGCCAGGGGCAGGTTTTGCGGGACTCGTCTCGCCGGTAGCTTCAAACCCACGATGACGCCCCTGTCGTTTCCAACAGCTGCGGAGATAGCACTCCTCGAAGAGGAGCAGGAGAGGACAGGAAGAGTCCGTGTCCACACGGCCAGGAGGCCGAATCCTTTTCGGTCACCTTCGCCTCTTACGCCGCCACCAACGCCAACACCTTCCCCACCACCAACGACAGTCACTCCACGGATGAAGAATTCCACCGTGTATGACTTTAAAAGGTCAGTCGCGCAAAAGCGCCGGATGGCAGTTACCATCACCTCAACTAACGGGGATGAATATGATCCGGGCCCATCGACATCAAGCGCAACCTACCCATTAAAAGGCTCCGTCCTGGATCGTCCTTAGAGGACCTTTTTCAAGAAATGGAGGAGTTCGGTGTTTTGGCGGAACCGCGTGGTTTCGCCTAAGGGATAGAGAAAAATAAATTATTCAGGTATTATAAAAAACTGATTTTTTCGTTGTTACATCGATTAAGCTACGACTGTGATAATTTTTGTTTTTGTAAAATAAAAAATTTTTGTTTCCATCTTAAAAAAAATTTTTTATTTCGGGGGGCAATCTAACGCCCCAAAGCGCCCTATTTTCTACCTTTTTATTTTTTTTTTTTGTATATTATTATTATTATTATTTGTATTTTTATTTACTTTTATTTTCTTATTTTTCAATATTAATTGTTATATTCTTAATTATTCAATTACTTAAAAATTTTACCATTAGATTTTTTTCATTTAAATTTCAATTTATTTTTATTTATATTTAAATTATTTATTTATTTAATTATTTATTATTTCCCAATTATTTATTTTCTTTTAAATGATATATTTTTATTTATTAAATTATTAGTTATTTATATTTTAATTTTATCTAATTTATTGAAAAATGTGTTTTATTCTTTTTATTAATAAATTTTGAGTTATAAACGCATAAAGGCATAGTAAGCGCGTGACCTATATACAAGGTTGTATATACACTACCCTCCAGCCACATTTGCCCACCCTACATGAAAATCGATAAAACTTCAAAGTTTTGTGACTCAATGAAAAATAGTTGTAATTAAAGAATTCTGACGGGGTTTTAAAAAGGGCTTAAAAACCTTTAATTTAAGTCGAGTTGACCAAAAAAAATTTTAAAAATGCAAGCCTTATGCGTAAAAAACTAACTAAAAAATATTAAATTTTTTTTGCCCCTATTCAAATGCCTGCCATTTTTGCGGAAATTATCGAATCATAGAAAAACAAAATGGAGGTAAAAGCCAAAGGAGTCACCTTCAAAATGAGCTATAGGAAGTTCATTTATGATCGATTTTACGGTAGTTATGGTAATTTTTTATGAAAAAAACGATTTTTTTCAATAGCTATTATCTCAAAAAATACACATGATATAAAAAAATTTTTAATAAAAAAATTGTTTATTTTTGAGTCAAAGATATAAATATTTAGATTTAACTGAAATCCGGAAAAAAATTTTTTTTTTTTAAATTCATTAAAATATAAATATTGAATAAATGGATTTTTTTCAATGGGATCAAAAATGAATAAAATCTTTTTTTATTGATTCTCCGTTTGACCTAAATATTTATTTTTTTGACTCAGAAATAAACAATTTTTTCATTAAAAATTTTTTTATATCATGCGTATTTTTTGAGATAATAGCTATTGAAAAAAATCGTTTTTTTCATGAAAAATGACCATAACTACCGTAAAATCGATCATAAATAAGCTTTCTATAGCTCATTTTAAAGGTGACTCCTTTCGCTCTTACCTCCATTTTGTTTTTCTATGATTCGATAATTTCCGCAAAAATGGCAGACATTTGAATAGGAGCAAAAAAATTGAATATTTTTTAGTTAGTTTTTTACGCATGAGGCATGTATTTTTTAATTTTTTTTTGCTCAACTCGGCTTAAACTAAAGGTTTTTGAACCCTTTTTAAAACCATGTTGAAATTTTTTAATTACGACTATTTTTCACTGAGCCACAAAACTTTAAAGTTTTATCGATTTTCATGTAGGGTGGGCAAATGTGACTGGAGGGTAGTGTAGGCCAACGCGCAGCTGGCTTACAGCGCGCGAGGCAACCTCACAGCATATTTACTATGTCCTAATATTTGAGCATATAAGAGCGAGCGAGACGGAGAAATAAAACTCCGAAACTTTGTAAAGTCTGTAAGCGCGTACAACTTTAAAAGCTCCCCACCATTGTAAGAGAGATGGAGAGAAGCTCTGCGCGTATAAAAGCACGAGTCTGGCTGACTCGCGTGCCTTATTTTTGAATCAACTCAGACAGGTAACAATTGGGATATACAAGCGCTTAGGCTTGACACCCTTTGTTATTTAAAGCCAAAATTAAAATAAACTTAATTTATTAAACCGATAACAATTGGGACATATAAGCGCCTCAGCTACACGCCCTTTGTTATCTAAGGTTTTTATTAAATAAAAAATTCAAATTGAGCTCTGTTGACTCTAGGGACATGCAAGTGCTCCAGGCTTAACCCCCAGGTTAATATTAATAGCTATTAAATAAAATAAAATAAATTGAGCTTACGTCTTCAAAGAGCTTCTTTTTTTTATCTCACCGGAGAGTTTTCTTTTATTGTTTTTTAATTACATACATATATTTTTGCTTAAAATAAAAGAATATTTAATATCATATACATATTTCCTTTTATTACTAATGATAAATATATTTTATACTAACAAAGGAAACACCCAGCTTTATAAATAAGCTAGCGTTCCATTAACAAATTATTTAACAGCCACCCTCCAATCTGGCCCGTTGCCCGAACGAAGCTTGTGTAGTTTGTTAAAAAGGGACCTAGCAGCTACACTCCAATCCAGCCTACTGCCCGAACGGAGCTTTTTGTAGTTCGCTAGTAAAGTATTTAATAGCTAACCTCCAATCTGGGCCACTGCCTGAACGGAGCGTCGTTTATTAAATACATTAAGAGGAGGTCGAGTATATCTGTCCTTTTCTAATCAAAGAATTAATTTTTTTACAAAAACTAATAATTTTAGCAAGAAATAAAGAGAAAGCCCCATCTTGTATCATAAAAAGCAATATTTCCTTTGATGAGGAAAAATTATTTTTATCGATTAGTTTTGAAGAAAACCTTGAAAAACTTAAAAAATAGAGGTTAGGATGGACAATTCAGTTTTTCAAAGTTTTCTTAAAAACGGAGCGATAAAAATAATTTTTCCTCATAAAAGAAAATATTGCTTTTTTTTAATACGAGATGGGGCTTTCTTCTTATTTTTTGCTACAATTATTAGGTTTTGCAGAAAAATGAATTTTTTGGTTGAAAAAGGATAGAGATATACGACCTGCTCTTAAAGAAAATTATACAAATTGCATACGTAAAATTAAAAATCTATCGCATTCATATTATACGGTAATTAATCCAGCATCAAACTTGGACCATAATTTATTTTTTTTTTGAAAAGTAACCATTACCCACTTGGGTACGTTACATAATAAATAACTTAATCGAAAAAAATAAACATGCATAAAGTAATATAAATAATATTTTTATAGAAATGTAACAAAATAATATTTATCAACGTATTTACAAGTTGTATAAAAATAGCTTGAATGAATAATTTAATAGTATGGATAAAAATATTAATAAATATCTTTAAAAATTATGATAATGTATACAATATTTTTTTTGGTATAAAGATTTGGCAATTTTTCCAAATAATTAGGAATTTTTTTAATTACTTTAACATTTTTCGTAACTTCTTTATTGCTGTTTTTTTATCATCTTTTCAAAGCTTTATTAAACCTGTAAGTTTATTCTTACGGTGAACGTAAAAAAATCTTATCGCAGGTATATTTGCATTTATAATTTTTTTTCAAATATCATATGATGTGATTACTTTGCATCAATATATGATATAATGATTATATTAATGCAGGACCGAAAAACAACAAACTGTCAAATAAGCACGCACGCAACAGCTGTAGTGTTGCAATATTGCTAGATGTAATATTTATATCTAATGAGTCAAATAAGAACTACGGAAAATCTGCTTTGACTTCTGTAGTAAGGATAGAACTCCCTTAAGAATGTAAATATGTAATATGTAAATAATTAATTAAAACAAAATTATTTCCTTTTTTTAATGATAAATATTGAATATTAAATATTTTTATATGTAAATAGTGCAGTGCTAAACATTTTGCATTTGAATATATACAAAAAAAGAAATTCATTAATTGCTGTCACAAAGCAAGTATAAAACCACTAAATAATCCTACTAACCCGGAATTAAAAAAATTAGCCACAGGATTTCCAAAAAATAGTATCCATTTTCGTAAAAATATTAGATCATACAACAATTTTTTAGCTTTTGCAAACTTTGATGCAAATTTCGACAAATTAATTAATAGGGGACCACAAGTAATCAAAATCTGTGGTCAAATATATCACAATGTTCATGCTTTGCATTCTAATGAAAATGAAACTCGAATATATTGATAATTATATGTTCTTGATAATGAATTAGTCACTTTACAGCGGTGAAGCTCAGGTACAAATCTAGACTTATTACGTGAATTAGATGGGTTATTAAGACAAAGTAATCCTTATGCTAAAGCTTATAAAATAATGAATGAAATAGAAAAAGGAGAAATTGAACGGTGCAAAACAATTGGTTTCACCAAAAACTGTAACTATGTCTATTAAACGTAATGTAAAATTAGACAAAAATATATACAATAAAGCTACATGTAATGAAGTTGCTATGATATTTGTAGGTAAAGATGATTTACCCCCAGTGGATCGTGATTCCGTCATAGATTCAACACATGATAAACCAGGTAGTATTACATTAATTAGTAAACATGACAATCTTATGACTTACACACTTATTTATCCTAATAGAGAATACGGATGGATGCCCAATATGAGATATAAATTAAGTAAAAACAATATTTCAAATCAACAATTTCATAATTACAGATTTTCTATAAAAAATGGATTTAATTCATATCTTAGTTTCAGAAAAATTTCTCAACAGGCAATAGTTAATGCATTTGTAAGAGTTGAAAGTTGAAAATTATATTTTATTAAAAAAAATTAAAAAATTTCAATAAGCGATTGTTTTAACGAGGTAATGGATTATGAGAAAAAAGATACTAAAAATATAAAAATTCGAAAAATGTATATTTTACGATCGAATTTTACGGGAAGTTCACGATTCCGAAAGCAAAATTATATCGGCTTAATGATCTATGGGAATCTTCACGGGAAGCCAAACTTATTAATAACTCTTACATGTAATACTAACTGGGAAGGAATTATTAAAGATTCAGAAGGCTATGACAATACAATTAACAGGCTCGACATTGTATTTAAAGTGTTTCAAGAAAAATTAAAACAATTCATATAATAAGTAATTAAAAAAAGTGCACTAAGAAAAATTGTTGAGAAGATAAGCTAAGCCTGTGCTGTATCACCTGATCTAGAAACGTATGCCGTTTCTGTATCACTTGATTTAGAAGCGGCAGTCGTTTCTGTATCAGTTGATCCAGAACCGTCTTAGGGTTTTTTTTCGGGGGTGGGGAAATTATTTCTGTATCATCTGAGCTAGACCCAATATAGGGTTTTTATGGTGGGGGAACCGATTGTAGCTCAATAAGCTAAGATCGGCGTGGTATTTTTTGAAGAAGTTTCGGAGTCAGTCACAGGACTTCTAAACACTGTCCCCATTCTTATCTACTTAGTTAAAAACTTCATAGCTTTCTATATTTTATATCTTTAGATGGCGTTAGCGATTCATATTTTTCATAGTACTTTTCCATGATGTTTTCTCATCCTCCACCTTTTTAACAGGTGGAAGAAGAGGAGTGTACTCTAAACAACTTTGAGTGGTGTGACTTGGAATCTGCAACATGATTAAATAAATGTGAATCACGATGTGTTTGCCTTTTATAGAAAGTGATGGGAGCCCAAATCTTCGCCCCCATCTGTGAGATACAACCAAGAATCGACGCTTATGAACCTTTTACTCCGAGAAGTAATTCTCTCCCTCAACTTTCAAGCGCTTAAGCCAAGGAGAACTCGAGACCTTTTCCGTTGTCATCATCTAAATACTTCACAAACAATATGTAATTTTGAATGGCCTCTCTTAACTTAAAGTACAACTTTTCATTTTTTTCTAAGATTTACAATAACAACGCGATATTCACCATCTAAATCAGCTATAAATTGGTTCCTATTTTTTCTTTCAATAGGTCTGAGATCAGTCGCCAAATAAGTCTAAATTTTCCTTAACTCCAGTAGATTTCTAGTAAGCAAGACAAGTCCACGAGCTGTTTCGTTGAATTTATCAAGATCTATATATCTTTGATAAAGACTTCTAAGTTCGCTTCGTTTTTAGAAGAGTCTGATGAAGAAATGACTCATCAGACTGAATGAGTCGCTACTGCGCAGATCTTCTCCTCCATAGGATAAAATAAAACAAAAACTTTGTTTTTAGAAAGTGGTGAGAACCCCAACCATCGCCCTCCACCTGTGAGATACATACATTGAGCATGATCTCTCCTTTTTAATTCCTACGGTAGCGTAAATCAATTAAGTTGTTTTTAGTTAAGTATCTCTTCACAAGTCGGACATTGTGCAGAGCGCAATGAGCTTTATATGTATTACTGTGATTAGGGTAACCAGTCACAAGCTTTATTTTATCAGCTGATGGAAAACCCATTTCCGTGATGTCATAAACTTTAAACTTAAAGCGTTCTAGCAACTTTTTTCTTATGCTACCTACCACAAAAATTTTGGTCGCATCATGTAGGGTTTATCTTAGAATGTTGCCTACGACAGTATAGGGAATGTTACCAGAGCTCCATGATAATCCGTGGTGGTAATATTTTAACCATGTATTTTCTTCTTTGTACTCATCCGAAAGTCTCCGCAAAGAATATGGCTTCTTGAAAAGGTGTACCAGAGGTTTGGTATTATCGTTGAGCGGCATTACAGCCAACTCTTTGAGAATATAGCCATCACTAGACTGTTTTAAACCTTGCATATTTACAAAGTATTCCATGCTGATTAATAACTTTTTCACAGTACTAATTCATTGTCGGTATTTGCACGAGTGCCTTCCCAGTCAATAACCCAATCACTGAAATCGCTGAAATACAACTTTTGTATTGATTTAACGTTGTTGTCAGCACATGTATTTTTATACATGCAATTGTGATGTGAACAAGAGACTGTTTTAGTTAGCCGTTGATCAAAATGGGGAATACCCAGTTCACTGATATCCACAACTTTAAAATCGAACTTCTCTAACCACTTTTTTATCAAATGTGATTTTATATTTAATACATGGAGGTTCTCGACTACCCTCGCTTCGTTTGAGATTACGTCCGAATACATTGACGCTCATTTTGATAATGTATGGTGTAGGTGTCTATACCTTAATATATATAGCCACCTTCACGTAACTCTCCGATAATTATATGTATCTCATTTGTATGGCTAGGCTTCCCAGCTTCTTTTTCGGTAATGAGTAATAAAAGTCTATCAACAAGCTCGTTTGGATCATTCCAGTATATGTAATCCATTTTTCGTATCTCTTCTTGCAATTTCATATCGAGGTAACGATCCTCCTCTTTTTTTCAATGAAAACAAAGGACTAATGATACTGTCAAATTTCTTACTTTTGTGCGTACGAATAGACTCATCGCTTCTGTAGCATTGCTTGTGAGCATTAGTATTTTCAAGAATCTTCTTGTAATTCTGCATATCATTATTGTTTATGTGACCTCAACCGGGATTTTTCGTGATTAACAATTATAACTATCCTTTAGTTTTTGGATATTTTTTATCTTTTGTATGAACGTTTTTATCTTCGAAAAATAGAGGTGAGTCACCAATTAATTATTATTACCTTCCTTGCACACTCCATAAACTTTATACAATTATTTTGATTGTTTCTCATTGAGCATATGAATTTACTTGCTATCAAGCAATAAATCATCTTTTTTTTTCTAATTCTTGCTCACTTGCAGCTGATTCAAATTCCGTATCAACTTGTCGAATAGTATTGTTTAATGATGTATCTATAGCATCATCATCATCGATAGATAAAGAGGAAGGAAAAAAAGACTGCAAGAATGAGGAATAAGTATTATAGTTTTTGATGACTTTTTTTTCATTTTTTGCTGTGTCACGTATAAAATCATTATTTTCCTTAGTAGTAGCAATGAGTTTCTGTAGAGGATCAACGATAGGTTTGAATGTCTCACCAAATGCTCTTTCAATATTCTCTTTTGCAAACTTCAGCAAGTAAAATTTTCGTTTAACTGCACTGCGTGCTTGCACAAGTTGATGTAGAACATCTTTCTTTCGTCGAATGTCAGCCATGTTGACGCTTCAGCGTACAATGATAAATTGTTTTCTTAGGACTATGTGCGCTCTATATTTATAGCAAAACAATTAAAATTTTTTTTATATCTACCAGAAATGATCGAACAATCTTTGTCGATCATTAAAAATCCGTATTTATCATCAGTCTAACACTTGGAGCACAATTCTTTAAATTGCACGTGAGTCATGTCAGAATGTACGTGATCGACGTATAAGTGTCTCAAATTGACGTCATCTTTTTGAAAAATAACCAACAAATTGACATTGACTCAGACTAGATGTTTTGAAATGCGAGCATAAGATTGACAGAGATATAAATAATCAACATCTTTGTGTCTACCCATACTAAAGTGAGCTCTGATGTTATCTTGTTATTCACAGACTACATCATCAAAAGTCATGACTAGATTCGATAGCGCATTATCAGGGGCTACAAAAGATTCGTACTTACTAGATGGAAAGTATTGTACACCTTCTAAAGGCTCTAGGAGGTCCTTCAAAAGTTTCTACTTTGGTTGATTCAAAGACTTGGAGTATACGTAATCGTTTTCGAACCTGAGGCCATTAGGATGCGTTATTAATGCTGAGAGACTATTGGTTTTACCGCACACTACAAACAGCATTCGACCGCAAAACACAGCTCGAATGCTGTTTGGAAGTAAGTCTCCATGCCTCTTTAATATTTTCTGATGCTCCACGATAGCGTCGAAATTTTCTATCGGTAGCTTAACGGGTTGTTCTTTGAAATTCATTATTACAGAACGTCTGACATACGACTGCGTAATCAGTTATAAATACAGGGCTTATATACCCAATACCTTAGTCTTCATTTAGTCTTCGAAGTGTAATGATCGTATATAGACAACGACGTGGTCGCGGTTTTGTCAACAGGTTTCTTAATAGTCTTCTGATGGAACTTCATATACCCGAATACCAATACTGCGGATCCAGTACAAGATTAGCTAGAGGTGATCCAGGAATCAATCGTTTCGATAGAGCTTATAAAGAGCATGACATTGCTTATTCACAGAATCGTGAAAACATAGAAACCAGAAACGCTTATGATAGAATTTTAGCTAATCAAAGAATTTCATCAAAAGACGCTAGATTTGGAGAGGAAGCAGCTGCATTTGCAATTAAAAACATTATGGAAGTAAAGGCTAAATTCGGAATGGGTATGAAGAAGAAAGGTAGGAGGAGAAGGAAGCCTTCTACTACTACTTTTAATACAATAGTAAAGGCTGCATCAAAATCAATTGTTTCTACAAAATGTGCTTAAAAAGCTATTCTGTCAGCTCTAAAAGGTGCACGTTATGCTGTTAAGAAAGCAGGTGATAGAAAGAATGTAAAAATTTCTCGTACTTTACCAGTTTCAAAAAAAGTAAGAAGTTTCTTATTATTCCTTATATTAATCTTTGCGGGTTTGTGGAGGTCCCACCGGAATTGCTAAAATGGTAAACGATTCCAAGGCTGCTAAACAACAATTAGAAGAAAATAATGGACATAATAAAAAGATGGAAAAAATAGCTCTTTGTAAAGGTCTTCATTTGAAACCATATGAAACAGGTCTTGGTCTTTGTATGAAACCAAAGAATACTTTAAAAAAAAAAAAAGATCTTCAAAGTGAAATTACCTCAAAAAGCAATCACCGATGCTGATCTCATCAAGTATGCAAAAATCCTAAAAATCTCAAATTTTTGAGGAATATTCATTAGGAATGCTATGCTTATTAATGGACCACACTACAGAGGATCAGTCTCGATGATGCAGATGGATCTGGAACGCAATGGGTAGCATATCGCGAACGAGAAGACGATGTTGTGTATTTCGATAGCTTCGGTGACCTACAACCTCCCTTGGATTTAATGACATATTTGGGAGTAGACAACATCAAGTACGATCCTGAGAGATATCAAGACTTTGATACTTTAAATTGCGGTCATCTTTGTATAAGATTCTGGAGTAATACTCTTGATATATAATGAAAAGAATGATGAGTATTTGTTCATTATATGTTCAGCAATCATGGCAGATCCATTGACTTTGAGTCTTTCGGGTACATCGTCTGTACTGAAAGAACAGTATTTTTCACTTATTGAACTCTCACCTGACCACTATTATGTTCTCGGATTAGTTGCTTTCATGACATTCAATTCCATACCAAATATCGACAAGGGTAGTAATCTATTCTGCGTTGGACAGGACGTGTACCAACTGTTAGTTATGAAAGATAAAGTTGAGGAAATAGAGAACTATCTCAGTGAAATATTGACGACAAAAAGTATATCATTTAGTATTTAACCAAACAATAATACACTTCGTAGTGAAATAAAATGCCATCATCCGATTGATTGTCGACCAGAACATTCGATAGAACCTTCATTAGGCTTTGCGAAACGTGTTCTTCCTACTGACGTCACGAATCATTCAGATTTACCTATAGCTATCCTGAAGTTCAACGCTCTTCGAGTCGAGTGCAACATCGTCTCTGGTGCCTATATAAATTTAATTAACTTTCGTGGAGAGACTATTACAGATAGACTATATATTAAATCAGTATAAAAAAATGGGAGGATAGCAATAAAAATAACAAATGGTATGTAAGTGGATCAAGATGGCATTCAAAAATTCGAACATCAGTTGTCATCGACAAGTCAAAGTATTAACACGGCAGAACATTCAGTTTTTGGAAAGCCAAGGCTTAAAAATAAGAACTCCTGGTGGAAAATTACATGTTTGATTTTTTGCTATTTTCAAAGGAATGGAGGAAATTCTAAACATAAAGATAGTAATAACATTGGATAAGTCAATAGCTCACTGTGAGGCGCACGTGCATCAGCCTTATACTTCGTTAAATTTCAATAATAGTGATAAAATTCGCATATCGATTCAATATCAAGATTTAAATCTTTTGCCTTAGTGAAGTTCTCTGCACATAATGGGTAAATTGACTCAACAAGATGGCACTGCTATACCAAAAACTAACTGAGTTAATAACAGCAGCGGCCATCTACTCGAGAAAGTTCGCTATAAAATTAATGCTATGGAGATCGATCGCTGTAAGAATGTCAGATTGACCACCGTTATAAAGGGTTGGATATCATTCAACCCTAGTCAAAGTTTGTTACAGAAAATACTGGTTGGATTGATATAGCGGAAAGTCGAAAAATCATTAATAACAATGGCTATTTTGATATTTTCATACCTCTCAGTATGATTTTATGCTTTGACGAAGATTATCACAAAATCATAGTCTATGTTAAACATGAACTTTTTTATACGAGATCCAGAAACGATATTAACGCAGTAATACAAACACCAAATGCTACTAATGCTTTCGAAAATATTAAAATCGATCTTTCAAGGATCAAGTGGATTATCTCTCATATACAGTTATCTAATGAATGTAAAATTCGCATGCTTTAAAAAATCGAGAAAAATAAACCCATCTTAATGAATTTTCGTTCGTGTAAATTATACGAATATCCATTATTACCTACATCAACGGGACATGTATGGACTGTCAAAACATCTAATTAGCTAGAAAAGCATCGTTTTATCATTATTGGTTTCCAGACAAACCGAAAAGGACAAAAAAACTGCTAACGCTAGTCACTTCGATCATTGAGATTTAAGTATTGTAAGACTATTTCTTAATACTATCCCTACGGAAATATGAATCTTGATATTGTCAATAATCAGTATGCAATATTGAACGATATGTACGCTAATTTCCAAAATGCACATGATGGAAAGGAGTCCGAGTCAATGTTAAAAATCAGATTATATCGATTACATGCCACTAATAGTCATCGATCGTTTAAGAACAAAATGATTCTCTGAAGAGTGCTCTAGTCGTCTTGAATTCGAGACCGAACAAAACTTTCCAGCTGGAACTTCAGCTTCCTGTCTAATCTTACATGATCGAATTATAGAATGCAACGCAATAAGCGGAAATGTCAGAAAGTTAGTCTAAAGGAGTGGGGATAGTCTGCAAAGGAGTAGGGATAGTAGGATATAAGAAAGCAAGAGCGAGCTGAAATCTCATTCTTTAACAGGATGGAATACGCAGTGGACTTACAAGATTTTAAAAAGCCAAGCAAAGAGTTTGTTTCAGAAGAGTTAGCTGCTGTTTCTCTCGTTGAGTCGGCTTAACCAGCGGTGCACCTTTTCAAACCGCCGTCTCCTTAAAAAAAGTTAACTACAAAATACAAGTGTGAAAATCTCTAGCTCGAGCATTGCTATCATGGACTAGCTTGGAATTCTGGAGATGACGATTACACTAAAATAGAAAAAATTCTTTGACAAACTCTGCAGAACGCTTCGAAGGTTTTTGTGATTGGTAAAGTGAAAAAAGAGCAGTTAGAGAAATTTGATTTTAAGGTTGTGGATATCAGTAAACTGGGTATTCCCCATTTTGATAAACGGCTAACTAAAATAGACTCTTGTTCACATCACAATCGCATGTATAAAAATGCATGTGCTGTCAGCAACGTTACATCAATACAAAAGTTGTATTTTAGTGATTTCAGGGATTAGGTTATTGACTGGGTAGACACTTGTGTAAATATTGACAGTGAATTAGTACTGTGAAAAAGTTATTAATTAGCATGGAATACTTAGTGGATATGCAAGGTTTAAAACAGTCCAGTGATGACTATATTCCTAAAGAGTTGGCTGTAATGCCGCTCAACGATGATACCAAACCTCTGGTACGTCTTTTCAAGAAGCCATATTCTTGGCGGAGACTTTCGGATGAGTACAAAGAAGAAAATACATGGTTAAAATATTACCACCACGGATTATCATGAAGCTCTGGTACCATTCCCTATACTGACGTAGGCAAAATTTTAAGACAAGCCCTACATGATGCGACTAAAATTTTTGTCGTGGGTAGCATAAGAAAAAAATTGCTAGAACGACATTGAGAACCCGGTAAAAAACTTTATGCTCGTGAAAAGCCAAAGAGAATAGCAAATTTAACAACCACTGAGCAGAAAGTAACATAAGTTTAGTTATATCTACGGTTTGATTATTGTCTGAGGGAAAATTTAGAAATATTGTTGACCTAGACCCTTAATCCTCCGGTGGCGCAATTGGTAGCGCGACTGCCCGGTATGCAGAGGGTCGTGGGTTCAAATCCCATCTGAGGTGTCAATTTTTTTCCATTTTTTCCTCATTAGACACATTGAGCATGGTGTTATTCGGGCATAAAAACGGTGTTCTTGACATTGAAAACCCGTTAAAAAAGCTCTATGCTCGTGAAAAGTTAAAGAGAATAGCAATTTTCAACGAGTACCGAGCAGAAAGTAACACAAGTACTAGTTATTATTGACAAAAATTAAGAATTATCCGCAACTTGTACAGTAGAAAACAATTTTTTTCTGATGAGGACTAATTAATTCTAATGCTTTGTTTTCAAGAAAAGTTTGACATACTTAAACATCATAATCTCTAGCCTAACTTGTGATTTTTCAAGTATGTCAAATTTTTCTTGAAAACAAAGCATCAAAATTAATTTGTCCTCATCAGAAAAAACATTGTTTTTTACTATACAAGTTACGGACAACTCCTACTTTTTACCAATAGTCACTAGTTTTTCCAAAAACCTACATTTTTTTAGTAAAAAAGGATAGAGAGATCTAGCGTCCTCTTAAGTATAGATTCTGCAGAAATGATAATGGTAAAAATTTAGATGTTATGTTACTAATAGAATTTTTAGATTTAATTACACCTAATGCACTTCCACCACATATCAATATTAAATTAAAATTGAAACTAAAAGCTGGTGCTATTATTATCCTTTTAAGATTTAAAATTTTAACAACAACCTTTGTAATGGAACACGACTATCAATATAAATACTAGTCAAAAATATTCAATTCACGCTGAAATTTTTAATAGAAAAAATGCAGGAAAATTAGTTTTGATACCACGAATAACATTATTTTCATCCATAGAAGAAATGCCATTTGATATGTGTCGTATACAGTTTCCTTTACGATTAGGTTTTGCTATGACAATCAACAAATCGCAAGGACAATTCTATAATCATATTGGTGTATACTTACTAACACCAGTATTTAGTCATGTTCAATTATCCGTTACTCTATCAAGAGTTGAGAATAAAAAAAAGTTGAAAGATTTATTGCTAAATAGTGCAGAAAAACCTAATAAATTAAAAAATAAGGGCAAAATTCATACTAAAAATATTGTGTATAAAGAAATATTATAAATAAAATAAGAAAAATACGAACAGTAAAGTAATGTCTTATTTAATAGACAATCTTAATAAAAGTTATATAAATGCAAAACAATTGTTATAACAAATATCTACAAAACAATGATTTGATGACTATAATTAAAGATTGTTGAAAAAGTTAAAACACTTAAGAGAACTAAATCGATGTTTTTATTTAATGGCGCTCTGGTCAGGTGATAGCAATGCGAATAATAAGCGTTGAATGTTTAAAATAATATATTTCTCATTTCAAAAAATAAAATATAATTATTTACTGGAGTAATATTTATGAAAAATATCTCGCAAACGTATGCAAAATTTCAGAAAAAATGTGCGTTGATAAAAAAAAATAAACAATATAAACTTTATGTTACAAAATGAAGTTAAATATCATGAATCGAAACTAATCAAATGCCATGAATGTTTATTCGTAGTTAAATGTTACCCCTATGAAATGAAAATGAATTAAACATAAGAAAAGAGTTATTAATAATGTATAACACCAGAAGTATTAAGATATTAGATCTAATATCTTAATAACTAATAAAATGCCATGAATGTTTATTCGTAGTTAAATGTTACCCCTATGAAATGAAAATGAATTAAACATAAGAAAAGAGTTATTAATAATGTATAACACCAGAAGTATTAAGATAATCTAAGGATTGGAGACATCTAACTCCGAAAAATGGACTACTTTTTAATTTTTTTTTATTAATTTTTTTTTTAAAGTTAATAATTTGATTTAATTGATTGTTAACATTATTAAAATTCCTATATAAATTACAAATTTGTTTACATTCTATATAACTTTTAATAAAAAATCATTCAATTTTAATTCCTTTGTATACTTATAGAAGTTATGAACCGTTTCATTCATTAATTTTTGTTTACAGATGCGCTGTATTAATTGGCTGCACATGGGGGTGCGCTGTAATAATCGGCTGCATATGACGATGCGCTGTAATAATCGGCTGCATGTGGGCATGCGCTGTAATAATCAGCAGCATATAAATATACCTTGAAATAATCAACTACATATAGAGATAGGCTGTAATAATCAACTGTATATAAAAATACGCTACATATTAAGTCATGCTTTTTAAATTAATGTTGTATTAAGAAATTAAAAAATTTTAAACACCCAAACATACACGGAAATGACAGATAACAGCTAGGCTATATTTGTCACATTAGTGATCAATGTGTGTCGAAAATTTTGAGTTTCCACATAGATGGGCGATGTGTGCACGCCGAATTTCTATGTTTGCGCATTGTCTAACTACACTCAACTCATAGGAGGTTGTCACACTGATCATCTTTTATTTTCGCACTGCTTGTCAATGTGTAAACATAGAAATTTTAAATCTGACATGTATGGAAAATAAATAAATTAAAATGAAACTAAGGTTATGATCCTCGGTATCAATGAATATCTGAATTGGAAGATAATTGTGACTTTAATATATTAATTAGTGCTATTCTAATTATAAAATTTTTAATTTAGTCAAAAACATTATGATTAATAATTTTAACGTGAGAAATGATTGCTGTTAGCAATTCAATGTTGAAATCATTAAAAATTATGTGGGTGGAGTTCGATGTTTCGAAAATCTGTTATTTTTTTGAGCTTAAAAATTTCCAATATCACATTCTTATTATTTATATAAATTGAATAGAAATTTCGTTTTTAATTCATGTTTGTAATCGAAATGTATTCATTCAAATAAATTATAGTTAATATTTAGAACTGTAATAAGTATTCAGACAATAATATAATGATGAGGTACTTTGAAATTTCTAATATAGTATTTCAATGTATTTTTTTTTAATACTTGTTGAAAATTTCATTAAAAAACCCGAAATATTTCATCATTTTACGGTATTCTGTATACTTGTTACAATTCTAAAGCGATTATAATTTATACGAATAAATGCATGTCGATAACAAACATGAATTAAAAATTGACTTTCTATACAATTTAAATAAATATTATGAAAAAGCCATTTGAAATTTAAAAATTCTAAAAAAAGATAATGGACTTTCGAAACATTGAACCCTACGTGTATTATTTTCAATGATTGAATTGCTAACAGCAATAATTTCTCATGTTAAAATTAATAATAATAATTTTTTTGATTAAATTAAAAATTTTATAATTAGAATAGCACTAATTAATATATTAAAGTCACAATTATCTTCCAATTCAAATATTTATTGATACCGAGGATCATAACCTTAGTTTTATTTTAATTTATTTTTTTTTCCATACATGTCAGATTCAAAATTTCTATGTTTACACCTTCTATGAGTTGAGTGTAGTTAGACAATGCGCAAACATAGAAATTCGGCGTGCACACATCGCCCATCTATGTGGAAACTCAAAATTTTCGACACACATTGATCACTATTGTGACAAATATAGCCTAGCTGTTATCTGTCATTTCCGTGTATTGCATTGAAAATAAAAATGAAAGAGTGAGCGTCTGAAGCGGAGCCTGTATTTCAAAATTGGAAAAAAAAATTTACTGAAAAATCCTTTTGTAAAAGTATAGAAGCTTGGATAAAATGCTACATATAGTGTGTGTATGTTGTATATATAATGACATATATACAAATATATGTGTGAATAAGATCAGTCGTGTAATTTTTTGGTCAATACGAAGTTGTTATCTTATGCATAAGCAATATCTATATATATATATATATATATTTATGTCCTCGTAGGCCGTATTCGTGTCAGTATGTAAAGAGCATGCTAAATGTGTATTGGCATCTCATATGTCTCAGACGCGCTCCTCGACTTTTTACAAGATTTATATGTCTTTCTGAGACATATTGAAACTCAATATGTTTTAGGAGAAATCAATATGACATCACCGATCCTACTATGTGTCGTTCAATATGTCAAAGAGCAATCATATTGAACGTAGGTTAGTGAAAAAAAATGACTCGCGCTTTGACAGCAGCTATACTCATTACAAAATGTCAATCTAAGAAACAAAAGAAAAAATCAATAGAACTGAAATTTTAATTTAAAAGTATTGAAAAAAAGATGAATATTTTCAACTAATAAGTTATAGTTCCTCATACGGCCTACTTCGGACATGAAATCATCTATGTCCTTTTGCCGTTTATTCAGGTGAAATCTGAATCTCGAACAATGTTTGCCGCTTGAGCAGAAATCTACCTCAGGCGCGCTTCGCGCACCCTCAGCAATTTTAGCTCAAGCGACAAACATTGTCCTCGATTCATATTCCACCTCAATACGGCCAAAGGACATATATAATTAATATATATATATATATATATATATATATATATATATATATATATATATATAGAAGAATGTTTTCAAGCAAAATAAAAAAAATATGCAAAAATTCAAAAACTAATAAAAATAAATTCTTAGAGGAAAAATTTTTTGTTCTTTACTAGATAGAAGAAAATTTGCTGCAAAGAAAGGCATACAAATTTACTATACCAAGCGACAGCAAAGCAAAAAAAATATGACTACTGGAGCATCGTCTTTTAGCCCGTTTCGTGTGTGCGTTGAAAGATGGCGACCACGTGGCAAAGCTTACAAAAAATTTCAATAAAATTCATGCCGGCCCCACGTTGGTACGCCGATTGTCACGGCCGTTAGGATCAGGTGACCGTACAAAAGTGGCTAAATGTATTGTTATTAATTACACTGTAAAATACGAATACACACAAAAAAAAAGAAATAAGCTGAAAAGTACAACTTATAGATTTTATTTAAATACAAGTTCCAATTATACAAAGAAAAAGGCGCCAGTCGCGTGATACAGACGCGACTTCGTGAGTGATTTTATTCGTACTAATATAAAGCACCGCGGCGGTAAGAGAGCCAAGGATGCATTTGATTAATTCATCGAAGCCAAATCTAAAAGTAACCGCTTCGATAGTACCGTCCTTGTTTCAGTACCCTGCACACTTGGCGGTAGTGTGGCAGTTTCTATTGTTATCCAACTCTGATCCCGCCAATATTTTATATTTCAAAAATCTTCAAAGTTCCACGGAACTTTGAGGCTTTTGAATTTTAACATGCGATTCCCAATGTACGGCAACACTGTTGACTCCCTAAAAGTCCGGTTTCTTAAATATATATATATATATATATATACAGGGTGTTTAAAAAGAATGGATCCCCCTAAATAACTTTTCAGGATCGCATTTTCCGAGAAAATGATCAAGACAAAAGTTGTTAGGTTTGATTCAAAGAATCAACAGATGACCTTGGCTTTGACCTTAAAGTTATTTTTTAAGATTGTTTTGAGGTCAAATTCTTTTTTTTGAATAAGAACTCCTGATTTTGACCCTAGAAATAAAGAGATCGGAAAATTTCACGTCCAGATACATATTTGACCGTGGGTCAAAATTACCCCCTTGGGGTCACATGAAGGTTATTTAAAGTTTAGATGGAAAAATTATAGCGGATCGTGTTATGAGATTAATTACAAAACGCAGTCGTACAGATTGGTTTGATGTGGTCCAAAGAATTGACCATTATTTTTTAAGGTTGTTTCAAGGTCAAATTTTTTTTTTCAAATGGGAACCCCTAATTTTGACCATGGGAATGAAAAGATCGGGAAATGTTACGTACACATACGTATTTGACCGTGGGTTAAAATTACCCCCTAGGGGTCACATGAAGGTCATTTGAAGTTTAGATTTAAAAATTGAAGCAGATCGTGTTATAAGATAAATTAGAAAACGCAGTCGTACAGTGTGGTTCAATATGGTCCAAGGAATTAATAGGTGACCTTGGCTTTGACCCCGAGGTTATTCTTCAAGGTTATTTTAAGGTGAAATTTTTATTTTTGACTGGAAACCACTGATTTTGACCCCAGAAATAAAGACATCAGGAAATTTTACGTCCAGAAACTTCTTTGACCGTGAGTCAAAAATACCCCCAAGAGGTCACACGAAGGTCATTAAAAGTTTGAAGACGGAACTGCGAGGAGATTGCATTATGAAATACACAGACACATACACACACACACACATACAGACAAACAGACACAGACACAAATACACAGTATTTATTATTTGTTATCAAATTATAGCATTTTAAATAATAACAGTTAACTTGATGTTGCTTTATTGTATTAAACATGTACATTATTGTTTGATTTAAGTAATTTCGGTGAAACTTATGAACTTCTTGATTTATCTGCCATAATTTTTTTTTTATTTTAGATAATTTTTAAACACTGGTTTAAGTTAAAATAATCAAATTTTTTTTTACTTATTCGTAAAAATTAGAATTTTCGCTTTACATTCCTGCCTTGAAAAAAATGAACCGTCTTACTGAACGTGATAGCATTACTTTTCTCATGATGAAGGGGTAGGGGACAGACATTGATCGCATAACGAGGTAGCAGCTTTGTTCAATAATACTTTTTGGGTTCATGTACAGGTATTTCAAGGGCAACTGTAGATAAAACTACAACACGTTTTCAAACAACTGGTACTGTTAGAGATTAACCTAAATCTGGAAGTCCTGCAACTGCAGTAAATGAAGAAGTTTCGTTGAACGTGTCATTGTCTGTTGTTAAAAAACAGCATACATCTATCCGTCGTGTGGCTGCTAAACATGAAATTGGAATAGGTACTACACACTGAATACTAAAGAGAAATATCTTTTATTCATATAAAATTCATTTAGTTCAAGAATTGAATAAAGACGATCCTGATCGTAGATTAGAATTCTGTGAGTTAAAGATGAATAGAATAAATGCTGCACCTAACTTTTTGAATAATATTGTATTTTCAAATGAAGCTACGTTCCAAGTCATTGGGGATGTTAATCGACGTAACTGTAGGTTTTGGTCAGATCATAATCCTTATTGGATGTTGGAAGCAAACACGCAATACCCTCAAAAGTTGAATGTTTGGGCAGGTATGATTGATAATACTTAAATTGGTCCTCTTTTCATTAAAGGGAATTTGAATGCCGAAATTTATGAAGAAACGTTAAGGAACTAAATAATACCCGCTATACAGGCAATTACTGGTGAAAATATAGGTAATATTTATTTCGAGCGAGATGGTGCAGCACCACATTATAACAAACAAACTCAGATCAAGTCTTTAATGGACGATGGATAGAAAGAAAGGGCGCCATTGAATGGCCTACACGATCTCCTGATCTGTTTCCACTCGACTTCTTTTTGTGGGGCTACTTGAAAGGTAGAGTTTATGTACCATAACCTGCAAATTTAGATGGAATTCAGCGTCGTATTGTTGAAGAGGCTGCTTTAATCGACCAAGATGTTATTCAAAGTGCAGTCCAATCATTTCACTATCGTCCAAGTTACTGTCAAGTTAAAAACGGAAGACAGTTTGAACATAAATTAAAAAAGAAAGAATACATAAGAAACTGATAATTTATCTAAGTCTATTACACTCTACTTATCATCATTATAAAAATTAAATACAAAAGTGATAAATATAATAAGAATGATATACAGTCAAAACAAATCTTAGAAAATAAAGTTACAAAAAAATTACAGTGAAATAAAAAAAAAATATTTAAACGAAATTGTTTAAAAATATAAAATGAAAAAAATAAAATAAAATAAAATAAAAAAATTATTTAAAATAAAAAGAAAGGAAACGCAGTCAAAACCTGACACGTCCTCGTCGTAACTCTAGTTATACTGAGATCAGCTACATATACCCTACTAAAGTTTGAATATACCTGCTAAAGTTATAATATTTTTTCTCAGAATACAAAAGACATCATGCTTGATAACCTGAAGAAATAACTTTGCGGTTAAAGCCAAGGTTACCTGTTTATTTTTAAAACTATATCATACTAAACTGTACGATTACGTTCTGTAATCTATTTTATAACGCGATCTACTTCGATTTTCCTATCTAAACTTCAAATGACCTTTATGTGACCCCTAGGGGGTGATTTTGACCCACGGTTAAATACGTATCTGGACGTAAAATTTCCCGATCTCTTTATTTCCTGGGTCAAAATTAGGGGTTTTATTAGAAAAAAAGACTTGACCTTGAAATAACCTTGAAAAATAACTTTAAGGTCGAATCTTAGGTCATTTGTTGTTTCCTTGGATTAAACTTAACAACTTTTGCCAAAAACATTTTCTTGGAAAATGTGATACTGAAAACTTATACAGGGGGATTTATTCTTTTGGAACCCGCTATATATATATAGATGTAGTTAAAAAATATATAAGATTAACAAAATGGGACCCAAAAAAATTAGGCCCAAAAAATATAAAAAAAAAAATATGGGAATTAAAAAATTAAGGACCAAAAAAAAATAAAATCCAAAAAAGTATGGGGCCCAAAAAACTATAGATTCCAAAAAATATTTAACACAAAAAAATATTTAGCCTAATAAATATAAGGCCTAAGAAATAATAAGGCCTGAAAACATAAAACCTAAAATATAAGACTCAATCTTAAATGACTACTCTTATTAGAAAAAAAATGTACCTCTACGGTTTAACCGGAGAACCGGAGAACCAAAAGGTATACCTCTTTAATATGATTTAAAATATTTTAACAAGAGTTTTTAATGCTCCTTCAGGTAGATGTTTAATTAGTATATTTGGTATCATGTCAGGTCCTGGGATGGTATTTTTACTTTTTTCGATCACTGCTTTGAGTTCAATAATAGTTACATATGTATTGAGTGGGCTGTAAGTGTTTTCGTTTTCCAGTCGTTATTGGTTTGTTTGTTCAATCCATTTCTGTGTTTTTTTGTGTTTTAAGAAATCTTTCTTATAATTTTTATTGCTTGAACTATCTGCAAATTTTTTCACTAGAATGTTTGT
This sequence comes from Anastatus disparis, assembly GCA_017163975.1. Lineage (NCBI taxonomy): Eukaryota > Metazoa > Arthropoda > Insecta > Hymenoptera > Eupelmidae > Anastatus > Anastatus disparis. The sequence goes on along the minus strand of JAFFSR010000340.1, from coordinate 117,749 downwards.
TATTTCATTTGGATTGTTCATTATTGTGTTGTGCTCTTTTGATGTTGCGATATTTATGTTTTTTTGGTCACCTATAGATTTAATTTTTGACCACATTCCTTTTGATAGTGTTGTTCTCGCGCAAAATGAGAAAGACGAAAGATCAAGAGGCATGACAACAGGACACGCATATTAAACGCGTAGTGGGATGGCCCACGCCGCCATATGCAAATGCACGGTGAAAAGCCCACGCGTTTTGGTATTCTTGCGGTGAAAAGCCCAAATCTTTATTGTTACTTGGTGAAAGGTCTGCGTCTCTTTTACTTCTCGCAGTGAGAAGCCCGCGCATTTTGGGAATCTCGCGGTGAAAGGCTCTCGCATTTGTACGTGGTGATAGAAGGCTCGTGGTTACACGACAGACGCCACATTCATGTGGTGGGGGTCCGCCACTGAACGAATAAGGTGGGAGGGCGCACGACCCTCCCCCTTTTTTCTCTTTTTGCTTTCGGTTTCAGAAATAGCAGTATACTAGGGAGGCTGATTGGAGAGCATCTGTGAGTATCACGGAGTGGTGCTGCACTGCACATTCGAGTTTGACCATTTATTATTATTATCATCGTGGCTTGCTATATAGACGTCTTGTTACGGTATTTTGTTTTTTGGTGCTACACTCTGATACCTTTCGAGAGTATTATTTTGTTCTCGTATCGTTTATTAAATAAAGAAGTGCTGTAAAGTTCTGTCTTTCTTCTTTACCCGCGTTCCGAAACCCTCTTGATAACATTTTGGTGCCGTGACCAGAATCACTCACTGGAAAAAGAGGTGAAACGCGTGGTAAAGGTGGTCGGCGTGGTGTCTTGTTGTGGGCATTACAGTGTGTTTGTGTAATATTAATATTGCAGTGTCTTTGGTGCATAAATTCACCGCTCAATAAGCATAGATCATGGACGAGTGCCACCATCACGGAATGTGGAGAGACATGAAGGATGGCGTTTGAGGCAGCAGTCTGACGGCCCAGTTGACGATGGAAGCTTGCGTGTTACCGGCTCCCGAGGTAATCAGCGTTCACAGGTTAGTGCACAGTTAACTTTTTATACGCGTTCGGTTGCATCAGTATCTAGCGAAAGCTCAACGCGGAAGCAACCCATGCTTGAGGCGGCGGAACATAGAGCAAAGATTCGGAGAACAACTTGCGAATCAGATTTAGTTAATGAACGTTTAGCAGCAAATTTAGAAGGGTCCTTAAGGGGATTACCATTGGATATTTCGGACAGAGACACAGTTGCGAGTGTCGATGCGTCGTGTCGAGTTACATCTTGGGTGGCCGACTGTTCCCGTAGTGTTAAAAGTAGAGAGCTTTAATAGTCAAAAACTTTAATAGGTTCCGCTTACGGAGGAAGAAATCCGGACTTATTAGTAAATAGACTTACGGCTCTTAAGGCTTTACCGCCGTTCTCGAGAGACTGTCTGGATTGGTAACGGTTTAAGCAGGCATTCGAATTGTCAACTAAGTTAGGCGATTATTCTGAGTTGGAAAATGTTGCTCAGTTAAACGCGGCATTAAGAGAAGAAACAAAGGAGGCGGTCGATGCTTGATGATGACCGCTAGCGACACGCATAGCATTATGGAAGCATTGGAATTACAATTTGGTAACCCGGATAATATTATTGACCGAATACTTCAAGACGTAAAAAGACTTCCGAAGATTTATACGGCAAAAACCGATCCAGTGACTTTCGCGACAAAGATACATAATGCCGTTGCCGCGATGCAAACGCTTAAACAAGAAGGCTATTTACATAGTCTGGAAGTGATTATAGAAATTATTGAAAAATTACCTTCAGCGCTCATCTATGAATACAATAGATTCGTGCACTCACGACCGAAAGGAGAACCGCGTTTGTTGCTGTTGGCGGAATTTCTATGTGATAAACAACATGAAATAGCGTGTCAAGCTGGTACTGCCAGACCACTGTTACGTGAAATACATACGAGTAAACGCTAAAATTCAAAGGACATGAACTCTCAGTGAGAAGAACAGAGCGTCTTTCTCAACAGAGACGGTCATTAATTTGTGCATATTGCCAACGAAATGGTCATATGATCTTGAAATGCAGGGAGTTTGCTCAGGAGCCCGTCTTTCATCGGTGGAGATGGACGCGCTAGGAGAATGCGTGTTTCAAATGTTTGTTTAAAACACGCATGATTTGCTCCATGATGCGCTAAGACACCCACCATAAACCGCGCCTGCTCAGGCTACTGCTGCATCTGACATAACAGAAAAGAACATATGACCGAAACCACCAGTAGACCAGTAACCAAATACTGTTGAAAGTGCTGCCTGTGACTTTAAGAGGTCCGGCAACATTCACTAATACCTTTGTTTTATTGGACGAAAGTTTGACAGTAATCCTGGTGGACGCTGACTTAATGAAGTCAATGGAAATCCGAGGACCCTGCTTGTCGATGAATGTACAAGGTATAGGGAATGTTAAGATCTTCTGCGAAAATAGCGAAAAGGTCTTGTTAGAAATAGAAGGATCCTACGGTAAACACAAACTTACCAATATACTTTCAGTTCAAGATCTGTCCTTACCCGCACAAGGGGCAGACGCTAGACTACTTACGAAATACCCTTATTTACGATCGTTGAAGATCAGCCCATATGCGCAAGGCACTTCGAAAATCCTGTGAGGACAGGAATACTGGCATTTGATCGTGTCACGAAAACGGAGTTCGGGCAAGGATGAACCGGTAGATTCGCGCACCCTACTGGGGTGGGTAATTCACAGACGGATGAACCGTTGCGATATCCAACTCTCGGTCATGATTCAAAGTGTTAGCGATGAACGTGATGAACGACTGGGACAGAAGACAGTAAACGTCAGAAACTTAGATTACCTGATGAAAGAATACTTTGAAATCGACGCGATTGGGATTCCCTCTCGGATTTATGCCAGTGCGAATAATAAAAGAGCAAAGAAGATATTGAGCTCCACCACGTGATTTCTCGGGAACGAATGGGAGGTAGGCCTCTTATGAAACCAAGGCAAGATCTTGTTCCCTGCTAGCAGAGAGAACGCTTACAAGCGTCTCAAAAGCCTTGAAACGAAGCTAGACCATAACGCGGAATTCGCGAAGTTGTATTGCTCGGAAATGGATAGATTGATCGAGATAGGTTACGCAGCCAAAGCAGAGAGGACGACTCGAGGTGCGTATGCATGGTTCTTGCCGCATTTTGGAGTACCCAGCCCAAACAAGTTAAACAAGATCCGCTTGGTCTTTGATGCGGCAGCAAAATCGCAGGGTTTTTTGTTAAATGATCATTTGCTTGCGGGTCCGGATTTACTGTGTCCTCTTCAGGGGGTTTTGATGCGTTTCTGTCAAAGCGCAATAGCTTACAAGGGATACATAAGAAACATGTTTCTCTGCGTGAATTCGCGCTTGGAAGATCGTAGAGCACAACACTTTCTTTGAAGAGAAATGAACAGGATTAAGGAACCCGATGTATATGCAATGACGTCACTGATATTCGGAGCAAAATCTTTTTCTTGTTGTGCATCGTTTGTTAGGAACGAAAACGCGCGAGCATTCGCTGACGATATGCCGGAAGAGGCAAAGGCTACTACACGTAACTGTTATATGGATCACATACTGGATAGCTGCGACTCGGTAGAGGAAGTGTCGAAGCTAATTGGAGATATCATCGACATTAACAGTAAGGCAGGGTTCAATATGCATAGCTGGGTAAGCAATGATCCTCACGTACTCAGGACCGTTGGATGCAAGCCAAAAGCCATTAATGTCATAGACATGAACCTTACAGATTTGAAGAATGATTCTCACCGAGCGTTGGGCTTTCAGTGGAATGCAGTAACGGATTTCTTCAAATTTCTTTTGAATTCGAACAAATTTTCAAAAGAACTCCTCATAGGAAAATTAAGACCAACCAAAAGAGAATTTATTCGTTTCATTATGAGTATATTTGATTCTCTGGCTTTTTTCTCCCCATTACTGATGCAATCGAAAATAATTATGCAGGCTGTATAGGTCAGCGGAATTAAATGGGATGCACCGCTGAGAGTAGAGGAATATACAGTATAGCAAGCCTTGCTTAGAGATCTCTCGCAAATATCTAAGTGCAGAGTGCCCAGATGTTATGATTTATCCCAAACGCCGATTGGAAAATTGGAGTTTCATGTCTTCTGCAACGCCAGGGTGAAGGCGTACGCGGCTGTAGCTTACTGGAGGTTTGAAAGGGAGGACGAAACAATTAACATAAATCTCGTAACAGCGAAGAGTAGAGTCGCCCCATTAAAACCTCTGTCCGTACCAAGATTGGAGCTAAAAGCGGCGTTGCTAGGAAGCAGATTAGCGAAGACAATAGAAGACGAACATGACTTAAGGGGGCCAGATACTATTAGAAGCTGAAATATATTGCTGATATATATTGATATAAATTGTTGATGTTTAGAAATAACTAATTTCATATGAGAATACATTCAATTTCAAACATTTTTTAGTTTGAAACATTTTCTATATCTTGAGAATTGAAGTGGTGGTGCTCGTTGAAAGTCTGGAACAAAAAACCCTTTACCGCAAGGTTTTTTCATGAGTTTTCATTGGATTCACTTGAAATTTTATGGAGATATTTAAAATTATAGTAGAATCCATATAAGTAAAGCATATTTTAAATTAATTTATTTCCATTTATTTATCAACTTATTATTTATAATAATTAATAAAAAAAATTTTTTTGAAATTGTTTTATTTTCAAAAATTTTTTAATTATTTGAATTTCTCATGAATGTTTTACACTTATATGGATTCTACTATAATTTTGAATATCTTCATAAAATTTCAAGTAAATCCAATGAAAACTCATTAAGAAACCTTGCGGTAAAGGGTTTTTTATTCCAGACTTTCAACGAGCACCACCACTTCAATTCTCGAGATATAGAAAATGTTTTAAACCAAAACATGTTTGAAATTAAATGTATTTTTATATGAAATTAGTTATTTTTAATCATCAGAAATTAATATCAATATATCTCAGCAATATATTTCAGCTTCTAATAGTATCTGGCCCCCTTAAGAGAATATCGAAGGTATTTTTGGACTGATTCGCGCATGGTGCTATGTTGGATAACTGCTGATCCTCGTTCCAACTACACCTTCGTTTTAAACAGGCTGGCAGGAAATTGTGAGATGATGTCGAGAACTGAATGGCGCTGGGTGCCGTCCAAAGACAACCCGGCAGACTGTGCGACGGAAAGGCCGCTTGTACTATTGCATGAAAACGAACTTTGGTTCCAGGGTCCCCGGTTTTTAAAGGACCCTGAGTCTAAATGGCCCACGCTACCAGCAAATTCAGTGAATGAAATGGACACATCGGCAGATATGGAAAGGAAGACCAATGTTTGTTTCACCATAAACGTGGTAGATAACACCACAAGTAATCCTGCATTGCCAGACCCAGGGAGATTCTTTTCTTGGACGCATCTACTGTATTTAACAACTCGTGTTATTGCTGCCGTCGAGAAATAGAAGTTGTATAAACGAATCGGTAAAAACGTGATTGTGCCCAAAACCAAGAGGATTACCCAAGAAAATAATTGCTGAAGATATAACGAGAAGACACTTAATCAGCGCAGAAATATCCTGGATACTAGAAGCTCAGTCAGCAACTTTCCCTGAAGAAATAAAGGCCTTATAAAGTAATCAAAGGATCAGGAAGCAAAGCCGGCCTACGTAGATTCTTGCGATCTATAGTATCAAAATGTCAAACGTGTCGGTTGATTCAAGCGAAACCCAAGCCACTTAGAATGGCTGACCTTCCGAATGCGAGGACAGCATATAGAATGCCCCCCTTTAGCCATTGTGAAGTGGACGACTTCGGTCCTATGATAGTGACTGTTGGTCGTCGTCATGAAAAGAGATGGGTGCCTTATTCACCTGCCTCATTACGAGAGCTGTGCAGCTTGAGGTGGCTTCCAGCTTAAATACAGATTCGGCAATAATGGCGATACGGAGATTCATAGCAAGACGTGGACAACCGCTCGTTATATATTCAGATCAAGGCACAAATTTTAAAGGAGCTCACATTGAATTGCAAATTTCCTTGTGGTCGATCGATCGCGAAGTTCACGGAAGATTCGCTCTTAAGAACGGTTTTTAATTGTGTTTCAAGCCACCGTCCGCACCTCATATGGGAGGCGCGTGGGAACGCCTGGTGCAAACGGTAAAAACAGCCTTAAACGTTGTATGGAACGAGCTCCAAAGAAGGAAACGTTTAAAACTTTACTAGCGGAAATCGAGCACACTGTGAATTCTCGCCCGTTAATCCACGTTTCCTTGGATCCACGCGACAATGAGGCGCATACTCAGAACCACTTCCTTTTTGGAAGCTCCTCGGGTAAGCAATCTCTGGGAAGATTCGAAATACGAGATTTCGATCATTGCAAACAATGGCAACTGACGCAAACTTTGGCCGATTCATTTTGAAAACGCTGGCTCCGGGAGTACCTTTCCACAATACTTCGTAGAAAAAAATGACTTGATTCGGTAGAGAGCTTAAACATTGAAGACATTGTAGTCATAGTCGATTACCAATCACTCCGAAATCATTGGAAAAAAGGAATAGTGGAAAAACTATTCCTGGGTGCAGATAACCAAATTAGGATGGTAGAAGTCTGCAGACGTATGGGAATGTTAACACGACCAACGATCAAATTGATAAAATTTGGACATCAAATGACGTACAAGATTAACGGCCCTTGTACTGGCGCGAGGATGTTCTCGCGCAAAATGAGAAAGATAAGAGATTAAGAGGCGTGATAACAGGACACGCATATTAAACACGTGGTGGGATGGCCTACGGCAACATATGCAAATGTACGGAAAAAAGCCCGCGTCTTTATTTTTACGTGGTGAAAGAAGGCTCGTGGTTACACGACAGACGCCACATTCATGTGGTGGGGGTCCGCCACTGAACGAGTAAAGCGGGAGAGCATGTGCCCCTCCCTTTTTTTTTACTTTTTGGCTTTTTGTTTCAGGAACAGAAGTATACTCAGGGAGACCGATCGGAGAGCATCTGTGAGTATCGCGGAGTGGTGCTGCACTACACATCCGAGTTTGACCGTTTATTATTATTATCATCGTGGCTTGCTATATAGACGTTTTGTTACCGTATTTTGTTCTTTGGTGTTGCACTCTGATACCTTTCGAAAGTATTATTTTGTTCTCGTGTCGTTTATTAAATGAAGAAGTGCTGTAAAGTTATGTCTTTCTTTTTACCCGCGTTCCGAAACCTTCTCGATAACAAGTGTGTTGTAGTTAATGGATTCGAGATGTTTTAGCCATAATATTTTCTTTTAACCTTTTGACAGTGTTTTTTGCTACCACTTTCAATTCTTCAAATTCGATTATGTTATTTGTGCTTTTTTTTATTTCCTAAGGGCTTTTTCGCACTTTAAGTTGCTTCATCATAATCATTGTTCCACCATATGTTGCCTGTTTGCTTTTCAGTTCCTATTGTTTTTGAAATATTTTTGTCAGCTGCATATATTATCAGTTTGTCGAATATTCTGATCATATTGTCCATTTCTGTTTGATTGAAATTTGTATTAGTTTCAACATTATTGTTCAGTTTTTGCAGGTTTTCAGTAATAGCATTTTCATTAATCAATAAGCTTTATAATACTTGTATCTTGGTGTATGTACACTCCCATTCACACGAAATTGCTCACCCTAATCGGTCGAGGTAAAATACAAATAGTTTTCCTACTCCGTAGCGAGGCGTATACAAAATTTTAAAAAGATGAGTTTGAAAGATTTCCTAGAGCTCTTTTGAATGTTGACAGTTTGATTTTAAAATATATTTTTTGCAACTATATTTAAAGAGCAAAAATAAATTAAAAAATTGTTTGCCCATGTTCAACATTGGGCCAATTCTAGTGAAATTATCCTACGTTAACGTAATACCTCTCAAATAAAAGAGTTTTTTGGTCCTCTTTTAAATACCGTGTTGTTTTCCCACTCCTTGACAAATCATTAAAGAGTTATAACGATTTTTCTGATAAAAATTTTTTTTTAATACGCTATATTACTTAAGTATTACACCGTATTGAAAAACGTCAAAGAAAAAAATGTTCGTTTTAAAGTAAAGAATATGCATATCAAATTCTATAGCTTGCGACAAAATATTTTTTTTCACTTTTTATGATTTTAGCTTTTAATGAATATTTGAAAATACAAAAATGTTTTAATTTTTATTTACTTTGATTAATAAATCTTATAATAGGAAACAAATAAAATTTTAGGATTTAATAAATTAAAAATTGAAACATTTATTTGTTCATATGTTCATATGAAAATCATGTTAAGTTTATTACTATTATTATTATATTATATTTATTATTATGTTTATTATTGTAATTATTATTTCTTTCTATACTATAAAAGATTTTCGCCGCTGCCGCTGTCAGTCTCTCGACTTCCTACCTTAACTCTTCCTTTTTACTGATAGATTTAGCTAATTAATGGTAAATTTTACCTTATCTATCGTAAATTTCAGCTAATTTATTGTAAATTTTAGCTAAAAATTTCATTTTTTAGCTAATTTTAGCTTATTTATTGAGAATTTTAGCTAAAACATTAATATTTTAGCTTAGTGAAGCTAATTTATTGAAAATTTTAGCTAATTTATATTAATTTTAGCTAAAATTTTAATTTTTTCACTCAAAATCTGATAAATCAGGTCAATTTAATTCAAATCGTCATAAGATTTATTTTTCTTTTTATCCTTGGTAGAAAATGAAATGCTTTTTTTACCATTTTATGGCCATGGCTTTGAAATGAAAGCTGAAAATGGGCATTGATTAAGGCCATCATTTTAACCAATATGAAACGTTTTTTTTTAATTGTATACCACTAACATGTTACGCGCATTTTTGGAGATTGAAATATGAATCTTAGAAACAGAAAATATACTCATAATTAATTCTCTATAATTATTTGTGTTTAAAACTATTTATTTTTTATTTTTTTTTTTGTATCTATTCAACATATTTTATAATTTAAACGTGAATGAAAACATACGTTGGATTTATAGGTTAAAATATTCCTAGGTACTTAAGTTGCCTACCTTATCGACTATTAGCATTTTTCGGCAAAAATTGACTATTCATTAGCCAATATTAACATGACAAAATATTACTATTAATAATGCCCATAAATTATATAATACGCCATTTATGTTCACATTTCTACCAGGGATATTATAAAAGATTTTAGAAATTTACACAAATGAAAATATTTGTTTATGCCAGATAAATGAAATGAGAATTGAGCCTTTAGAAGTTGGGAGGTGATTCTCGGAGCATAATGCGAAATAAAGCTCGATTGGAGATGATGACCATAACAGCGTGTAATATGCGCTGTATAAATAAATATTTATATCTTATGTTATATTTTATATAGATTATGAAATCTATGTATTAAATTCAAAACATGGGTTGGCGAGCGAAGTGAGCAGGAAGTATATATTATAAAAAGATTTCGCAGCCAAAGCTGTTGCTGTCACTGCCTCTATGTATAAGAATTCGATTTGTCTTTGGTAAGCTAGAATTTAGCTAGAATCTAGCTAAATTTAAGCTTAAAGTTAGCTGAAAATTAGCTAAAAATGACCTAAAAGTTACCTAAAAGTTAATTAAAAATTAGCTAAAATTTATGTTAATTTTAAGCAATTTTAGGTAAATTTTGGTTTGATTTCAGCTTAATTCCAGCTGCATTTTAGATCTATTTATATTATATTCTCTCTATTCTATTGAAAGTATATCGCCGCTGTCGTCGCTGTCATCATCAGAAATGTGCCCCTTATTTTTGGACTTACATTACAGCGTTCAATTTAGAATCTTTTTACTACTAGACTGACATTTGATAAAACATTTATAAATCAATTACTGACTTTATTCTTTATTTAATATTATAATAAAACATATGCACGTAGCCCTCATAACACACAACATTTAATTATTAATTCTGTCCTGGTATAAAGCTAGGACTTCACAGATGATTAGATTCATTAAAAGATCATTAAAGATTCAACTGAAGAAAACTTTTGAATAATTAATATTATTTAGTATTTCAAATAAAAGTTATTTAAAAAATTGCAAATTCTTAAATTTTTTTAAAGTTATAAAAGCAAGATGGGGGTTAGCGCGCTTGCACGCAGGGGGCTTCCCCCTAGTTCATATTAATTATTATTATAATTATTTGATTTAATCAACAGTCGATTAAGTTTGCAAGTTATTTATTAACGGGATGTCGGAGCTGCAGCAATCGAGTTTTGTTTTTTTTATTTTATCAATATCTATTTCAATCCATGAATTCAACAAATATAATGACTTATCTGCCCTAAAGCTATATTAATACAATAATTTTTGTTAAAATAAAAAATCATTTGGACTTGTTATTTTTTTATGAGCTTGGATTGGAAATTAAATATCAAACTCGACAAACCTAACCTTAAAATACGATACATTGAAAGTTTTTATTATAACTTTGTATGTATAATATTTTGGTGGATTTCTCGTGTTGTCCGCACTAGAGTTTAATCTCACAAATTTTTTCTTTGTAGCAAAAAAACTCAATTAAACGCATCGTTTATTCATAAGCTAGAATTGGAAATATTATTAGAAGGTGGACAGCTTCGTCATGCTCTTAAGGACGTTGCCCCGTTAAATAAAATAATGACAGAAATTGCTAAAATTTAGAATTATGATAGTTTAGTGTATTTTGAACTTACACGCGGTTTTTTGACATACCTTATAATACTAATAACTGAGAAATATAAGGAAAAAAATAGAAGGTCTAACATGTAGTAATATGAGACCGCGTTTGAAATCATCAATGAAACCTCTTAGAAGTGACTCATTTAAACAATATTCTAATGATAAATAAAAAAATATTGGATGATTCAATTCTCAAAGTTTCAACGCATGTTATAAGGCTTTTCATTAAAATATTTTACAAAATATTGTCAAAATAATACGTTTAAGATGAACTTGGCAACGTCGTTTTCTGGAGTAGAAGGAAAAGACAGAGAGAACGATATTCGACGATATTTCCAAAATTTAGGTTATATAGCATTTTACATTCTAAATAATAATTTATCAACAAAAATAAAAGTATTTTGATTATTCTGAAATCATTTAATAGGGTGAGCATTCATTTCATTCTAAAAAATGTAACATTTTTAATTATGAAAATTCATTGAGCATGTCGCGGCCATTGGGGATCAGATGACCGTACAAGAGTAGCTAAATGTATAGCTAGATATGTATTATAATTAATAAGACTGTAAAATGTAAATACACACAAAAAAAGAAATAAGCTGAAAAGTAAAACTTATAGATTTTATTTAAATACAAGTTCCAATTATACAAAAAAAGGGCGATAGTCGCGTGATACGGACGCGACTCCGTGAGTGATTTTGTGACATCCCATGGAACTAAACCCTTATAAATTGTTAAATAAATTATATTAAAGATTGGAATTATTCATTAATCTATTTTTTTTCAATTCAAACAAAAAGTAGTTCCATGCGATGTCCCGAGTCAGCATTCTTAAAAATTGCGCAAACTTCAAATGTAAAGAAGAGACGGAGAAGAAGGTACAAGAATTCATTGGTAAGCAAGCCAATGAACTCTAAAACAATCGAATGATTTTCTGTCCTGGAAATTTCAGCTGCATGTCAGGTTTTGATTGGATTTCCCATCTCTCGATCGCCCGGCGCAAGGCAATAAAAACAGCCCCCTACGTCACTCTTCGCCTTTTGTCATAATACGATAGCAACCGCTAAAGTCGGCTCTGCTGGCCCTCTGAGATAAAGTCAGTGTTAGTTTTTTTCTGAATCAATTTTATTTATCATAAAATTCATTAGGAAGTAGCTTAGAAACCTACTTCGCTAATAGAAAGAAAAATTATAGTATAGAAAATATAAAACTACAATTTTTGCATTTAAACAAATAAATATTTTTGCAAAAATTAAATCAGTAAATATTTAGTGAAAAAAAAAAAAAGACAAACAAGTGCAAGTGACGACGTAAACGTATAAAGTAGCTGAGCGCTGGACGACCGAGAGTTCAAGAATCTAAACTAATCTGGCCACGGATAACTTAACCGTGTAGGAATAAGTTAATCTAAGCGGAGATTAAAGGACGGAACTTCAAGGGATACATTTATATATCTTCTCCTTCTCTTCTTGGAATATTTAATCGTAAGGAAAATTATTATATATAATAAATAGCATGTGTATTAATTATTAAATTAAAAATAAAAGAAAATACAAAAAGAGGAATTTATTTAAGTAATTAAAACTTGTTATTAACTTTTTATAAAAATTTGATTATTTTAAAACTAAATAAAAATTTAATTTTAATAAATATTTAATTAAAAGGTGACAGGTAAGTCCTGGGACTACAAACTGGTTCCCAATAAAAAGAAATTTATTTCTTTTTGTGAACTCAACGACCGAACCAAATCCGGTCGTAACAATTTTATTCGTGCTAATATAAAGCAACGCAGCGAAAAGAGAGCCAACGATGCGCTTGATTAATTTACCGGGATATTTTATGCGAAAGCTACATAGCGATTTAGCTTGAACGAAAGCTAGAAAAGAAAAACGGACGCACTAATTAATACCAAGCGCGTAGTCACCAGCTCACACGCGCACAGAGCAAAGAAAAATAACGATATATCTTTATCGTTAAAGCCTAACAGAAATCGAGGTTATTATAAAGCATTTATGCTTTTAACACTCACACAATAATCACTCTCCTTTACACGCATGAACACAAGCACGGGAGGTATATATAAATTGCTTTGCCTTGTACAATCTACTGCGTAAGTACAAGAAAAACGTCATGTCGACCGACTTGTATGCAATTAGCAGCAGAAATAAGCATCTTAAGATGGATGCTTTTCCTTCTTCACGCGGCACGCTATGCGCTACATTGTATTCTTGCCTTTCTCGTCTACTTGACTGCTAGAGTCATGCTATACGTAGACTAGACACGTTGGTTAAGCTTTACTGTATATTACTGAATGATAGCAAAGTTAGTGAAATGACTATAAGACTCTTAATATATCTGGTTTATAAATGCCTTAATGTTATTACATTAAGTCATTTAATATTTCTAAGGGATCATGGGCATTATGGTCAAGGTATTAGTAACTGGTACTATTATTTCATAGAATTTGTTCAACTCTTCACACTCACAGAAGAGTGATTAGCTAGCATAAGGTTAAATTAATTATGAATATGAGACGTTAAATACATATACATGGAAGAACATAGACATCTAACAGCTTAAGGAATCGTGGGTTTGATTAATAAGGACTTCACATAACTAATGTGAGGGTTAATCTGTGAGGACATTAAAGATGGTGTTCCGGACAAGGGGCCTTGCTGAATCAAGGATACGGGTAGATGGGTTGCTTTCGCGCTCTTTTTATCTTCCTGGTTGCTCTTGTGTGCTTTGGGTGGTTCTTTATATGCGGCTTAGGGGCGGGTTGGCGATGTTTGATGAGTATTTTACGCCAACAATTTCTTATAATGGATGATAAATTCTGCTCGTTCAGGAGGAGTTTGACTTATCTCTTGGCACTTACGCTTGTTGAAACTAAATTTTCATGCATTCCGAATCCTTGCCCTGTTGGCTGGGTGTGCATCTTGGGTTTCAATTTTTATTTTTCGTTGGGTGCGCTGCTTTTCCTTCTGTCGTTGCCCGATCTTAAGTGAAGTATTAGCTCAAGTGGTTGCTGAATGGTAATTACTGCTAATTAGAGTTAACACTGGTGTTGGGTGGAGATGCTGTAGATCATCGTCGAAATCCAGGGGAGAGAAAATAGGAGTCTTATTTAATCTAGGGATATTCTCACCAGTGCAAACTGTAATAGGAAAAAGGGATTCATTAGAAAGTTATAAGCAATTTCATTGTTTGAAAAGGCGTAGAAATAATATAATATATCATAGTGACTTTCTAAATTTATGTAATCACAGCTTTTTTCATTAGAATTCAGTAATTTTAGAAAATTCAAAAATATTAATTAGAACCCAAGATATTGCAAATTTAGCAATTTTAATTTACAAAATTACGTTTTGCGCTCACTATTTGCTTTGCAGTTTCGATTCTATTGTGAATTTTTTAATTTCATTAGTTTCATTTTTAAGCTTGGTCATTTGCTTATCCAATATCCGTAATAATATTTAACTCATATATTGTTAGTAAATAGTTATAACTTCAAAAATATTACAATTCCAATCAAGAAAATTACTTTTCATTTGTTTATAAGACATTTTGACCCACTTTTTTCAAAAAAATAATATATCAATAATGAAATAAAAATTATTCCTTGTTCCACAACCAATGATTTCATGTATAGTAAAGTTTAAATATCACTATTAGGTCAAGAGAGATAGCGATTTCCTAAAATGCCGGCGAGCACATCACTGCCTCAGGCGTAGAGTCGCGAAAGGCATATTAAAAGAAAGTCGCTTGATCTGATGGTTATTACAAACATTATTTAATTTCTCTATATGAAATTATAAATATTTAATTGAAATTATTCACATATTTAGGTATTGTAAAACCATCTTAATGTAGATGAAAAGCATATAATTTAAATGATGTATCTCGTTTTTTTTATAAAAAGACAATAGTAGCATACTTATATTCATTAAGAGGAGGTCACGTATCTCTGTCCTTTTCTAATAAAAAAAATGATTTTTTTACAAAAACTAATAACTTTAGCAAAAAATGAAGAGAAAGCCGCATCTCGTATCAAAAAAAGCAATATTTTCTTCGATAAGAAAGAATTAATTTTATTGCTTCGTTTTCAAGAAAACCTTGAAAAACTTAAATCATAGAGGTTAGGGTGGACAATTTGGTTTTTCAAGGTTTTCTTGAGAACGAAGCAATAAAATTAATTTTTTCTTATCAAAGAAAATAATGCTTTTTCTGATACAAGAAACGGCTTTCTCTTTATTTTTTGCTAAAGTTATTAGTTGTTGTAAAAAAATCATTTCTTTGATTAGAAAAGGACAGAGATACGTGACCTCCTCTTAAATATCTTGTATATCTTTTTCAGTTTGAATCCTCTTAAGAAATTAATAACTAATTAAATGTAATATTAAAAATAATATGTAAATATTATACTTATAATATTAATTTAATTATTAAAATTTTATCTTATATGATTATATTTATAATAATAAATCACTATTTCGCTTGACATAATGATGATCATTCAACTTTACCATACACAAAATTGTTCGTTGTGAAACAATGAATAATTTCGATTTTATTGTTGATATATTATTTTTCAGAAAAAGACGGTTAAAATGTCTCATAAACAAATAAAAAGTACTTTTTTCACTTAAATTGTAATATTTATAGAGTTATAACTATTTACTAACAATAAAATATTAATATTAATAATATTTCATTAACAATAAAATATAATAATATTTCATTAACAATAAAATATTATGACAGATATTAATAAACAAATGTCCAAGCTTAAAAATGAGATTAATCGAGTCAAAAATTCACAATATATTCGAAACTATAAAGCAAATAGTGAGCGCTAAGCGTAATTCTGCAAATTAAAATCGCTAAATTTGCAATATTCTGGGTTCTAATTAACGATTTTAAATTTTCTAAAATTGAGGTGATTTCTATTGAAAAAAGCTATAATTATTCAACTTTAAGAAGTCACTATGATATATTGTATTTAAATAATCAAATTATTAATAACTTTTTAAATAAACATTTATTTGGAAGACACCCTAAAAATTCGTAATTAGCGGCCCAAAATACGTCTAGCAAACTTGAGTGACTGGATCTTTATTGGCTACGAAAACCTCAATTATAGTATACTCAGTAAATTATGAAAATTTTATATTATTTCATGGAAATCATTGTTTGCTCGTTCTTAAATCTGTTGGACTTAACTTTTAATTTTGTATGAAAATATTTAATTAAATAATTATAACGAAAATTAAGATTATAAAAGGGCAGAGCTACACGGTCTTAAACATTACTATTTAGATTTATAATTTTTTTTGCGTCTAGTATAAACTTATTTTGAAAGTCAGCTGAATTTATATCGGACTTTGTTCGTTTATTTTGTTTTGTTGATTTTATTAAATTTTCATTATTTGAGGAATTCAGACTATTCATATTAGCTTGATTGTTTACATTTGTAGAATCGGCTGTTTACTTTTGCACTGGCTGATATAGTTTTATCTTGTACCATATTATCTTGATTATATAGCTTTGAGAGTTATTCGTTTGATCTTTAGTAATATTGCAATTCTTAGCAAGATGTCTCTCTCCCTTGCACAAAAACTCTAAACCGCTATTCTGATAGCGCTTGTTCTAAATTAAGTTCAAATTCTTCTTTTTCCAATACTAATAATTATTACAATTTTTTAACTCAATACAATTCTGATTTTTCACGTAACTTTGTTATTCCTCATGCTAATGTAAATAGAATTAAGACGTACTTCTCAGCTATCGAAAATCACATTACGTCATGTAAACCTGATATCTTTGCAGTCTCTGAAACATTCTTAAGAGGAGGTCGCGTATCGCTAACCTTTTCTAATCAAAAAAATGATTTATTCACAAAAACTAATAACTTTAGCAAAAAATAAAGAGAAAGCCGCATCTTGTATCGAAAAAAGCAATGTTTCTTTTATAAAAAAAAATTAATTTTATTGCTTCGTTCTCAAGAAAACCTTGAAAAACCAAATTGTCCACCCTAACCTCTATGATTTAAGTTTTTCAAGGTTTTCTTGAAAACGAAGCAATAAAATTAAGTCTGTCTTATCAAAGAAAATATTACTTTTTTTGATACGAGATGCGGCTTTCTCTTCATTTTTTGCTAAAGTTATCAGTTTCTGTGAAAAACTCAATTTTTTGATTAGAAAAGGACAGAGATACGTGACCTCCTCTTAAGAGGAGGTCGCGTATCTCTGTCCTTTTCTAATCAAAGAAATGATTTTTTCACGAAAACTAATAACTTTAGCAAAAAATGAAGAGAAAGCCGCATCTTGTATCGAAAAAAGCAATGCTTTCTTTGATAAGAAAAAATTAATTTTATAGCTTCGTTCTCAAGAAAACCTTGAAAAACCAAATTGTCCACCCTAATCTTTATGATTTAAGTTTTTCAAAGTTTTCTATAAAACAAAGCAATAAAATTAATTCTTTCTTATCAAAGGAAATATTACTTTTTTTGATACGAGATGCGGCTTTCTCTTCATTTTTTGCTAAAGTTATTAGTTTCTGAAAAAACTCAATTTTTTTACTAGAAAAGGACAGAGATACGTGACCTCCTCTTAACCAAATTGTCCACCCTAATCTTTATGATTTAAGTTTTTCAAAGTTTTCTATAAAACAAAGCAATAAAATTAATTCTTTCTTATCAAAGGAAATATTACTTTTTTTGATACGAGATGCGGCTTTCTCTTCATTTTTTGCTAAAGTTATTAGTTTCTGAAAAAACTCAATTTTTTTACTAGAAAAGGACAGAGATACGTGACCTCCTCTTAACCGAGCTTGATGACAGCTCTGTGATTTTTTTAGAGCACTATAATTTTTTTAGATTAGATAGAGTGGGCAAAGCAGGTGGTGGTGTAGAGTTTTATGCTCGAGATTTTTCAATATTTTGGCTTAAACAGATCCTATCTTTGAGAACACAGCAGAATATATAATAGCTGAGATTTCATTTAGAATTGAAAAACTTATTTTTTCAGTGGTGTACTTGCGTCCTAAGGCTATTTTCCCAGAAGAATTTTTTAACCTATTTTCTTCATATTTACCTTCTTATAAAAATGTTGTAATTTCTGGTGATTTTAATATAAATTTGCTATCTAATAACTACTCTAATGACACTTTCCGCTCAGCTATTGATCCATTAGCTCTCTATGTGGTTCCATCTGAACCTATACATCACACTTTGACTTCCTAATATTCGTGGATTGACTTATTCATTATCAATGATGACAGCTCTCTGTGATCATATAATAAATCAACAGCATCTTTTATTGCAGGTTAGGATCTTATTATAATCACATTAAGAGCATACAAGCCACCAAATACAACAAGAAAATCTTTTATAGAAACTTTTCTAATTTTAATCGTGATAGTTTAAATGAAACTATTTGACGTAGTCTCTCAATAAAATTGCAAGTAAGTCAAGCGACTTCTAGTTCAAATAATGAACTTATTAATGGTCTGGTTAATGGTTCGTCTTCTGTCCTTGTTTCGTCATATGATAAATGTTTACCACTTAAATCTCGCAATCTACCGATTAAAAAAAACCCTGGGTTACTTTAGATATTCGTGCTAAAATAAAGAAATGTGATAGAGCATATCGCTCAGCGGCACGTTCAGGCTCTATATTATCTATAGCTCGCGATCGAAGACTTTGTGGGGAGGTCTTAAATGCTCTTGACACGGCTAAAAACGAGTTTATTTCAAATCAATTGTCTGCGTCGTTGGATTCAACAAATCGTTGGACAACCTAACATAAGGTTGGGCTTTCGAGCAAGATTCTACTCTCACCTCTGCAATATTTTTCATATAAAGCTCTATTAACTCACTATACTTCCACCTCATTAACATCTTTTGTTAAACCTGATAGTGAAATTAATAAGGTGCTTACTTTTCTATTACACAGTGATTTTTCTATTTTTGAATCCACTTAGGTCAACTGTTCTAACACTGAGACATTTCTACGACTAGCTTCCTCAAAAGCAGTAGGATCTGATCATCTTTCAACAGGCATGTTGAAGATCACACAGGATTCTTCAGCCCCATAACTAAATTCCATAGTCAACGTATCGTTGTCTTCTAAAATATATCCAGACCCGTGGAAACGAGCTTTTCTTCTCCCGTTGGCTAAATCAAATAAATTGGATTCTCCATCACAAACTAGACCTATTGCTAAACTCTGTGAAGTTTCAAAAGTTCTAGAAAGGATTGTGCACACACAATTAAACGCTCATATTGAAGCAAATGCTCTGCTTGGGACAGGTTTCCGAAGAGCCAATAGTACACAGACAGCTCTTTTGAAACTTTTTGAGGATGCCCGTCTTGCTATAGACAAGCGCATAATAACACTGTTGCTTTTATTTAATTTTTCGAAAGTCTTTGATACAGTGCCTCATTCACGTCTACTACATAAGCTTCGATCTTTCAACTGTTCTGACACAGTCATACGCTGGTTTGCGTCCTATTTAAAAAACAGATTTTATTCTGTTCCTGATCTCAACAATCGAGTGGGCGAATGGATCTTATGTACGGCGGGTTTACCTCAGGATAGTGTCCTGGGTCCCTTGCTCTTCATAATTTTTATTAACGATATTCCTTCAATTCCAATCAAAGCTCAACATATGCTTTTTGCTTATAATCTCCAATTGTATCATTCTTTTCTTTCTGCAAAATTAGAGGAATGGATTAATCTCATGAATCATGAGGTGGCTGCAGTGCTTAAGTGGGCTGATGAAAAAGAGCTTACTCTAAATCCTAATAAGATGCAGGCTATTTTCCTGGGTAGTGAACAATTCATATCTAGAGTTGATCTTTTATCCTGTTCTATTCTGGTAAATAATGTGACTGTTAAGTATAAGAATACAGATGTGGTTAAGAACATGGGAGTCTGGATTAACAGCACATTAAATTTTAATAAGCAGGTCAACTCGGTTGTTGGTCGAGTTTTTGGTACTCTCTAGTCGCTTAAGTTTCATAGACATGCGTTGTCCAGAAGAGTTAGAAAGGAGCTGGTTGAGGCATTAATCTTTCCAATTCTTGATTATTGCTGTGTAGTTTATGATGATCTGCCTCAAACATTGAATCTTAAACTCCATCGTACTCTTAATGCATGTGTTAGATTCATGTTTGGCAATATTGGGTGACAAGACAGAGTCACTCCTTTTCGCCTTGATCTGGGGTGGATATCAGTTAAAAATAGGAGACTTAACTTCAAAACGGTACTCGCTCACACTATTGTTTTCTATCAAAATCCAACTTATTTAGCAATAGAATTTTGTCATACAAATATCGATACAATGGTCAGATCATCTAGTAGACTACCTATGAGACTGCTCATTTGTCCTACTGTCCGCACTGCGATGATGCTCTATTCCTTTGTTTCGTCAGCATCCTCTTTTATAAACAATAATGTTGATGTCTTTACTGGTTTTAGAGTGAGAATGACACATATTTTAAAGTCACAATTAATTAATAAATTCCTCCTTGATGAGCGCACTGAATAGCAGAATACATTAGACATTCGTTGAGTTTACTTAATATCTTAAATTAAGTTACTCTACCATAAAATATATGATGTGGACCTCGGAAGGCTGCTTTTTCTGTACTGGTGTAAATGATAAGACATTTATTTCTGTTACAACATTGTTTTTCTTAAATGCTTTATGGTTGTTATACATACTTTGGCTACTATAATATATTTTTGTCTACGCGGAGAAAATTATAAATATCATTATACCACTGTTTTAAACGTTAAATCTACGATGTCTTTGCTACATATACTTTGTTTTGCATATATGTAATTTCTTAAGGGTCATACGGGGTTGAACCTCATGACCTGAAATAAACGAATGAATCAATCAATCAATTAAAAAACATTCAACTGTATTTGTACTAATAAATATATGATAGCCTCGGTCATTGTACTTAAATTTAAACATTGCTGGAATTAATGTAATATCCTCAGGACGGAATATACTTGTCACCTAAAGCTTATTACATGCTTGTATTCATCCTTATCTATTGAAGCCTTAAGTATGGTGATAATAGAACTGCGTTTTACTTTGAGATCGTCGAATATATTTTCTAGTACATAATTGGAAATGTCAAAAGGGACATTTGAAAATACTACTTTTTGATATTTAGATACTAATCATCTTGTCGTTCATTTTTGATTGTTTATTTTTATAAATTCCTATCTATCAGTAATACTGATGATTACTTTTTATCGTTCAGATAAATACACACTTGATTATTTGATACTCTAGATGCACACAGTGCATTACTTTGTTTTACTATATCACCTACGACTCATTCATAATCGGTTAAACTTAGTCCGTCTACACAGTCCATTATGAGACCTTGTTCTTTTTCAGATTCTGTACTTCTGCATAGCTAGTGTTTAATAAACTTTTTATAGTGAACGTTGGAATGTTTTGGAAATTCATTTAGATCGATTGTTAAGTAGTTATGGGTTCAAGCTCTATGGTCCTCTCTCGAGGATAAAATTTTAGTAGGATTCATCCCTGTATTACACTTTGTTATACTTCTATTAAATATAACTGTGTATATACACTAATATCTATAAATGTAGACTAACGTAAACAGTTGCGCTCACAACAAGCTCGGAAAGCGAACTGTTTTTACTTTTTACAGCAAAAACAATAATTAGACGATCAGTAAAAATTCTCAAGAAGAAAGGAATGCTTCGTCATACTAATTAGTATAATTATTCTAATAATTATACTAATAAATATTAGTATAATTATTCTAATATTTTATTATTATTAGAATAATTATTCTTTCATTTCTAAACATAGTAAATTGACTCAACTAAGCTGAAAAGAGCATTTTACTAACTTTGATTTTTTAAAGAAATGAAAGATTAATGAGCATTTTTTCCTATTTGGGAATTTTAAATTTTTTAAAAAATTTAATTTTTTTAAATAGACATTCGAAAACAATGACTTGTTAGAAAATAACATTTCACAACCTGCTAAAGAATCTCATCTTAGATATTACTAAAATGATATCAAAATAGTGGGTAAGATCAAAATTGAGATTTCAGCTTAAACCTGATTTTAGATAATTATAAATAAATGTCTAGATTAATCTCATATACTTAAGACAAGCAGAGGGGCTCCTCCGACTAGTCGAGGAGAAAGAGACGCTAAGCAATAAAAAGAGCGTAAAAATACGCAAGAAGTACACACATCACACATAGTTTCGTACCTTCCAATCTAGCTCAAATTACAAGCATTTAACAAAATTAATAAGTTTGGTACGAACTAATCCCTAAATACATCGTACTACACACATAAGTAATAGAAAATATGTGTATAATGACAATATAAAATAATACATTCATAATTAGTTAGATGTAATTTTTTTATATTATTTATAATAAAAATATTTTTGGAATACTGTCATTAAGATTAAATAACCATACGTTATATATAAATAAACAAATTTTTAGATCGTTTAAGGGACAATTTATTTATATGTGTGTGTGTATGTCTGTACCCTGGTGGAAATGACTTATTAAAATAAATTTAAAAAAAATTAATGGATTAGAATAAGATATCTCAATAGCGATTATGATATATAAAATTTATAAAATTAGAAATGTTAATTATAATCAATTAATTTATTCCGTTCATGTGAAAGTAGAAGAAGTCAACTTTAATATAACTTATTAGTATTGAAATTTATAGGAATAAATCGATTTCTGTAGAATATCAAACTATATTGATTTTCAATGTAGAATGAGGTATTAAGACTCTGCACTTGAAATCTATAAAACTATATATTTAATTGCAATTAATTGTATTTTATGTAAAATATTTTCATTGATGATAAAAAACGATGTTTATTAACTCTCATCCTAAATATATCCGTATTGAAACTAATCGTTTTTTATCTAGTTTAATAGACTCCCACATAGCATGAAATATTTATGAAAGCTTTCAGAAATATTTGCAAGGAAAGAATGAAAGATTTGAAACATCTTTCGATGAAAGATTGTTGAAAGCCCGCTATGTCCGCCTGAGGGACTGCAAACAAATATTTCAATGAAAGTTTTCTGAAAGATTTCAGCAAGATTTTCTAAAATATTTCATATAAATTTTTAAGAAATATTTATGCAATATTTCGAAGCAATATTTAAACAATCAAATAAATCTTTCATGAAAGATTTATGAAAGATTTTAGCAATATTTACGGTAACATTTCAAGAAAATATTTATGAAAGATTTCTACAATCTTTCATTGCAAGATTATCACAGTTTTAAAAATCTTTCATGAAAGATTTATGAAATATTTCAACAATATTTACGAAAATATTTCAAGGAAATCTTTCTGAAAGATTGATGCCATATTTCATTGCAAGATTATCACCAGTATAGAAATCTTTCATGAAAGATTTAGGAAATATTTCTCCTTTCTTTCAGAAATATATTTACTGTACATATCGATAAAATCTTTTATTAGCCTTTTGTAAAAAGTTTTAAACGGAAATGTTGTTGAAAGCCCGCTATGTCCACCTGAGAGACTACAAACAAATATTTCAATGAAAGTTTCTGAAAGATTTTAACAAGATTTTCTAAAATATTTCAAATAAATATTTAGGAAATATTTATGCAATATTTCGAAGCAATATTTAAACAATCAAATAAATCTTTCATGAAAGATTTATGAAAGATTTCAGCAATATTTAAAGTAATATTTCAAGGAAATCTTTTCGAAAGATTTCTACAATCTTTCATTGCAAGATAATTAACGTCATAGAAATCTTTCATTTTTACAATCTTTCGGTGATATCGATATAACATACACATACACACACATACACACACACACACTTATATTCACAATAATTATAGTTTTTATTTACATGATACTATATTATATTTTGATTCATTATACTTCTATATGAAATACATATCCGCATACATGATTTTACATTCACTTATAAAGTCGCATTTATATTATATAAGATAAGCGCTGCGCACGTATGCACTAATCAAAGATTTTGCCTTATATAGTAAGTCAGCTATCCTCTTACCATTTGGGAACAAAACGCGCATTGAACGCACGTCCTCCTATCGGCATGATTAGGAAACTCAATCGTTGCAGAAAAATAACTCCTAAAAATATTTCATTGAAAGATTTCTGAAATATTTTAACAAGATTTCTAAATCATTTCGAATAAATATTTACACAATACATCGTGACCAGATTCAAGCAATCAAATAAATTTTTCATTGCAATATTGTAACTATCATAGAAATCTTTCATGAAAGATTTATGAAAGATTTCAGCAATATCAACAGTAATATTTCGGGAAAATATTCCTAAAATATTTCTATAATCTTTCATTGCAAGATTATCAGAGTTACAAAAATCTTTCATGAAAGATTTATAAAAGATTTCAGCAATATTTACAGTAATATTTCAATAAAATATTTATGAAATATTTCTGCAATCTTTCATTGCAAGGTTATCAGAGTTACAAAAATCTTTCATGAAAGATTTATGAAAGATAGTGTGAAGGTTTTTGGCTGAAGCATGGAGAACACTGGAGAGAAATTTTTTATAAATCTTTCAAACAGGTTTCCTTAAAAATTTCTATGAAAGCTTCCAACAATCTTTCGTTGTAGTCTAAGTAAACAAAAAATCTCGCAGAGAAATATTGTTGAAAGATTTCATAAAATATTCTATGAAGCTTTCTTTGAGAGATTACTACTATATTTCCTTGCAATATTACATGAAAGATTTCTGAAATATTGCGTCAAGATTTTTGGGAACAGCATGGAGAACGCTCAGGAGCAATCTTTCATAAATCTTTCAATTATGTTTCCTGAAAGATTTCGATGAAAGCTTCCAACAATCTTTCATCGCAGTCTAAGTAAACCATAAATCTTGCAGAGAAATATTGTTGAAAGATTTCATGTAATATTCTGTGAAACCTTCTTTGTGAGATTGCTACTACGATTCGTTGCAATATTATATTAAAGATTTATAAAAGATTGCGTGAAGGTTTCGAGGTACAGTAGGGAAAACGTATGGGAGAA
This sequence comes from Anastatus disparis, assembly GCA_017163975.1. Classification (NCBI taxonomy): domain Eukaryota; kingdom Metazoa; phylum Arthropoda; class Insecta; order Hymenoptera; family Eupelmidae; genus Anastatus; species Anastatus disparis. The sequence continues at coordinate 92,856 of JAFFSR010000340.1, read as the reverse complement.
ATCTTGCATAAATCTTTCAAACATGTTTCCTGAAAGATTTCAATGAAAGCTTCTAACAATCTTTCATCGCAGTCTAAGTAAACCAAAAATCTTGTAGTAAAATATTGTTGAAAGATTTATGAAATATTCCGTGAAGCCTTCTCTATGAGATCGCTAATATATTTCCTTGCAATGTTGCGTAAAAGATTCATGAAAGATTGCGTGAAGTTTTCGAGGTACAGCTAGGAGAACGCCTGTGAAAAATCTTTCATAAATCTTTCAATCATGTTTCGTGAAAACTTTCTTTGAAAGCTTTCAGCAATCTTTCATTGTAATATAAGTAAACCAATAATCTTGCTGAGAAATATTGTTGAAAGATTTATGAAATATTGTTTGTAATATTTCATCGAGATTTCATGAAATATTTCAATATAATATTACTGTAATATTGTTGAAAGATTTCATTGAAAGATTTTTTATTCGTTCGTTATATCTTGCTACGAAATATTTTAACAATATGTATAAAATATTTCTAAGAAATCTTTCACTGAAAGATTTTGAAATGTTTCACTGTTTTATTTCATGTCATGTGGGCTGGTAGTTAAGAGGGTAATTTTGATAGGAAATAGTTATCGACATTTCCCCCTAGATTTTTATTGATTTGTTTTCATCGAGACAGAATTGAATAGGAGAATATAAGTACAGAACACACTATAACCTTTTTATGTTCTTTTATAGATCGATTTATTTTTGCTCCACCTAACGGATGTTACACAATTTTACATCCCTAGTCATTTTTGAATCCTAATAGGAGCACAAATTAATTCATTTAATTTTTATTTTTTTATGAATCATAATAAAGAAAAAAAATTAAACCCTTCTCTGTACTTAAAATTAAAACTATTCACAGTCAAAGTGATTATATAAGCATATATCTTTAGATCTTATACTTGGGTGTCGCATAGTTTGGCTACCAAAATTAATATAAAGTTACTCATCTTTTCAACGTATTTTGCAGGTCGGCACGGCTGCATTGCCGACTCCCTGGGTCCTCAGCTAAATTCTGCTCGCTTTCTGCTCCTTGAATACGAATGTGGAATGCTTCCCGATTTTGCGTGTTATCTTTATTTTCACTAAGTTATTGTCGTTACTCTTTTTATTTAAGAAATTCACTAACACAAAAACAAAAGAGAAAAAAAAGAAAAGAAAAAAAAAATACAAAGGCCCAGGCCCTTGGAAAATTGCTTACTAGCCTGCTCACGCGTGACTGACTCTCCCCATGCATTCGTTGCAGCGACGCACTTCGAACTTTTTATCCAGAGAGAGAGGGGAAGAGTAACGAGAACGGAGATGACTATCGTTCTCGCTCTTTCTCCCTCCCGCTTAACCAATGGTTGTCTGAAGCTAAATCTTCACACGCTTCCATCCTTCTCCTTGATCGTTACGAAGAAAGAAGGAGGCGTGTGAAATTGCGCAATTCACTGGTATATTAGATAATATAATTAAAATCTAAAAATTGGAATTTTCATGACGCAACACCCCCTCCCCCCCTTACTAAGAAAGTCTGGCGTCCTCGACAGTCGCGAACATGGAGGTGAAATGAGCCGATTCCAGAATATTCCCGGGAGTGCCTGCTTTACATAATTAAATACAGATTAACACTTATAATAGCAGTCCAATCAGAATTGTAGGAACTAGGATCAAGATTTTCGAGTCATAGGTAATCGAAATAATGAGTATATGGGTGAAATTCAAAAAGTTGTCAAAATCATGTTTTTTAAAAACTAAAAAAAAATTCCTAAATTTTACTTGATATTTTTCAATATGTTTATCAATACTATAAATAAGAAGAAAACAATAATGGGCGAGTATTTCAATTTTGAAAATATAAAATGTGTAAAAGTAAATAAACTTATAAAGTGTGACACGAGGACATTTTTTTTCTTTTGTATAGATTAAAAGTGATTACTTGGCGAGTAATATATATAGTAACGAATATATTTCACAGTCAATTTAAAGCTCTTGAAGCCTGCTTTCTTTTCCCGTAGTTCATATCAAATCCTGATTAGATTTTTTTTCCGTTAAGAAATTTAGCGTTACACGAAGACATTAGAAAATTACATTTTTTTATGGTTTGATTTAAATATATTTTCTCACCATATATAAAACCTTTCACATTGATAACTCTTTTAATTACTAAAATATTCATATTTGACGATATTTAGCTCTAATTATTTGACTTCTTAAATGATTTTCACGGTAAACTATTAAAAGTGTGACACGAGGACAAAAAAATTGTCGTAACTTTAACGTCAGTTTTGAATACATTTTATCAAGTTATTGTATTTCTACACCACACTATTAGATTCTTTATTTAAAAATCTTCAAAAATTATTACAGTAAAATTTTAATAACTATATATTTAGATACTTTTTATTTTGAAAACAAAATACCTGTACGCTCTGGACGCGTGACACGAGGACATTTTTGTTTATTTTTCTTATTTATTCCTTTGGATCAGTCATTTGATCAAAGTTTTAATGGTTGAACAAGTTCATTAGGATTGTTACTAGTTAACTGTTGGGTTTAGACACGTACATATTATTTACATAAAAAGTTATTATGTATAAACAACTATTTTCAATTTTTTGAATTTTACCTATATACAATTTGGAGTGAATAGAAAGGATTAAAATCTTAAAAAGGGTTTTGGGTCTGCCTATTGGTTGGCTATAAGCATAGGTGTTCTGATCAGCTATTGTACAATTTAAATAAAAATCTAACTTACATAGCATGAACAGGCTGAAATTTTAAATTTATGAGACACGAATGACTCTACAATTTACAATGTTTTGGCGCAATTTTTTAATATTAAATGAAGTGAAAAATAAAAATAATGCCACTTTATTGTGGCGAAAGCAATTTAAATTTTCTTGTTTTATTCAGAAAAGTATTGTTGAAAACGATTGACTACCCTGTAGGTTTTCACATAATTTTAGTTATTCGATAATTTTTAAATGTTATATAGAACTCACAAAATTTGTTAAACAACTGGCTGATTTGTAATTTTAGTCTAATTATTACGTTGTTGTGGCATTATTATAGAATACAATTGACTTATTAAATAATACTTTGTAGACAACGAAAGAAAAGAGAAAAAAAACACTTTTAGTTTCCTCATGCTCACTAGAGCTTTTACTTATTTTAATTATTCATAAATGTTAAAGAAAATAAAAATTAAGGTAAATGACGCAGATGTCGCAGCTGTTGATAATTTTTGTCACCAACCTTCACAGGAGGAGCGGGGTCTTCTTCTGTTTGCCACGGATGGCAGGAAGTACTTTTCAACAAAATTTTTTGGAGATAAGAAATTCCTATGTAGTAACTTTCATAATATTTTTCTTAATCATTTGCCGCTCAACAGAAAATCGTAGCTGTTCCTTTTCGCGAGATATAGTTATTTTTGTATATATAATATACATTTATATATCATACATTTGTTGACATTATTAATTTATTAAAATAATTGATACAAATAAAATAAAATAAAATAAATAACTTAGAAATGAGTCAACAAAAACTTACAATATTAATTATATATAGGTCAATAAAGTTAAATACACTGCTTTATTTCATAATATTTTTATTCATACAATTTTTTGTTTTTTTTTTCTTTCAATTTTTTTTATTCTTTGTTTATTAATTTTTTTTTCTTACATTTTTCATTTACATTAAAAAAAAAAAAAGTTTTCATCTGGAAATATAAACAGCTAGCTCACTAAAATATTTATAAAAAAAATGATTTATTATTAAAATAAAACATAAAAAAAATTTTTAATATAATTAATAATATTCAAGAGGTCTTCAGTGGCTCACTCAGTAGAGCGATGGATTCGTAATCTCGGGGTCCCGAGTTCGAATCCCGCTCTCGGCAGTCGATTGATACAAGCACCACTGTAACATGTGCTTTGTTCACAAACACACTGATGATCTCCATCGCTAATTAGCATCGCTATGATAGCATAAATACAGCGATGTTAAATAAAAAAAAAAAAAAAAAAAAAAAAAAAATATTACAAAGAAATATATTATTAAATTATTATTATATTATTATATTTATTTATAAAAATATTTATTTTTAACAGTTAGCTCACTAAAATATTTATTTTCAAAATTTAATAGTGTCAGAAATGTATATTATAAGTTCAACGATTTTATTAAAAAATAATTATATCTCGCGAAAAGGAACAGTTACGATTTTCTGTTTAGCGGAAAATGATTGAGAAAAATATTACGAAAATTATCGCGGAGGAATTTCTTATCACCAAAAAATTTTGTTGAAAAGTACTTGCTGCCACCCGTGCTGCTCCTCCTGCTAACCGTTGATTTTTTTGTTTTGTTACCCCAATAATAGTTGGTCAATGAAATAGATGTTGTAGCGCTTACAGGACGTACTATCCTGACTGTTGACTGATCTTACTGGACAAGTGGCTGATTATTAAAGATGCTGATGGGTTCATATCTTGTTGATTGCTTCTCGTTCAGTTACCTAAAACAGAAAGTGCAATTTAGGCAATGGATTCAATAGTGTGCAATGTTAGTCGCATGCAGCCCATTGGGTTAGAGAATTAAGCATATGGTTAGTTTATTAGAGCACAAGCGTGAAAGGTTATATCTGAATATCTAATCCAATTGCAAAGGAGATTCAGGAATGTTAAGAGGGGTAGGGAATGGAGCAGTGTTAGTTGAGGTGGATTGTCAAAACGCGTTAGATCACTTGGTGATCAGTCATTGCTGGAGGATGTTCTGTTGAGTTTGCGCGTGATTGGTCAGTGGTTATGACCGTCATTGCGTTAAACGCGTCTGCCCGAGTTGCAGATAATGAATCGGCATTTGATTCGATTACAGGTCTTAGATCCTTAGATTTGCAAGGTGTTTCTACGTTCGTTGTTAGCTTGTCATTGTCTACTTCAGCATGTTCCCATGTGGTGGGAAACTCTAAATTCAATTCATAGATACAGTTCTTGCTATGTAATGCATAGCTACCATATTGGTTGCTTGCAGAGATTGCACATGGTTGCGTCAGGTTTTGACGTTTTAGCAAAGCTGCTAGGAGACTGTTGCCTGTTTATGCACAGCATTTGATGCGTGCGTCGATATTGAGCGGTAATGCTATGTTTGCATATCCTGCACTTGGTCCACATGGTGTCCTGATGATCACAAGTACTTGCTCATTTTAGCGGTTCCAAATGGCGTACTCCATATTTTCTTTTTAAGTGTAGTAACGCATTGCTAGCATCGCTCTTTCATATAAATCAATCCATACCAGAATCATTTTAATCGTCCTCGCGTGATATTCACGTAGTCTAACAAACCGAAAGGTTGGGAAGCACGAGCTAAAGTCTCTAATGTTTCGTCGGGAGGCAATAGACAGAATAGCCTATTGGGATCAGTACCTATGGATTTTTTCAAACCGCGAATAGTGTTAATGACGCTCGAATAGGTGTTATTTCGGATCGTCGGGTTGGCTTGATCGGGAGTCATTTCCGTTACTGTCTTGTCGCATTTTGTTTAAGTTGAGAAAAATTCAATTTGTAATTTAGAATACTTATTCCCGTCCTGTTGTAGCGTTGTGATCCCTTGAGCTTCTAGGCTTTTTATAACTTTCCAGAGAGGGTTGTTGTATGTACGGTAGGCGTAGGAAAATCCCAGTTAGCAATATGCTCCTTAATATCTGTACTTATTTTAGCGATGATTTTAGGAGTTGAAATCATTACTGGCAATTCATCCTTTAGTAAGGCTGTGGCGAGTTCTACAAAATCTTTCACCGCATCAAGATTTTGGTCCAGAGTGATTATCAGCTGGTAACCGTGTGCAGTTAAAAGTATTAGGTAAGATTTCCTTTGTTGATCGTTAGTCATAACAGTCATGGTTCCCTCTAGGCGCTTTAAAGCATATGCATGATTAGATGTCACATTTTCAAGGTGGTGGATGCCCAGTGATATTAAGTAAGCTCGTTTATTGGTTTATTTAATTACATCCTTGCTATCCCCGAGAAGTTTATCTAAGTCTTGATGAATATCTTTAACTTCATCTTGAGTTACTAGGCCAAATAGGCTACTACTAAGGCTTCCTATAAACCCTAGTGACGTCAAGGCTCGTTTCGCTGTTTCTCTGTTAGAGCTTCCATCGTATTTGGGTGCCAGCCTTCATAGTAGGGTTTTTACTTGTTGTTGGGTTATCCGTAGTTGTGTTTGTTTCTGGAGCAGTATTTGTGGATTTAGAGAGTACTCGCAGTCGTTGTTCTGGAAGTCCTTTATGCATTTTCAATATTCGTCTTCTGCGACGGTCTTTCTGTCTAGAATTTCAGATTGAAAGTTCAGCTTGACGAGCTGCTCTTTGCAGTTGGTCAGCGATCTATCCACTAGTTCAGTGATGTCGTAGTCTGTTTTAACAGGGCTGGTGTCAACGTAAATGATTACTTTTCATTCTGCTCGTTTGAGTTTTAATACTCCTATTTTTTTATAGTGTATTTCTGGGTTATAGTCCAGGGTGTTCAGCTCTTGGGATGGATACTCATTAGAATATATTGCTTATGAGATTAATAAGGTGATTACGGAATATTTAATGTTAATAACCATGGTGATGTTCAACAGGCTACTTGAAGGAGGTTTTGACATTAATATTCTGGTTTTAGTTTGTTAATATGTTTTAATATTGTCTTTTTATCCGGTTTCTAACAAGAAATGATTATGTGTTAAAAGCCTGGTTACTTTAAGAGGTGATAAGTAATATTTATCCAAATTGGATGTCCTGAGCTCGTTCTTTATATTCACATAGCTGCCTAGTTTAGAGCTAAATTCCTCGACCTTTGAGTCATAGTATTCTATGAAGCGCAATTTTTTTTGTATTAACGTTTCTCCTGGCATGAGTTTTATCTCCTCTAATCGAGTGATTAGATCCCGTAGGTATTGGCTGTAAGTAAGTAACTTTGCACCCTTCGATATTTTTAGGGGAAATCGAGCAAGTTTTTCGTACACTAATTAAAAAGGTGTATATCCTGTCAAAGTATGGATACTTGTGTTGTAGGAGAACGCCGCAAAGGGTGCAAGATGGTCCCAATCTTCGTATTGGTCGGTATAAGTGCGAATAAAATCCACAAGAAGTGCATGGCTATGCTCTAATGCCCCTGTTGTTTGAGGTTGGTATCCCGAGACATTAAGCTAAGTTATTTTTAATAACTGTAGCAAAGCAAAAATAATTTCTGACATAAAGCTGGTCCCTCTGTCTAATAGGATGGCGTTGGGTGCTCCAAACTGGCATATTAAATGTCTAGCAAGAACATCAGCTATGGTTGCTGCCTTTATATTGGCTAAAGGCAGTTTTCCGATGCAGTTAGTCGTAGTTTTCCTACAACATTCGTTATCTGTTGTGCAGTAATTTCTTTCAGCAGAATTCAATAGTTAAGACAAACAAGCCACAGGATGGTCAAAACCATTTCTCTCCTTGCTTAGCATAGCTGCAATGGCATGATCCGAAGCGTCGGTGGTCAAAGTGAAAGTTTGTTCAAAATCTGGAGAAATCAGTATTGATGATTTAATCTAACCCACCCACCCACCCATCTAGAACGCAAAGCTTTGACACAATGACAGCATATCGAAAGCATGCGTGGCGCATGCATAATGTCCAGCTGCCCCGGCTTTTGACCGTCATATGCTGAGCACGTGACAATTCATAAGTTATTCCGCACGACAAGTTTACAATGTGCCAGCGTTATGCTGAATTCATATATTAACGACCGAATATCAGCACGGCTGCAAACACATTGGTAGTATAACTGCAGCGCACGTGACGAGCATGCGTGACCAAAAATTGCTTAGCACGTGCTGCAATTGGGGCAGAACACAAAGCTTTGACACAATAACAGTATATCGAAAGCATGCGTGGCGCATGCATGATGTCCAGCTGTACCAGCTTTTGACCGTCATATGCTGAGCACGTGACAATTTACAAATTATTCCCAGAACGCAAAGCTTTGCCACAATGACAGCATATCGAAAGCATACGTGGCGCACGCATGATGTCCAGCTGCCCCGGCTTTTGACCGTCATATGCTGAGCACGTGACAATTCATAAGTTATTCCGCACGACAAGTTTACAGTGTGCCAGCATTATGCTGAATTCATATATTAGCAATTGAATATCAGCACGGTTGCAAAGACATTGGTAGTATAACTACAGCACACGTGACGAGCACGCGTGACCAAAAATTGCTAAGCACGTGCTGCTATTGGGGTTCCGCATGACAAGTTTACAATGTGCCAGCATTATACTGAATTCGTATGAGTGCCCCAATAGCAGCACGTGCTGAGCAATTTTTGGTCACGCGTGCTCGTCACGTGTGCTGCAGTTATACTACCAATGTGTTTGCAACCGTGCTGATATTCAATCGCTACCCCGATAACAGCACGTGCCAAGCATTATTTGGTCACGCGTGCTCGTCACGCATGCTGCAGTTGTGCCGTCATAGTGCTTGCAACTGGAGGAAATTTAGTAGCCAACATGTGTCTTTTGCACAATGCTGGCATATTGATGGCACGTTTTCTACATCTCTAATAGCAGCACGTGCTAAGCAATTTTTGGTCACGCGTGCTCGTCACGTGTACTGCAGTTATACTACCAATGTGTTTGCAACCGTGTTGATATTCAATCGCTACTATATGAATTCAGCATAATGCTGGCACATTGTAAACTTGTCGTGTGGAATAATTTATAAATTGTCACGTGCTCAGCATATGACGGTCAAAAGCCGGGGCAGCTGGACATCATGCATGCGCCACGCATGCTTTCGATATGCTGTCATTGTGTCAAAGCTTTGCGGGTGGGTAGCGATTGAATATCAGCATGGTTGCAAATATATTTGTAGTACACTGCGTCTCATAACTATTGAACACTTCCCATTTTGCTGAAAATAAATGATAAAAAGGTTTGGGAGAGAATAAAAACTATTCAAAACTCAAAATTATAATAATTTTTTCATTTCAATTCAATATTACAATAATAAAATAATTTTGAATACTGGAAATCACAAAATTATTGAATTTTTACTGTCTCATAACTATAGGACATATTATTATTTTATAACTTTTAATAATTAAGGTTAGGTTGAAATAAATAAAACTTATATATATCATAATTTAGGTTGAAATTTCACAGATTATAATTAATATTTTGTTGGCCCTCCTTTTTTTTGTACGACTTCAAAAATTCTATTTAGCATATTATTTATTAAATTATTTAATATTTTTGAGTCAATTTCGTGCCAAGTCTTAAGAATCATTTCTTTAAGTTCTATAATATTATTATATTGTTGATTTTCAGCATATTATTTTCGCACCATATAAGACCATAAATTTTCTATCGGATTTAGATCCGGAGAACAAGCTGGCCAAGACAAAACTATTATGTCATTTTCAGTAAACCAGTGTTTCAGTGCTTTACTTGAATACACTAATGCATTGTCTTGTTGAAACACTAATTCTGTTGTTTCGTTTTTATTTAAGAATGGCAGAAGATTATTTTTCAGAATTTGAATATATTGTTCTGAATTCATTTTGGTGAATGGAAAAGCTATAGCAACAGTTCCGTTAGCACAGAATGCTCCCCATGCCATAACACTTCCACCCCCAAAATTTCTACGAGAAAAATATTTAGCTTTTTTACGTAGATCTCTCCAATAGCTAAAATTACCGTCTGGTCCATCTAAATTGAACTTTTTTTCATCAGAAAAAATTACCTTGAGCCAGGATAAAAGCTATAATTAGTAATTCTGGTATATAATATCAATACAATATTATTGTAACAGTGTATATTATTCTCACAGATTTCCAGTTCATATTCATATTTAACTTTGCAAAATCTAGTCTGGCTTCTTTGTGGCGGGGTAATAAACGTGGAGCTGCTTTTAATTTTTGTCTTTTTAAATGCGTTGCACTTGCTATTACACGATGAATAGTAAAACGTGAAATATTAAGTTGTAAATCTTTTTTAATTTTGTTTAAACTTGTCATCGAATCACTTGCTGAATTTTTAATCAAACGTTCCATTCGACGAGTAACTTTTTTCTTAGGACCTCCTGTTTTATTTTGCCCATAATTTTCAAGATTTTTCAGAAAATTTGAAACAACATGTCGCGATCTATTTAATTTTATCGCTATTTTTTTAATACTTAAATTGCACTTATGAAATGCCAATATACGCCCTTTCTCGGTTTCTGTTAAATAAGTTCCACGAGGCATAATTTTTTTTCCCATAACCAATCCAAGTCGCTTTAATGATTTATGTACGTATATATTCACACACTAACAGCAAAAGCTATGATGTTGTAATATACAGTTGATTAGTAAATATTCGCGTAAAATTTTTTCGAGTATTTTTAAAATTGCAGTTATGCACATGTACGAAATGTTGTAGGTGGCGCTAAATGCAGTGAATCAAGAATCTAATCTCGTATGATTGAATATATTTTAAAAAATTCTACGCGAATATTTTCACTTTAAGTGTACATTTTTAATTTGAATTAATATAAAGTAAATAACTATCTAATATGATTAGGAAATGATTAGGGTAAGGATTAGAATAAGGTACGATTAGAAAACGATTGCAGTAGATTTATGTAACAATCGAGGGCACCTTTTAAGAAAAGTACATAAATCCAATTTAAGAAAAATATGATTTTTCATAAAACGACACAATTCGTAAAATATTATCATATCCATATACGTAAAGTTATCTATGTTAGATAAAAATCTTATATAATTAAGTATGTTCTATAGTTATGAAACAGTAAAAAATCAACAATTTTATGATTTTCGGTATTTAAAATTATTTAATTATTGTAGTACTGAGTTTACATGAGAAAAATTATCATAATTTTGAGTTTTAAATAGTTTTTATTTTCACTCAAACATTTTTATTATTTATTTCTAGCAAAATGAGGGGTGTTCTATAGATATGAGACGCAATGTATAAGTATGATATGGTGTGCATGATGAATTTGATAGATGTGACTGTTTTTGTTTTCAACGCCTCTTCTGATTCGTTTAACTGGTAAATTTTGTGGTATATTTTCTGTGCCTGAGAAGCTCTGATTGTACGATCTATTTTGCGTGGTTTTAGATGTATGATGCGACATTGCGTTCATTTCCTTTAAAATGTTTCTTTTAGCGTCATGAACCGGAATCGTTTCCAAGTTGCGTTTTGATTTGTTCACCTAAAACATGTTAAAATATTAAAAGCATCAAAAGTCCTAACAATTTATGTCACATTTCTTATTTATTACAATTCGGATAATTTTTTATTTCGAAAATTTCTACATCCAGAAATTAAAGTAAAACAATTTAAGAACTATTTAAATTACAGAAATTTAGATAATTTAACTATAAATATGAAATATATACCATCTAAAAAATTAAGATTTTACAACTAATGATAATTTGTTAACGTATTTGAAAATGTTATAATAAAATGCACAGATAAATGGTATGATGCGTACTCTTCGATCGATACTAAAGATTTGCTGGAAACAATGATGAAAAACGATAATAAATTAGAATTAAAAATATCTTCTGAGAAATGATAATTTTCCTAGATTTTTAAGATTGTAGGAATACATAATACGTTTTATGCATCGGTTAAATGTGATGATAAAATACTCATAACAACAAATTTTTCTGTATGACTAAATAGTCCAAATGCCGTTGGAAGCCCCGACCAACATGGTATTCTAAAACATTTATATTTCATTTCTTCGAATTCAATTAAAGTGTACGTAGTTAATAACGAAGAGCAAAGAAACACACCAAATAAGGAAGAAGAATAACCTGAAAGTGTGAAAAAATCGTTTACTTTAGTGGAGTTTCTTACGACAAGAAAACTATCTTCTTTTTTTGTTTTAATAATATTTTCAATTACACAGACTGATCCGTTAGAGCAAATAACAGTGTTATTTTCTTGCAATATAGATAAACGATATGAACCTTCAACAAGGGTTTTAAACTGTTGGTAATTAGGTAATTGATTAGGTACCGGTCCTCTTACATGTTTTCTCATGAATTTCATAGATTCATCAACGTGTTTTACAACATTCACTTTATAATTCTCAGCTCTTCTATTCGCTGTCTGCTGTAAATGTTGATTGGGCTTTTTACATAACTTTCTGAAATATGTCATGTTATTTTCATATGGGAAAGCTGAAAAAGAATCCAGGCATCCAAATGATCTTACATTGTCTACAAAATGTAACAAACAATGAATATTATAAGATACAAATTCAATGCCATAAACTTCCTTAGCTGTCTTAACAAACGTTTCAATACATTTCTCAGCAAAATCAATTAATTCATTATTATCAGAATAACCTACAAAAATTCGAATTGCTGTATGCAGAAGAAGAAAATGCAAGTATTCAGCAGGGTTAAATAAACCATAAAATATAACAGGACCAATGTACACCAGAATCTGCCGGAGCTCGGTAGCTTTAAATTTATTGTGCTCTTCTGTATTTAAGGGTTTTCGAGAGAAATCATCAGGACTATGTGCTTTAACTTGTTCCAAACGAAGAGATAAAATTTTAATAAGAGAAGATGGCAACTTCGCTGAGTGTGCATATTTACCATCAACCGTTGACTGAAGAATCTTCTCCAATACGCCAAGACACGAAAGGTGCATGTAGTCAAATACCGTTTGTTTTACGAAATTCATAGGAAGTCGACCAATGGAAGATTCTTCTGTTTTATCATGATCTGCGTCGACTCTTAACTCGTATTCTCCATTCGTTCGCTGTGGAAAGTCAATATCAGAAAAAGCCATAGCACCAGCACGAATGGAATGTCCCCTTACCTAACATCTAGAACAAGGGACTTCTGCATTATGTCCGAAATGACCTAAGATAAAAGCACGAGCTGGAGCATCTGCAATAAAACATCTAAGAACAACAGATTTTAATTCATCATTGAAAATAATGCTATTCTGTAGAATTCTTGAACAAACGGCTTTAGAAAATCTACAATACTTGTTGGTTCTTCTGAACCTTTGAAGACACCGATAATTTCAGGAGCAGTTTTTTCAATGTTCGCGATCTTAATTTAAATGGGCCACATCAAAATTTTGCTTAATTTATCCAAGGAAGCCTCATCAGTGCTAAAATCAACATACAAAGTATTAGGAATATCAATTAAAGACATAAATTGAAGAATCCGAATTAATCCCTTTTCAACACTTAAATGTAAATATTCACCTCCAGCGACTTGAACGATAGCGGTAGAATATTGAGGAATATCTAAAATTATTCGAGGATCAACATGAATTTCTGAAAAGCAAGAATGATTTTTAAGCACTTTTAATACAGCTTTTGCCTGTTCATGAGTCATGTTTGTTTCAGAAAATAGAGAAGCCAGTTGTAGTTCTAAAGCCTTTACAGTATCTGAGTCTTCAGCTTCTGACATATTTAAGGATTCTGAATCTGACAAATTTAAAATATCGTTCAAAAGAGAAAAAGAAACAGCTATTTCTGGCTCCATCAACTCATTATGCTGCATTAAGATATCATTATTCAAATCGGACTCTATAGAATCACGATCATCATCAATAAAAAAATCATTTATCGCTGCACTATTTTTATTAACTTTTTCTTGGTGTAAATTTTTAGAATTTGAAAGTAAAACGTCACTACGAGCTGTGAAATGTAAACGATTCATTCGAGCCTTGTACTCTGAAGTACAATCATTCAAAGATTTTCGAGTACGAATCCTACTTAGCCTATACATTTTAAAACAACACTGTCAATATATAAAATTTTAATGAACAAAAAAAGTAGAAATTATTAATTTATGAAAATCAGTAATTTTTTTACATCAATCACACTGAAATTAATATAATTTTTTCAACCGTAGCTACTAGTTCTTCAGTACGTTGTTATTTGTGTAGTAATCACATTTATCAAATTGATTTTATTAAGATAATTATTAATAAAGTAATCCGAGCAATTTTTATTTTTTGAACGGAACTACAAATGAAATGTTTAATTATAATAATTAAAAACAATGGTATAATTTAATAATTACCTTCGTATCATAAAATTACAATTGTAATTTATAACAAAAAATGGATGAATTTTTCTTTACTCACAGCCAGTCAATTGTTATGATAAAAAGATCACAGTACGGTCAAACTTTTTTCAATTGTTGTCCAATAGTGTCCTTAAATCCGCGGAACTTACAAAATCTGAAAAAATAGTTATGTTGTAATATAAATAGTAATAAATACGTAGCTAAATTATAATGAAAATAGCTAAGAGATTAACTTCAAAGCATAAATTATTTTTTAGTCATTTTTAATCATTTTAATATTACATAAATTATTTTCTAGTCATTTTTAATCATTTTAATATTACATAAATTATTTTCTAGTCATTTTTAATAATTGTAATATTATATAAATTATTTTCTAGTCATTTTTAATAATTTATAATGAAAATTATAATTATCATATGAAAAGTATAAAATACAAATTACGTATAAAAAGGAGTGATTACAAATATTAATCTGCGAACAAAGCTATGCTCAATAAATAGAATTATTGCTGGAATTGAATAATTACATTTAGAACAAAGCTACAATTTTCAGGACAATTCTTATTACATAATAACAAAGATAACTATCGTATAATTGGATTCATTGGAAAAGTGATTTATTATTAATAATTTCTCTTACCTGTTTAATAAATAAATTTTGTTAGATAAAATTAAGTAATCGATGACTGGTTTAACACATTTAAATATATTGCTTTATACGCACATTTTACCAACAAAGTTTTTCATGTATCAGCTCTCGGAACAAGTAATCTAATTTACCTCCGAGGAATTACAATGTGTATATATATATATATATATATATATATATATATATGTATATATATATATCACATGTAATATATCTGGTATGTACATAAATTTATGTATTTAGATTTATAGAGAAAGCAAATCTTTAGAGGTTCAACTTGATGAAATTTAATTGAATTTGAATTATTTTTCTAAATGATCAGAAATAACACAATTTGAATAAAGTTTGTGATTGCTAAAACATAAACACTTACTCTGTAACAAAAAAACAGATAAATTTCCCTTCACCCGCAGCCAATTGATGTGGCCAGATCACAGTGCAGCCAAACTTTTTTTAATCGTCAAATGGTGTCTCTAAATCCCCTGGACTTGCTGGCTCTAAACAAAAACAGTTATGTTATAATATTATTATAAATAGTAAAAATATGTAGTTAGATTTTCTATCAAAATAGCTGAGAGATTAACTTGAAAGTAGAAAATGAATTGTAGATATTTTTAAAAATTATAATATTTTATAAATTATTTTCTAGGCATTTTAAAATTTTCTTAATGAAAATTATAATTATCATATCAAAAATATAAAATACAAATAAAAAGAAATGATAAGTATTATTCTACGAACAAAGTTATGTTCAAGAAATAGAATAATTGCTGAAATCAAGTAATTAAATTCAGAAGAAAATAGAAATATTATAAAAAAAAAAATTAGTAATAGAATGAATCATATTACCTTTCGTCAAATGATCTTCTACGTGCAGTTAAAGGATGAACTTTTAGAAGATGAAAGCTCTCCTTGGCAGCGATGAGACTACAACAAAATTGTTTTCCACAAGAGCAATTTCGAACTTAAAGTCAAATGAAAGCTATTAAAAATAATATTTAAATGCTCTTTTTTTCCTAATTAATACAATTATTAATTTAAAATTTGTATTAATTAATACCATTTAAACCATAAAAAAAATAATTCAAAGTCAAATAAACAATATTAGTGATAAATAAAAAAATGCAATTATTTATAACTAATAAAAAATAGAAACTATAAATAATAGAATATAGCTATTTATAACTACGTATTAGATAAAACTAAAATAAACATAACATTTTAATTAAAACTGTAATTAACACCAAATTTTGTAATAAAATAAATAAATAGTACTAGTAATAAATACAGAACTGTTAATAAATAAGTATTAGTAATACAAAAATGTTAATAACTATCAGTAATCAATACAAAACTGTTAATAACTAAGTACTAGTTAAGAGTGAAATTAACACAAAATTTGTTAATAAAAAAAAAGAGTAAAATTAGTAATAAAAAAAAATGTTAATAACTAACTAGGAGAGTATCACACCTCCGAATCACGGATTTTGCTCAAACTTCGGGATAAGTTTTCAGATGATAAAATATGGAAAAAGCTAAAGTTATAGTCATAAATATTTAATATTTCCCTAGTTACAGGCAATTAAAGAAAATCACTAAAAAAGTTACTAGATTTTTAAACGCATATAGTTCTTTAGCGTCGATAGCTACAAGCTTGAAACTTGTTTTTAAATTAAAGCTGAGCTCAAATCCTTTCGAATTAGTAGTTATAGCAAGTAAAAATATTATTTTTTCCCAAAGTTAGAGCGTGATAAACATTGGACCTGATTTTTCTTTTAAAAACATTAATTAATAATAAAAGCTGAAATTAGGTCCAATCCTCATTACGCTCTAACTTTGGGAAAAAATAATATTTTTACTTGCTATAACTACTAATTCGAAAGGATTTGAGCTCAGCTTTAATTTAAAAAAAAGTTTCAAGCTTGTAGCTATTAATGCTAAAGAACTATATGCGTTTAAAAATCTAGTAACTTTTTTAGTGATTTTTTTTAATTGTCTGTAACTAAGTAAATATTGAGTGAGTATTTATGACTATAACTTTAGCTTTTTCCATATTTTATCATCTGAAAACTTATCCCGAAGTTTGAGCAAAATCCGTGATCCGGAGGTGTGACACTCTCCTAGTAAGTATTCGTTAAAACTTTAATTGAAACAATATTTTGTAATTAAATAAATGAATAATATCAGTAATAAACACAAAAACTATTATTTGATGAATGAAATGTTAATTAACATTTTGACGGATTATTGAGTTTATATTAATTATACATAATAATGTCATAAATTTGTAAATAACAAATAGTTTTTTATAACAATATAGAAATAATTATATAGATTAATTATAGAAATAATAACTAACAAATAAATATAAATATAGTAATATCTTTTTTTTAATATTAAATTCGTCACGAAATTCCTCAAATCTTTTTTTTTTTTGCAAATGACAGAATTTTCCTGTAAATAAATAATTTAATAAAAATAATAACATCATTATTATATTTCAATATAAACAATATATATAATTTAATAAAATTCAATTTTCCATTTAATCATAAAAATAAATAAATAATTATAACATGACATAACATTAATAAGAAAACAATTTTGATTATTAGATTTAAAATTTTTAAATAAAATTATTAATAAATTGAAACATTTTTTGAACCCAGAACGCAAAGCTTTGATACAATGACAGCATATCGGAAGCATGTGTGGTGCATGCATGATGTCCAGTTGCCCCGGCTTTTGACCATCATATGCTGAGCACGTGACAATGTATAAATTATTCCGCACGACAAGTTTACAATGTGCCAGCATTATGCTGAATTCATATATTAGCGATTGAATATCAACACGGTTGCAAACACATTGGTAGTATAACTGCAGTACACGTGACGAGCACGCGTGACCAAAAATTGCTTAGCACGTGCTGCTATTAGGGAAGTTCATACTAAATTGACAATATGCCAACAGATTGACAGCAGTGCCAAGATTTTCAGGTTGGCATTTTGTTGGTATTTTGTTGGCTTTTTGGTGGCACATATACACCCCCGATAACAGCACGTGCCAAGCATTATTTGGTCATGCGTGCTCGTCACGCATGCTGCAGTTGTGCCGTCACAGTGCTTGCAACTGGAGGAAATTTAGTAGCCAACATGTGTCTTTTGCACAATGCTGGCATATTGATGGCACGTTTTCTACATTTTTTGAGCACGAGCACGATCTCGTCACATTGACCGAAAATTGACATCAAAACGACGTTGTACGAACGTGACACGCATGCCGCATGGATGTCGTCATTATGCTGTCATCGTGCGTAGGTAATGTTATCTGGGACACCAATTGAATTCGACAAAATGCTGGCATTTCGGAAGCATGAGTGCTATTTGATTTTTAGATCTTGTTCGTGATGTTATAATGACGGTAGAAAGACGGTACACGTGCCTAGCACGCGAGCGCTTTTCGTCGCCAGCACGTGCTGTTATCTGGGAATGTTATTTCAGCGTCTAAAAGCTATGGTCTTGAGTTTCTCTCCATTTAAACTCCTGTTCTTTTTTTTAATGAATTGGCCGAGCGATCTAAGAGAGATCTTTTATGGATCATCGGTAATATCCTACCAGTCCTAAGAATTGCCGGATGTTCTTAGGAGTTTTTGGCGTTGAAAAGTCCTGTACTGCCTTAATTTTTCCTGGATCGGGTTCGATTTCTTTTTCACTGATTACATGTCCTAGAAAGGTTACCTCTTTTCGCAAGAACTCCACCTTTTCTGGTTGTAGCACTAAATTGGTGGCTCGTAGTCGGTCGAAAAACTTCCGGGTTTTCCTGTTATGTTCGTGCAAGTCTTTTAAGTAAATTATGGTGTCGTCTAAGTACACCAACATGTTAGTATTCTGCAAGCCTAGAAATATTTTGTCGACGAGCCTTTGGAAGGTTGCGGGAGCCCCTTTTAAGCCTTTTGGGTGCCGAGTGTACTGATAGTGCCCATTAGGTGTAGTGAAAGCACTCTTTCAGCGGTCTTTTTCATGCAATGGCAATTGCTGGTATCCGTGAGCTAGGTCAAATATAGAATAGTAGACTGGACCTCCTAATTGGTTCAAAATGACGGTAATATTCGGCGAAGGGTAAGCATCGCCGATTGTTTTCTTGTTTAAATTACGAAAGTCAATCACTATATGTTACCGAGGGTTTCCATACTTGTCAGGCTTCCTTAGCACAATGGCAACAGGGTTGTTTGAGGATGATCAGGATGGTTCGATGACTCTGTCCTTGAACTTCTCGGCTACCTCGTCCTTTGTTACCTGCTTATGAATTGGAGGGTGTCTATATTGCTTGGTGTTGATGGGTATATCGTCCGTAGTAGGACTTCGATGTTCCGTGAGAGGGATAACGGATTTATTGGTAGCAGAAATACGTCATTATAATCCATTAGCGAATCCTCAATGTGTTTTCTTTCTTCAAAATTCAAATGATTCATGGTCATGGTGTTCTGGAGCTTACAAAAGCTTCGGTAAGGATCGGTTAGTTGAACTTTCTCTTCATCTGAGGCAAAATCTGAATAGAAATAGGGATGCACGTACTCAAATGGTATTATTTCCTGAGGATTTATGCTTATACAAGCCTCTTATTCACTAGTGTTGATGACCATGACCCTACACACTCCATCATCATTTGTTACTATTCCTTCTCCGACTATTACTTTATTATTATTTATGTCGGTCTTAGGCAAATATCCCTTCTTTAGAGAAGTTTTATGGAACTTAATTCCTAGAATCTATCTGCTCTGTTTTAGAATGCAGTAAGTTGTATACTCTTCCCCTATCTGCCAACCTGACTGTTCATCGTTGTTATCGTTGAACTCTCTTGAGCTGCTTGGTCAGAGTATACTAAATGACTTATTTCTTGGTCAATAAAAGGTATAGAGTGCACTGCATCTCCAGATATCATAGGTGCGTGGTTGTAGTAGGAAATTACAGCCTTTTCCTACTTCAAGTATCTTCGTCCTATCGATCCATCTTGTTCGATGGGAAAGGTCTGATCCACTATGTGGAACCTTACAGGTCGTTTACGTAATGTAAGTAAAGTGGTTTCGTACGTCTTCATACAATCGCTAGTTATTTCACTGAGCTCGGTACTTCTAGTAAATGTCATCCACGGGCTTTTGCCTTCGGGAACGTAAAGTCTGATGACTGCGTTTTCGTTCATCTCGCCATCGTTGTCAATAAGTCCTCTAAACGTGGACACCCAGATGCTGACTCGCTTATTAGTATTACAGTCTGATGTTTTGCTGAATCGGTTGACTCCCCTGGTTTATTCTTACTGTCGGTGTTCAATCCTGAACCAGAGGTTATTGGCTCACCGTCTCTCAGTTGCGACAAGCCAGCAGCCAGTTCAAAGCTGGCTGGTAAGTACGATTATCACGTCTTTTTTACGCCCCATTGTAGTTATTCGAGGTCCTGTATGAGTTGAATTGGTTCTGGTTAAAAGTTTTTCTTCCAGGGTAACTAGGGATCTGCATGCGGTCTTTTTGCTCATAGGAACTGAATGATATGGGGTCTTGAGTAAATATTCCTTGTTGATGGACTATCTGAGGACGCAGGTTATTATACAAAGGTTGTCTATAATTTTCAGGCTGCTGGCTGCTAGCAATATGCGCTGGTGGCGCTTGTTGATTTGGTAGGTTATAGTTAACCTGTTGAGATCTGGGTTGGAAATTAGATGGCGCCGCTGCCAGTACTTTGCTAGTCGAGGGCAGATGGATGTAGCCCATGTCGAACGGTCTTGTTGGCCCTAGAGTCCAATTATTGTTGTTATTTCTGGGTCTCAAGTTGTTTACCGTCGATAATTTAGTTCTTTCTTAATTGGGTTGACGTGCTTCTAAGCAATGCTTGCCCATGGAATTTATATCTCAGATCTGGCAAGATTTTTGCCTCTATGCGTGTCTCTATCTGGACAGCATCCAGATATAGCATCTTATAAGCGTCTTGCAGTGTTGCAGGATTACACCCGTCCCGCTGGTAATTCCTGGATGAAAATATCCTTGGCCACATTTTCCAATGGCTTGATCATTTGAGTTAATGTATCCGGTGTACTCCCGGGTATGTCGTTGGTAAGAGCGCTGTTCGTTCCACATAATAGGCTATTCAATCTATCGTAGAAATCTCCCACGGTCTCTCCCTGTTTTATACTCATGTTGTTAATCTTGGTTGTATAATAAGTATAAGTCTTTCCAGGTGTGAACCTGGTTTTTAAGTGGTTGACTAAATCGATTATTGTCGTGAATAAATGACCGTACGTACAGTCTCAAGAATTTCCTCAAAGTTTTGTTAATACTGCTTTCGCGTATTGTCCTTCGTTACCCGCGGGCACGTACTCCTTCCCATAACGGATGTCCTGTATAAAATCCTTTAGGGTCATATTATGCCCGTCGAAACTTCGCAGGCCTTGTAAGGCTCTATGCAAGGCAAAACTACTCGCCATAGCACTCATCATCTGAATTGATTGTTCTGCTCTTGCAGCTTCCTGAGTTGCTGTTTCTGATAGACTCATGTTCTAATGTTTCTAATCTAGTAGTTTTCTCTTTTTTTTTCTCTTTAGTATATTTTACTATTGTCTAAAATTTCTCAAACCTTCTTTTATTCTATCTTGTACAATAATCTCGGATTACTATTGAACAAAATGAAATGATAAAAAAAAAATTAGCGATAAAATAAAGAATAAATCAAGTAAATTATACCTAGATCGATGATTACCAGAAGATAAAATGGTTGAGTTGGAGTATAAGCCTCGAGCTTCCATGACGCATAGCTAAAATAAGTAATAATTTTGTTAGTAAACTTAAGTTCTCTATGGTGTATTATTGAACTTGGTGATTGCTATCACACATAATAAAATAAATTTATTAAAAATTTGCAGCACTAAGTTAATTGAAATGAAGAGCCTAAAACAAAAACAGAATTTACTATTTATTAAGAAAAATTTATTATTTTTTTGTTTTATACAAATTCCTCATTTGAGTTCAATACCGTCATTTGTCGCATACTCTGTGTTCGTTTGACAATTTCATTTACCCTAATTAGACATACTCAGCGAGCTACTGGAGCGGAGAATTTCATTTTCCATGACCGGTAAGAGTCTGACGCTCTCAAACGCCGGCACAAGTCTATGAAGAATTTCTGGTTAGCAGTTCGAACGTTACTTGGTACTGAACTATGTTTACTCGATGATCATTGGCTAGCAATAATCATTATCTGAACTACTAGAGAAAAAAAGGGGTTAACACCTGAAGAATTCTAAAGGCATGATTACAAGATTTCACTTGGAGATAGTAGTATTAAATTGGTTCGGCCATATTTTACCAGCATATGACCAAAAATAAGCTAAAAGTGTTCGTGGAGAATATATCACTATTAGGGTGCAGACATTTGGTATTATAACACCCTGAAGCCCCGAGGAAGAATTCGCATAATTAGGCGCCTTATAGTGCGACTTAAACCAATAGATGTAGGTACTACTTACACAAAGATATAAGAACCCTAGTCTTATTGATAAAGGAAAATAAGAAAATTGGCAACAAAAGCAATGATTTTGATTCTAGTCTTAGTTAAGGATTAATGAAGAGTGTTTTATTTAATTTTTGGCTTAAAGTTATGGAATCAGCTTTATTTATCCCGAGAGGTGATTAACTTTTCTTAGAGTACAAGATCTTCAATAGGAAGTAGTTTAGAATTTTTAGCATCGTACCTGTTAAAAGAAACATTGCTCCAAGATACACTGCATTTGATAATAGCTTCCCCTTAGAGATTCAAGCTATACCTGCAGGCAAAGAGTTCCTTAAACGCCCAAAAGAGATGCAAGATAAGAATTTCATAGCGATTAACGGATATTTGTTAAAACTATACTTAGACGGAGATGGAATATTGACCTTGAAGGAACGCAAGAATATTCATTTCAAACGTCCTTTTAAAGTCATACTTGAGATCTTGCTGAAACACAGACTGTTTAAATACTTAAATAGTGTATAAACTTGGTAACCTTGTGCCTAAAAGAAATACATGTACTCCAAGGTACCCAATAATTTTAGTTGATAATTTTTCCTTAGATATTCGTAGGTCACATAGTTTCAGCCTCGACATCAGGTTTATATTGTCATAGTGAGTTCAAAATGATATAATAAATTCAACGTCCGTAGTGGCAGAAAATAGATGATTGAGCATTGTTCTTAATGATAGTTATTTCAATGAACAATAGACCGGCAAAAATCTAAAGAAAAAGGAGAAGGAATGGGCCCAAAGTTGCATGTGCAAGAAGTTGACAATAAACTAATTTGTTGGGCTATTTAGTTTCATAGAGAACAAGAGAAATATTATTTGCTTTATTACATGTGTTCCGGGTAATTTAATTTGAAAAAGAATTAGCAACTCTTCCCAGTCATTTTGGGAATGGCTCGGAAGTAAAGCACTCCTTTTACAAAGGGCAAGAATTCATTTAAAGAGTAATTATATCAGTGGTTGAAACACTTACTAAATTAGAATGTTCATACCTTGTTAGGAACTTTTCGAACAAGTACGGTCAGTACAACCCCATCCCAAATGAAGTTTTATTTTTATAGTCCCGTATTCCGCACAAGTAGAAATGATCGTGACTCTAACAAAGAAATAATATCCTTACTAGTAAAAGGAGGAAAAGAAATTACAAACAGAGTAATTCCTATCCTCAATATAGAATCACTTGCAACCGACATCTATACCCCTAAGATTTTCATCCCTTCACAAGTAAATTGATTGACTTCATATTATACGTATAGAACTGCTGTAATCAGAATTATTTCAGAATAGCAACAATCCTCAAACACCCTCGTGGTTTTACTGTGATATAACAGTAGCAAAAGTGACATTGAAAAAATGTCGGCAATAAAGAATTCACTTCAAGTAGAAAAGAAACAGAATTTAAATAGTTATTGGTAGTCACCGATAGATATGCTGTAGAGTTAACAGAATTTCTCTATTTTTTTTTATAGATACTCGGGGTAACATTAGTCGAATCACAAATGCTAGTGAAGTAACATTTATCGAAGATGTATAACTAATTGTCAAATAAAATAAAATGTTCAAGAGTAAAACAATAAAAGGAAAATCGCATAGACCAGTTTCGTCCAAGAATTATTAAAAATTTCATTCAATAATGCTCGTTCAGTAACTTGTCTTAAGGTGGTAGCCTGAATTGCAAAAAATTGCTGATCGCGGGAGCGATTTATAATCGTACTGAGTAGAAATAGTAAGTCATAAACCAAGCAGGCTGCTCGGCAACAAAACTGATTAAACCAGACTTGAAAGCGAAAGTTCATATTTGAAATCGTATGAAAACACAGGAAAATTATCAGGACATTTTCATTTTGTGCAGCCCCCTTACTGAGATTGTTGTAGTCCGCGACAACTTTTAAGCAGCAACATGATAGAGAACGAAAAAATTTTGAAAGAAAATGATAACATTACTGCGATTTTTTTTACAATTTTTTTTGCTTGAGATATTCATACTTAAAGAGTGTTTAGTAGATGATAAGAAAAATAATAGTCTCCAGTTTTCCTTAAGATAAAACCAATTTATTAAACTTGTATAACATTAATATAAACGATCAGCGAGAGCGCACAAAAAAGAGGAGACACATGGTCAACGCTAACAGTAGTCTGTTTCATAAGACCTTACTCATACAAAAACTGAAGCCAACTATAAGTAGCGCCAACTATCTTACATTTCATCTAATAATTTGAAAATTTATTTTGTTGTAAAATTAGGCAATTTTCAAGTTAAAATTACATATTTTCCGCCCACCTGGTTAGTCATGACGATAAATAGAAACCATTGCATGTAATTAAATTAAAATAAAAAGAAAAAAAACGCTTGAACAATTACAATTTTTCTTGTTTGATAACAATAATTAAATTGAATCTCATTGTACAAAAATTAAGATATATACCCTCTTTTTTCGCAGTTAATTGTATAACAAGATCTTTCTTTTCATTAAGATTATAGTAGTTTAACCGTTAACACAAGTAATTTATAATTAAGAAATGGTATTTCAAATAAGAAAGCTATAATATTTTAACGCAAAATTAATCACCGAAATACAATAAAACAAAAATGAAATTAAATCAATTAAAATTAGTTTCCAACAAAATTAATTTAACTAGAGGTCGTTTTAACGTAGTAGCTGCAGTCTTGACAGTATCAACTCTAGTTATTCCATCAGCTCCAGGATGCATAGCTATTATTCTACCAAGTGGCCATTTTGAGGGTAAAGATAATTTATTGCAAATCAAAACCATATCTCCTACTGCAATATTTCGCGAAGACTGAAACCAGCGCTTCCGTTCTTGTAATGTTGACAGGTATTCTGTGCCATCTTGACCAAAACATTTATAGCATTTGAAACAGCATCAACCAGCTTTTGCCTGCAGGTACTTTAGCATCAGTAATATTTGACTGAGACACTATGAATGAGGATCTTTGAATAAGAAAATGAGCTGGTGTTAAAGGTTGCAAATCTGTAGGGTCGTCAGAAAGAGGTACAAGAGGATGTGAGTTGAGGCAAGCCTTGACTTGGCATAAGAGTATGTTAATTTCGGAGTATGTAAGTATATTATTACCAATGACTCTCCTAAGATGGTGCTTTGTAGACTTAACTGCAGCCTCCCAGATTTCTTTGAAATGAGGTGCAGCAAGCGGATTATAATGCCAAGTAGTTCCATGTTAAGAGTCAGCTGTATACCGACACAGTTACCTGTTTTACCGAATCTATTTAAAATTTATTTTTTATGGAAACTAATAGCTTCAGGCAGAAATAAAGAGATGGTTTCGATTCGTGTAATAGAAAGCAATATTTTCTCTGATAAGAATAATTTAATTTCACCGCTTTATTTTCAAGAAAAGTTAAAATAACTTGAAAATCCCATTATTTGACACTAATTTCTAATTTTTTAAGTTATTCTAACTTTTCTTAAAAACGAAGCAATAAAATTAATTCATACTAATCAAAGAAAATATTATATTTTATTAAACACATCGAAACCATCTCTTTATTTTTGCCTCTTGTTGCTGATTTTGGGAAAAAAGTCAATTTTTTAATTAGAAAAGGACAGAGATACAGCGGACTCTTAAGCCAGAGTGCAAGTTATCTGCTTTATTTCTGAGAAAGCTTCAGTTATCACTTTAAGGCCCCTTAAAATTCTTAAAAACAACAAACCAACACAAAATTTAATTATTTTAGCTTTATTAACTAAATTTTTGAAAATTTAAACCTTCAAAACTATTTCCTAAATTATATAAAAATTTTGACAATAAAATTTGTCACTTTAAGGCCCCTTAAAATTCTTAAAAACAACAAACCGACACAAAATTTAATTATTTCAGCTTTATTAACTGAATTTTTGAGAATTTAAACCTACAAAATTATTCCCTAAATTTTATAAAAATTTTGACACTAAAATTTGTCACTTTAAGGCCCCTTAAAATTCTTAAAAACAACAAACCTACACAAAATTTAATTATTTTAGCTTTATGGACTAAATTTTTGAAAATTAAAACCTACAAAATTATTCACTAAATTTTATAAAAATTTTGACAATAAAATTTGTCACTCTAAGGCTCCTTAAAATTCTTAAAAACAACAAACCTACACAAAATTTAATTATTTTAGCTTTATTAACTAAATTTTTGAAAATTTAAACCTACAAAATTATTTCCTGAATTTTATAAAAATTTTGACACTAAAATTTGTCACTTTAAGGCCCCTTAAAATTCTTAAAAATAACAAACCTACACAAAATTTAATTATTTTAGCTTTATGGACTAAATTTTTGAAAATTAAAACCTACAAAATTATTCACTAAATTTTATAAAAATTTTGACAATAAAATTTGTCACTCTAAGGCTCCTTAAAATTCTTAAAAACAACAAACCTACACGAAATTTAATTATTTTAGCTTTATTAACTAAATTTTTGAAAATTTAAACCTACATAATTATTTCCTAAATTTTATAAAAATTTTGACAATAAAATTTTTCACTTTAAGACCCCTTTAAAATTCTTAAAAACAACAAATACTTTAAAAATCTTCAATATTCCCCTTAAAACTATTGAAAATTTATTTTAATCAATAAAATAATTTTAACTGAATAATTTTGATGATTTAAATCTACACAAAATGCTCTAAAAAATTTTCAATATTCCCCTTAGAACTATTGAAGATTTATCTTAATCAATAAAATAATTTTAACTAAATAACTTTGATGATTTAAATCTACACAAAATGCTTTAAAAATCTTCAATATTCCCCTTAAAACTATTGAAAATTTATCTTAATCAATAAAATAATTATAACTAAATAATTTTAATGATTTAAATCTACACAAAATGCTCTAAAAATCTTCGATATTCCCCTTAAAACTATTGAAGATTTATTTTAATCAATAAAATGAGTTTAACTAAATAATTTTGATGATTTCAATCTCCACAAAGTGCTTTAAAAATTTTCAATTATTCCTCTTAAAACTATTGAAGATTTATCTTAATCGATAAAATAATTTTAACTAAATAATTTTAATGATTTAAATCTACACAAAATGCTCTAAAAAATCTTCAAATATTCCCCTTAAAACTATTGAAGATTTATCTTAATCAATAAAATAATTTTAACTAAATAATTTTGATGATTTAAATCTACACAAAATGCTCTAAAAAATTTTTAATATTTCCCTCAAAACTAATGAAGATTTATCTTAATCAATAAAATAATTTTAACTGAATAATTTTGATGATTTAAATCTACATAAAATGCTCTAAAAATCTTCAATATTGCCTCTAAAACTATTGAAGATTTATCTTAATCAATAAAATAATTTTAACTAAATAATTTTGATGATTTAAATCTACACAAAATGCTCTAAAAATCTTAAATATTCCCCTTCAAACTATTGAAAATTTATTTTAATCAAAAAAATAATTTTAACTAAATAATTTTGATAATTTAAATCTACACAAAATGCTTTAAAAATTTTCAATTATTCCTCTTAAAACTATTGAAGATTTATCTTAATCAATAAAATAATTTTAACTGAATAATTTTGATGATTTAAATCTACACAAAATGCTCTAAAAAAATCTTCAATATACCACTTAAAAAAAAATTTCCTTTAAAAAATCTTTTTCCTATAAATATAATGAATTAACCTTTTAAAAATGCTATAATTCATTAACTTTATTTATTAATAAATATTTATATATTATTCATATTATTAATCCTAATACCTTTAAAAATTCTATTTCTTTTATTAAAAATTTAATATATATATTTATATATATATATATATATATATATATATATATATATATATATATATATATATATATATATATATATATAAAATATTTTAATAATTATATAATAAATGATTAATATTAATATAAATTATTAATAATTTTTTTATTTTCAAACAAATTTGAAAATTAATAATATTAATAAAATTTATAAAATATTCAATTACTAATATATATATTTGTTCTTAACTTTATAAGAGTTTAAATATATTAAAATATTTATTTATAATTGAATATTTAATATTATGATTCATAATCTTATAAAATTTAAAATCAATTTATTAAAAAACAACATATATTAAGTATTTTTCTAAGTTTTTTATTTTAGATAATTATTTATTATTAACAAATTTATTATTTATAATTGAATTATTATAAAATTTCTTTTAATCAATAAAATAATTATAACTAAATAATTTTGATGATTTAAATCTACACAAAATGCTCTAAAAATCTTCGATATTCCCCTTAAAACTATTGAAGATTTATCTTAATCAATAAAATAATTTTAACTAAATAATTTTAATGATTTAAATCGACACAAAATACTCTGAAAAATCTTCAATATTCCCCATAGAAAAAAAAAATTCCTTTAAAAAATCTTTTCCTATAAATTTAATAAATTAACCTTTCAAAAATGCTGCAAATCATTAATTTTATTTATTAATAAATATTTATATATTATTCATATTATTAATTCCAATACCTTTAAAATTCTATTTCTTCTTATTAGAAATTTAATATATATACATATATATATATATATATATATATATATATATATATATATATATATATATATATATATATATATATATATATATATATATATATATATATATATATATATAAATAATTTAATAATTATATAATAAATAATTAATATTAATATAAATTATTAAATAATTTTTTATTTTAAACAAATTCAAAAATTAATAATATTAATAAAATTTATAGAATATTTAATTACTAATATATATTTGTTCTTAAATTTATAAGACTCTAAATATATTTAAATATTTATATATAATTAAATATTTAATATTATAATTTATAATTTTATAAAATTTAAAATCAATTTATTAAAAAACAACATATATTAAGTTTTTTTCTAAATTTTTTATTTTGCATAATTATTTATTATTAACAAATTTATTATTCATAATTAAATTATTATAAAAGTTCTTTTAATCAATAAAATAATTTTGACTAAATAATTTTGATGATTTAAATCTACACAAAATGCTTTAAAAATCTTCAATATTCCCCTTAAAACTATTGAAGATTTATCTTAATCAATAAAATAATTTTAACCTAATAATTTTGATGATTTAAATCTACACAAAATGCTCTAAAAATCTTTAATATTTCCCTTAAAACTGTTGAAAATTTATTTTAATCAATAAAATAATTTTAACTAAATAATTTTGATAATTTGAATCTACACAAAATGCTTTAAAAATTTTCAATTATTCCTCTTAAAACTATTGAAGATTTATCTTAATCAATAAAATAATTTTAACTAAATAATTTTGATGATTTAAATCTACACAAAATGCTCTAAAAAAATCTTCAATATACCCCTTAAACAAAAAATTTCCTTTAAAAAATCTTTTTTCCTATAAATTTAATAACTTAACCTTTTAAAAATGCTATAATTCATTAATTTCATTTCTTAATAAGTATTTATATATTGTTCATATTATTAATCCTAATACCTTTAAAAATTCTATTTCTTTTTATTAAAAAATTAATATATATATATATATATATATATATATATATACATATATATAAATAATTTAATAATTATATAATAAATAATTAATAATAATATAAATTATTAATAATTTTTTATTATTGAACAAATTCAAAAATTAATAATATTAATAAAATTTATAAAATATTTAATTACTAATATATATTTGTTCTCAAATTTATAAGATTGCAAATATATTAAAATATTTATATATAATTAAATATTTAATATTATAATTTATAATCTTATAAAATTTAAAATCAATTTATTAAAAAACAGCATATATTAAGAAGGGGCCGAACTAGCTGTCTTTGTCTAATAACGTTTTTCATCATTTATGTAAACACTATCCGGTATAACAAGAAAAAAATAGCAGCCCCCGCTAGATATTAGTATAATTAGTAAATTTTGTAATAACAACCAAATTTTTTACCGCATAGTTTTTGACTAATTAGAGACCTACTAGCAATCTAGAATATAACCTATCTTTTTTTGGTAGGTCTCTAATTATTCAAAAACTACGCAGTGAAAAAATTTGGTTGTTATTACAAAATTTACTTATTATACTAATATCTAGCGGGGGCTTCTATTTTTTTCTTGTTATACCGGATAGTGTTTAAATAAATGATGAAAAACGCTATTAGACAAAGACAGATAGTTTGGCCCCTTCTTAAGTATTTTTCTAAGTTTTTTATTTTAGATAATTATTTATTATTAACAAATTTATTATTTATAATTGAATTATTATAAAATTTCTTTTAATCAATAAAATAATTATAACTAAATAATTTTGATGATTTAAATCTACACAAAATGCTCTAAAAATCTTCGATATTCCCCTTAAAACTATTGAAGATTTATCTTAATCAATAAAATAATTTTAACTAAATAATTTTAATGATTTAAATCGACACAAAATACTCTGAAAAATCTTCAATATTCCCCATAGAAAAAAAAATTCCTTTAAAAAATCTTTTCCTATAAATTTAATAAATTAACCTTTCAAAAATGCTGCAAATCATTAATTTTATTTATTAATAAATATTTATATATTATTCATATTATTAATTCCAATACCTTTAAAAATTCTATTTCTTCTTATTAAAAATTTAATATATATACATATATATATATATATATATATATATATATATATATATATATATATATATAATTTAATAATTATATAATAAATAATTAATATTAATATAAATTATTAAATAATTTTTATTTTTAAACAAATTCAAAAATTAATAATATTAATAAAATTTATAGAATATTTAATTACTAATATATATTTGTTCTTAAATTTATAAGACTCTAAATATATTTAAATATTTATATATAATTAAATATTTAATATTATAATTTATAATTTTATAAAATTTAAAATCAATTTATTAAAAACAACATATATTAAGTTTTTTCTAAATTTTTATTTTGCATAATTATTTATTATTAACAAATTTATTATTCATAATTAAATTATTATAAAAGTTCTTTTAATCAATAAAATAATTTTGACTAAATAATTTTGATGATTTAAATCTACACAAAATGCTTTAAAAATCTTCAATATTCCCCTTAAAACTATTGAAGATTTATCTTAATCAATAAAATAATTTTAACCTAATAATTTTGATGATTTAAATCTACACAAAATGCTCTAAAAATCTTTAATATTTCCTTAAAACTGTTGAAAATTTATTTTAATCAATAAAATAATTTTAACTAAATAATTTTGATAATTTGAATCTACACAAAATGCTTTAAAAATTTTCAATTATTCCTCTTAAAACTATTGAAGATTTATCTTAATCAATAAAATAATTTTAACTAAATAATTTTGATGATTTAAATCTACACAAAATGCTCTAAAAAATCTTCAATATACCCTTTAAACAAAAAATTTCCTTTAAAAATCTTTTTTCCTATAAATTTAATAACTTAACCTTTTAAAATGCTATAATTCATTAATTTCATTTCTTAATAAGTATTTATATATTGTTCATATTATTAATCCTAATACCTTTAAAAATTCTATTTCTTTTTATTAAAAATTAATATATATATATATATATATATATATATATATATATATATATAAATAATTTAATAATTATATAATAAATAATTAATAATAATATAAATTATTAATAATTTTTATTATTGAACAAATTCAAAATTAATAATATTAATAAAATTTATAAAATATTTAATTACTAATATATATTTGTTCTCAAATTTATAAGATTGCAAATATATTAAAATATTTATATATAATTAAATATTTAATATTATAATTTATAATCTTATAAAATTTAAAATCAATTTATTAAAAAACAGCATATATTAAGAAGGGGCCGAACTAGCTGTCTTTGTCTAATAACGTTTTTCATCATTTATGTAAACACTATCCGGTATAACAAGAAAAAAATAGCAGCCCCCGCTAGATATTAGTATAATTAGTAAATTTTGTAATAACAACCAAATTTTTACCGCATAGTTTTTGACTAATTAGAGACCTACTAGCAATCTAGAATATAACCTATCTTTTTTGGTAGGTCTCTAATTATTCAAAACTACGCAGTGAAAAAATTTGGTTGTTATTACAAAATTTACTTATTATACTAATATCTAGCGGGGGCTTCTATTTTTTTCTTGTTATACCGGATAGTGTTTAAATAAATGATGAAAAACGCTATTAGACAAAGACAGATAGTTTGGCCCCTTCTTAAGTATTTTTCTAAGTTTTTTATTTTAGATAATTATTTATTATTAACAAATTTATTATTTATAATTGAATTATTATAAAATTTCTTTTAATCAATAAAATAATTATAACTAAATAATTTTGATGATTTAAATCTACACAAAATGCTCTAAAAATCTTCGATATTCCCCTTAAAACTATTGAAGATTTATCTTAATCAATAAAATAATTTTAACTAAATAATTTTAATGATTTAAATCGACACAAAATACTCTGAAAAATCTTCAATATTCCCCATAGAAAAAAAAATTCCTTTAAAAAATCTTTTCCTATAAATTTAATAAATTAACCTTTCAAAAATGCTGCAAATCATTAATTTTATTTATTAATAAATATTTATATATTATTCATATTATTAATTCCAATACCTTTAAAAATTCTATTTCTTCTTATTAAAATTTAATATATATACATATATATATATATATATATATATATATATATATATATATATATATATATATAAATAATTTAATAATTATATAATAAATAATTAATATTAATATAAATTATTAAATAATTTTTTTATTTTTAAACAAATTCAAAAATTAATAATATTAATAAAATTTATAGAATATTTAATTACTAATATATATTTGTTCTTAAATTTATAAGACTCTAAATATATTTAAATATTTATATATAATTAAATATTTAATATTATAATTTATAATTTTATAAAATTTAAAATCAATTTATTAAAAACAACATATATTAAGTTTTTTCTAAATTTTTTATTTTGCATAATTATTTATTATTAACAAATTTATTATTCATAATTAAATTATTATAAAAGTTCTTTTAATCAATAAAATAATTTTGACTAAATAATTTTGATGATTTAAATCTACACAAAATGCTTTAAAAATCTTCAATATTCCCCTTAAAACTATTGAAGATTTATCTTAATCAATAAAATAATTTTAACCTAATAATTTTGATGATTTAAATCTACACAAAATGCTCTAAAAATCTTTAATATTTCCCTTAAAACTGTTGAAAATTTATTTTAATCAATAAAATAATTTTAACTAAATAATTTTGAAGATTTAAATCTACACAAAACGCTTTAAAAATCTCCAATTATTTCTCTTAAAACTATTGAAGATTTATCTTAATCAATAAAATAATTTTAATTAAATAATTTTGATGATTTAAATCTACACAAAGTGCTTTAAAAATACTCTATATACTAAAACTACTAAATTTTTCTTTTTAATTAAATAATTTTTAATTATAAAATTAGATTAGATTAGATTAGATATTGTTTATTTTGTATTATAATTACAAAAAAGCGTGAAAATTACAAATAAAGTTGAAAAAATACATAAAAATACTTTAAATAGCCTTGCACATATAAAATCAAAATAGTACAGTATGATATCACAGTCATAAAACATAATAGAGATAGTAATACTGTAATAGTAAGTCAATAAATTAAATAAAAGTGATATCACAGATAACACGAATAAATACACGCAAAAAGTATAAATAATATAGTTAAAAATCAATTTCAATATCTATCAGTCAAAATAATTATATAAAATCAAGCGTGTAAAGAGCGCAGTCGAAATATTAGCAGTATACAGTAAGTTAAAATCACAGCAAAGTTGAATGTACAGTAATATACAAGTCAATCTGATAAAAATATAATCATTCACTCTATGCCCACACATCGTACATAGACGCCAATAAATACAATCATGCCTTAACGGCAGGCCGGAGTAGATCCTGATACCGACCGAGTAACAATTAAGTTGTTTGTTATTTACTCAAGTATTAAACGGTGTATCTTCAAATTAAAGGTTAAGCGCAATAGATATCATTATTATGAACATCTATGCACAAGAAAAAAAAATTCTACCGCTTTGTTTTTGAGAAAAGTAAGGAACACCAAAGTAAAAGTTTATGTTTATAATATTTTTGCGTTCCTTACTTTTCTCAAAAACAAATCGGTAGATTTTTTTCTTCTTGTGCATAAATATTTGTAATAATAATATCTATTGCGTTTAACCTTTAATTTGCAGATACACCGATTAATACTTGAGTAAATAACAAAAATTTCAATTAGACAAGGACAGTGAATCCGGCCTGCTCTTAAATCTATGAAAGGTACATCACATAATAAATTAACACATATGATATAGTCCGAAAATAATACTGTTTAATCGAGGTCGAGTAAAAACCTCCTCAGAGCGGCTTTAAACCTGCTGATTGATGGAAGATTTTTAATATCAGCAGGTAGGGAGTTCCAAAAATGCGCACCTTGAACTTGAAAGGAATTTCTTCCAGTCTCAGTGCGCATGAAGGGCACCGCAAGATCTTTAATCTCACCCCTAGTGGTCGCTCTGGGTATATATCTAGTGAAGAGACCCACTAGATATTCAGGAGTATTCATACGTACGATTTTGTACATAAGTACAGCCATAAAATACTGTTTCCTCGAATCAGTACGTAGCCAACCCAAAGCATGTCTATGGGGAGAGATGTGATCACCCATTCTCACGCCTAATACATATCTCACACATGAATTTTGCATTGTCTGTAGCCGTCTTCGTAACTCCTGCGAAGCATCGAGCAAAACCACTGAGCAGTAATCAAGATGTGGAAACAGCAGGGCGGTTGCGAGCTGCTTACGCAGAGCCTCAGTGGTGTACCGACGGAAAAACCGCAGGCTATAAATCACTCTATTGAATTTTTTAGTCAACATATTAATATGTGGTTCCCACGACAGTTTAGAGTCGAGTACAACACCAAGGCTCGTAACGGTGTCAGAGAAAGGAATACCGATACCGCTCCCCAGGTCAATCGTCCTTGGCTCACCCGAATAAAAATTTTTAATAAAACGATTACTTCCAAAGACGATCGCTTTTGTTTTACTAGCATTCAAAGTGAGAGAAACACCAGCAGCCCACCCCGACACCGCCCTGGCCGCCCTCTGTAAAATACGAATCCCCTCGTCCACAACATCATAAGGGACCTGTGTATAAATTTGAAGATCATCCGCATACAGCAGATGCCCGACGCAACCAGAGTCCAGTGCGTCACGTACGTCATTTATGTAAAGGCAAAACAACAGAGGCCCCAGCACCGAATTCTGAGGTACTCCTAGATTGGTTGTTAGCCAATTCGATTCCTCCTTTAAATGTGTGGAAACCATTTGTTTCCTACCTGATAAATAGGAGTTAATCCATCCGAGTGCGGCCCTGGAGAACCCCATCGATCTAAGCCTCGCAAGAAGTTTGGAGGGTGAGATCGTGTCGAATGCCTTACTAAAGTCAAAAAGTAGCAGTAACGTGACAAGTTTCCTGTCTAGACCTGACCTTATATCGGCTGTAAGCTTAAGTACAGCAGTCTGCGTAGAATGGTTTTTCCTGAAGCCCGTCTGCATAGGATCGAGCAATTTTTTGGATGTAATGTACTCCTGCAGTTGGTCATGGGCGATCTTCTCAAGAACCTTTGAAAGAAAACATAAGATGGCTATAGGCCTAAAATCTTTTGGTTGCTTAGGTGCAGCACACTTTTTCAATGGTATAATACGTGCTTGCTTCCAACGGCAAGGGAAGACCCCCCGTGCAAAAGAGGAGTTGAACAGAGTCACAAGATGTTCACCAATAAATGGTAAAGCTTTAACTATCACGCTTTGCGGAATGCCATCCTCACCACAAGCCTGTGAGGAAAAATGTGAAATTGCAAGAACAACATCATTAAAACTGATTGGTTTAAAGGTAAACCCACTTTCATTGCATTGAGAAAGAATTCTCAATCGCTCTTCACTATCCTCCTGCGGCGAGACTGACACCCCAGCAAAGTGCGCATTAAGCTCATCCGGAGTGAATCCATTCAAATCCCCTTGACGTCCGGATAGCAGTCCCAGGTCTCTCAACTCCTTCCAGACGTTACCACCCGCAAGAGCATCAAACAGTCTATTGTGAATATAAGCAGTCTTAGCATGGTCCGTGCGTTCATCTACCACCCTACGCAACCAGAAAATTTTAAATTTTCATGATTTATTCTATCAAAATAATCCTTTTTTCAGGCATTTCATTAAAATTAAAAATAAAATTTTTAAAATTTTAAAATAATTTATTCTTATAAATTTTTATTGTTACATTATTTTTACCCCTATAATTTTTATTTCTTCCCTAATAATTTTTTTTTCAAACTCATGAATTTCTATATGAATAATTATAGAATTAAATACTCTAAGATTTATTATATTATTAATTTACAATAAAAACTTAAAATATGACATCCCAATAAATTTTTTTTTAATTCAATCATTTAATTCATATATTTTTTTAATATCTTCAATAAATTTATTATATTTTTCATACATAATTATTTTAACATGATTTTCTCTAATTACAAAAATAGGAATTCCACCTTTTTATTATTGATATATAAAAATTATAAAATTCATTAATTGATTTAATTTATTAATTTTATCAACAATTCAAAAAATTATCCCTTTAATTATTATAATTAATATTTTTAAATTTTTAAATAAAAAACTAATAAATTTTTTCTTAATAAATTTAATTATTGCTTCATTAATTTCAGCAATAATAAGAATAAATTTCTCTTCAATAAAAATCATTCTAACTTATTCTTCTATTATTCAAATATCTTGAATTATTATTTTATCAATAATTAATGAAATAACAATAATTAATTTTTTTATAATTTATTCATTAATTTCTATAAGAATAATTCTCACTTTTAATAAATTTAATATCAATTTTATTAATGATATAAATTTAATAAAATTTAATAATAATTTAATATTCTTAATATTAAATATTTCCTTATTTTCATTAGCAAGAATTCCCCCTTTTACTGGATTTTTAATAAAATGAATTTCTATACAAATATTTTCTACTTATTTAAATTTTTGACTAATAATTTTTTTAATTTTTAGAGCTTTAATTTCTTCATTTATTTATCTTCGAATTATTTTTCTTAACATTTTAAATTTTTCTTATTCTATAAAATCAACTTTCAAAAATATCAATTTTTATAATAATTTAAATTTTAATATTCCATTATATAACTGAATATCTATAATTTTATTATTTATTTATGAAATTTTTTAAAAAAAAATTTATATGAATTTATATATTTTAAACTTTGAAGGTTTATACCTTCAAAGTTTAAAATATATAAATTCATATAAATTTTATACATTAATGTTTTTAGGCATAAAATTTTTGAAATTTTAAGAAATAATTAATTTTATTATATATATATATATATATATATATATATATATATATATATATATATATATATATATATATATAATGATCTTTTTATAAAAAATAAAATGTAATGATTTAATTTATTTAAAATATCGAAAATAATCTAATAATTTATAAATTAAAATCTTCAGTAGCAAATTTAATATAATCAATTGATTTAGGTTTATTTACTAATAATATATATTTATATTTCAATATATTAAATTCAAATATAATATAAAATTAATCATATATCATTAACTTATTTTAATAAAAACTCAATTATATTAAATTATTTTGAACTTAATTTAACTTAATTTTTTTTATTACTTAAATCTTCTATTTTTTTTCCCTTTTTTTTTCCTTTTTTTCCTTTGCTAAGAAATTCTTTAATCTAAAACCAAATTTAGAGGTATATTATTGTTAATAATAAAATTGAAGGAAATTCCTTCTAGATTAACATAAAAAATTAAAATATATGTTTATTTATTGAATTTATATATGATATAATTATAAAGCATACATTTATTTGAATAAAACATTAAAGGTTATTTTTTATATTTATTTGATTAATTATATTATTATTATAATATATTTACTATTACTAATTTTTTTCTTGAAAATAGTGATGAGAAATTAATACTTTTCTGTATATAAATTTACAATTTATTACTTTTATTCAGACACATCACTGTAAAGAAATATTTAAGATTAAGATTTCTAATCTTTAATTTAAAGTTATAAAAACTTATATTTCTATCTAAACATTATTATTTATTTAAATCAAATTAAAGCCCCTTCAAATCATTCTAAATATAATCCTATTAATAAAATTAATAAAATAATTATTAAATTAAATATTATAAAATAATAAATAAAACTAAAAGATTTAACTATTGGTAAAATAATAGCAATCTCAACATCAAAAATGAAAAAAATAATTCTAATTAAATAAAATTGTAATGGAAAAGGTATTCGTCTTTAAGATATCGGATCAAATCCACACTCAAAAGGACTTATTTTTTCTCGATTTAAAAAATTTTTTTTAGATAAAATAAAATTTAAAAAAATTATTAATAAAATAATTATAAAAATTAATAAAAAAATAATTAAAATTTTGAAAATTTAATTTAAAAATTAAAATTTTTTTTAATAAATATATTTATATTATAATGCTACAAACCTATTAATTGGAAATTAATTGTACTAATTTATACTATATAAATATTTAATAAATTATATATAAAATATAATAAATATTAACTTGATCAAAAATAAATTAATAAATATAAAAATAATCATACAACATCAACAAAATGTCAATATCAAGCTGCTGCTTCAAACCCAAAATGATGAGATGAAGAATAATTATTATTTATAATCCGAAAAAATTAACTACTAAGAAAATTGCCCCAACTAAAACATGAAGGCCATGAAAACCAGTTGATATAAAAAAAATTGATCCATATACTGAATCAGAAATTGAAAAAGAAGTCTCTAAGTATTCTAAATATTGAAATATCGAAAATAAAACTCCTAAAATAATTGTAATAAATAATCTAATTATTGCTTCTATTTTATTTCTACAAATTAAAGAATAATGAGTTCAAGTCACTGAAACCCCAGAAGATAATGTTACATCCCATGGAACTACCCTTAGATTTAATTAGAAATTATTAAAACATTTTTTTTATTTTCAAAACAACGATAGTAAATTATGAAAAAATTAAGTTTCAACTATTTCAAAGCTTTAATTCAAAATTAGTTTCATGTGATGTACCGAGTCAGCACTTATCAACATTTTTATTGCGAAAACTCTCAAATTGTACGAAAGTGTGAAGGAGAGACAGAGAAGGAAATAAATTAGGAATTTCATTAGCAAGCAGGCTAATGAACTTCTTGACGATTTTCTTGATGAATTCGAATACACGTCGAAGTTTGATTGGACGACCCATCTCCCATTGCCCGGACACAAGGTTATAAAAACAACCTGGAGGTCTAGCAAGTCGCCTTTTGTCATAATAAGACAGAAACCGCAATAGTCGGCTCTGCTGGTCCACTGAGAAATTAGAATCAGTGTTAGAAAAATAAGTTATAAATTTTTAAGGTTTAGAAATTTAAACCATATTAATAATTAGCCTAGAAGCCTAATTCATTAATAATATTAAGATAATTAATCTTGTGTGATATCAAAATCTGTGGAACTTCACCTTGAAAGAAAAAGGAAAATACGTTCAACACAAATTCTATAAATAAAATATCTTGAGAGACAATTGTGCCGCTGACCAGAATATAACCTGTGTTCAAGCAATTGAGGAAGGAACCAATCATTCTTGCCACGGACTTTCTCGCCGTGTAGTTTAAGGAGTCTGAGTATAGAAACGTCAGGACTATCGAATTGGAGTCAATTTCTTCTCTTTCTCTCCTAATTTTGTGAGTTATTTATACCAACGAAATTTATAAATTAAACTGATAGAAATTAAAGCGTAAATCAGCAAGTAAGGATAGTAAAATTATATAAATAATCTTAGTTAATACTTAGAAATTGATATAAGATCATATAACTATTTTTCTTCATAACAAACAAAGATAATTGTTGTTAGACTATTATTTAGAATGAGAACCTTACAGTAAGATATAAGACAAAATCTTTAATTAAATAAAAACTAATTGAAATAAAGTTTGTGGATCATTTAATTTATGAAAATATATATAAACCTTTTTCTTTTATAACTAAAATGTCTATATATATATATATATATATATATATATATATATATGCATAACAAATATTCATAAATTTATAACTCGTGAATATGCACAAGTATTGTTAATATTATTATTAAGACATTGATCATAACATTTAATTAAATACGAATTTTGGGTGTCATTATCGTTATATTATCATTTCATCTATTTCAGAAATTCGAAGTTTTGGTTACGCTTTGAAGTGTCACCTTGGTTACGCTCTAAAGTGTCACTTTGGTTACGTTCTTAAGCGTCATTTTGGTTAAATTCTTAAGTGTCACTTGGGTTACGTTCCTAAGCGTCACTTCGGTTACGCTCTAAAGTGTCACTTTGGTTATGTTCTTAGGTGTCACGTCGGTTACGCTCTAAAGTGTCACTTTGGTTACGTTCTTAGGTGTCACGTTGGTTACGTTCTTAAGTGTCACTTTGGTTACGTTCTTAAGTATCACTTAGGTTACGTTCCTAAGCGTCACTTTGGTTACGCTCTAAAGTGTCACTTTGGTTACGTTCTTAAGTGTCACTTGGGTTACACTATTAAGCGTCACTTTGGTTACGTTCTTAAGCGTCACTTTGGTTACGCTATTAAGCGTCACTTTGGTTACGCTTCAGGAATACGTGATTTTTGTTGCGCTAGGGAAACGTGACCATCAGTTTCGCTTAAGTGAAAGTTACGTTGGCTATTATACAGATAAATAAATGTTGAGAAACATAAGTTCTGATCAAAATTAGACCCAATTTAAATTTCTACAATCAATAAAGATCGAGCAAAATCAATTTAAGAATACTTGTGAGCATTCCAACAAGTTATTATTAAAACCAATACATCACCAAGGGACAAGGTAAGTCCTGGGACGGTAGACTGGTTCCCAGCAAAAATAAATAATTTTTGTTAAGAACTCAACGACCGAAACTAGTCCAGTCGTAACAAATGGCATCCCTTGTGGGGAACCAGTAAGACTTGTCACTTGCTTAAATAAACTTTATAAATCATAAATTACTTGATTGATTAAAAATAAATAATAGTTTATAAAATTAATACTTTATAAAACTTTATATTTGCGACATATATAATTGTCATACAGTGAAGTAACAAGTTATATATATTTAAAAAATTTTAATCCATACGCCATAATTTAATAAAGATTGCACTACACTCAGGTAGTTAGATTCATAAGCGTTTAATTAGCTGACTGATTCAATATTAAGGTAATTTAAACTTATATTACACCAAAAGAGAATAATTCCAATAACTAGACAAAATGGCTACTTTACAAGAAATAATGCAAATAAAAGATGCTACGGAACGTAACAACGCTTTAGCAGAATTCCAAGCACGAGAACAAGCGGATAGAAGCATCCAAATTTTAGAACATTTGAATACTTCACATGATGCTTTGACCTCGTTAGCTACTAGTTTCACTATTCAGGCAGCAACAGTTCATATTCCATATTTCGACGGTACGAATCCGCCGTTGAAAGATTTTATACTAGACATTGAAAACGGAAGACAATCAATTCCTCCTGCACAAGAGAGATTACTTCTAAGATCTATAATAGCTAAATTGAAGGGTAAAGCACGGCATTCCATATTAGGACAAACTTTTAATACGATAAACGAATTAAAAGAACATTTGAAGAGTAGATTTGCCCCAAGCAGATCATACAGTTACTATATAAAAACTCTGGCTAATGCGTGTATGGGTCAAAACGAAAACGTACGGGAATATCATGGCTGTCTAACTTATTTAGTAAACCTTGCTCAAGCCGCAGTAAGAGAAGATTTAGGAGAAGCTGAACGAAGGATCGATCAAACGCCTCAGCTACAAGTATTAGCATTAGAAGCCTTTTCAAGAGGACTACCAGACGAATGGAGAACGTCTGTTATTATAGCCAACCCTCAAACTGTAGATGAAGCTTTAGTAGTTGCTAAAAACCTTGAAAAATACACAACAACTTCTAACATCATTCGCCCTCAAATCAGAATGATGCATCAAGTGGACGAAACGAAGAAAGGTACCAGATTTTCAAACAAGAATGATCCGGAAATATTCAACAGGAATATACCTTATTATTATAATCATAATGACGTAGAATTTCCACACACCACAATAGAGGGAGGCCGCATCATTGCTCCTCCGCAACTAAGTTATAGGCCAAATTTACAACAAAATAAAACAGAACCCCATCCTGTGAGTATCCTGAAAAATTCTCGACCACAAACTCCTACAGGAACTACCTCTCCTGGTTCTTCAATACCACCTAACTTCTATAATTATGGCCCTCAACAATTTCCTATGTATCCTCCTCCATTCTATCCACCTATGTATCCTAACTACTATAACCCTTATGCTTATCACCCAATGAATCCTGGATTAACTCCGGAACAAACATTTAACACCAAGCAATTCGAACTACTGAACTCTCAAAGTTTTCAACCAAGGCCTTATTACCCACCACGGAATGGTGACTCACGTGATAAGACGAATAATGGATCTAGACCGACTTCGCCCTTCAGATCCAATGCTAATACCAATAACGCTTCTTTAAACTACCAGGGTGTTTACCGAATGGACGTACCGGCGAACAAGACCCAATTTACTCGTCCCGCTCAAATCAATATAATAAGAGTGGAAGAATCCAACGATGTGCAAGGAGCAGAGGAAAGTGTCCCACAGTACGATTAAACGTCACAACTTTAAAGAACGAAGAAGGTATCTTTATACTAGACACAGCCGCTGATATCAACGCGGTAAAACGAAATGCTCTCAAAGGTGACACACTGATTAACGTAGACGAAGCAATAACAGTAACAGGAATATCACCATTACCCTTAGATACTGTAGGAACTGTGAACATGGAAATCTTAGGTTCAACACACGTGTTTCATGTTTTACCGTCAACTTCACCACTTGACCACGAGGCAATTTTAGGGTCCTCATATTTTGAATATGAGGCAGCCAAGGTCGATTATGAGCTAAAAGCCCTGGTCATAAAAAGTAGACCAATTGATCCAATACCGTTTTTGGATAGAAAAATAACACTATATGACCAGGAGTGTGGACTAGATTTCAATGACGAAAAAAAGAATACAAAAGCTGCAAGCAAA
The DNA here is from genome assembly GCA_017163975.1 of Anastatus disparis. NCBI lineage: Eukaryota > Metazoa > Arthropoda > Insecta > Hymenoptera > Eupelmidae > Anastatus > Anastatus disparis. The sequence continues at coordinate 49,099 of JAFFSR010000340.1, read as the reverse complement.
AAACTTCAGCCATCATAAGCTGAAAATAAGAAAAAGAAAAACCTGAGACCCAAAGGCGAGTCTGAAGAAGTCAACGTCCTTCAAGAACTACCGTTCCAATTTTCTGAAAACGAAGTACCCAATAAGTCCATTAGTAAAATTAATCACCAAGGTAAAAGGGTAGGCTGCAACATCATCCACCGATTACTCCCACGTAGTAAAGTAGTACTTAAAATACCCACTACCAAACAATCAATCAATGGTGAAGCTTACTTACCTCGAGTTAATACAACTCCTGGGGTATTCCTAGGAGAAGCTGCTGTAATTAACGAATCAAGAACATGTTATGTAATGGCTATCAACACTCGAGAGGATGAAGTCGAGATTGAAATACCACCCCAAGACTTAGAACCTTTTGAATTCGACGGATCTGAGGAAATGTTCGATGATGAAGAGGAAGAATTCGACGCTAACCTCAAACGAGATCAAATAGAGTACGTCATGAATAAAATGACACGTGACCATCATTCAGAAGAAGAACTAAATCAAATGAGAGAAATTATTGAAACATTTTCCCATTTATTTTACCTAGCAGGAGACATGGTGTCTCGCACGACTTATATAAGACACCGAATAAATACAAAGGACGAAATACCAGTCTACACTAAACCCTACCGTTATCCACCAGCCCTACACGAGGAAGTACGTAAGCAAGTAAATAAACTTTTACAGGACGGCTCAATACAAAATTCAAATTCTCCATACAACTCACCATTATGGATAGTCCCAAAAAAACCAGATTCCCAAGGGAACAAACGTTATAGATTAGTGATTGATTATCGGAAATTAAATGAGAAGACCATTCCAGATGCATATCCACTCCCTAATATCAACGAAATATTAGAACAATTGGGCGGAGCAAAATACTTCTCAGTTTTCGATTTGGCCAACGGTTTTCATCAGGTCGAAGTTTGCCCAGAGGATAGAAAAAAGACGGCTTTTACTACCCCCTACGGCCATTACGAATTCACAGTTATGCCGTTCGGCCTTTCTAACGCACCTCCGACCTTCCAAAGGCTCCTAGATCAGGTGATGCTGGGAATGCAAGGCACAGAAATTTTTGTCTACCTTGATGACATAATAGTTTATGCTAAGGGCCTAAAAGAACACAAACAAAAGATATTAAAGGTTTTCAATCGATTATCAGATGCAGGATTAAGATTACAAATCGACAAATGCGAATTCCTAAAACCGGAAGTGGCTTATTTGGGGCACAAGATAGGCAGTTACGGAATAAAACCAGATCCAGGGAAAATAAACGCAGTTAAGAATTTTCCCAAACCCAAATCTATGACTAATGTTCGACAATTTTTGGGTTTAGCAGGGTATTACAGAAGATTTATTAAAGACTTTGCATTTAAGTCAAAAGCACTAAATACGTTGCTAAAAAAAGGAAACAAATTTGAATGGACAGAGGAGCAACAGAAAAGTTTTGATACACTTAAACGAGCCTCATGTAAAGCTCCCATCTTAATAAACGCAGATTTCAACGAACCTTTTATCTTAACAGTAGACGCCTCAGATTATGCATTAGGCGCTGTCCTTAGTCAGGGCAGTCCAGGACAAGACCGCCCTGTGGCCTATATGTCACGATCTCTTAATAAAAGTGAGAAAAATTATTCTACCACCGAGAAAGAATGTCTTGCAGTAATATCTGCAACACTGTATTTTAAACACTACCTTTATGGTCGACATTTCACTGTACATGGCGACCATGAACCCCTGACCTGGATAGAAAGCATAAAGGACCCTATGAGTAGGCTTAATCGCTGGAGAGCCAGACTGAGAGGTTACGAATATACATTTATATATAAGCCAGGCCGTCTAAACACCAATGCTGACGCACTTTCTAGAAACCCTGTGGATGTTAGAGTAAATGAGGATTCATCAGATAACGAATCCATAACTGATAAAGAATCAATCCCAGACCCTCTAAAAATTATGCCCTTCCCACTCAAGGCAGGAGAACCTAAACCAACTAAAGCATCACTGGCCAGACAGGCAGCAACAACCACCAAGGTAAATACTTCAGACCAAGGAAACCCAAAACCTACCCGAGGACGCAAGAAAGGAGGTAAAAATGCACCATTGTTACCACCTCCTGGATACACTAGTAATCAGGCCGATATAAACGAAAGTACTATAGCAAAAAGGGTTCGCTTTAGAAAACAGAACGAACTTATCATTAATGCTCCAACGTCCGCCTCAATAGATACAGAAGAATCTAACACTATTCCTAGCGTTAGACAAGAGAGCGAGAATACAGAACTTGAATCTCGAGTCGTATCAGAGGAAGAAATAATACCTATACCCTTGAAAGATCGATCAATTATGCCTTCTCTTTTAACCAAAGAGGCTGAACCTTCTGATACAGAAACAGAATCAGAAATGGATCAAGGAAGTAAACCCTCGGAATTACCGTTACAACAAGATAACGTGGATGAGCACAGACCGGCCGAACCCATTGCCTCAAATTATCTTTCTACGAAAACAGTAATATGTCAAAAACGTCTATAGATTCATCTTCCTCATCGGAAGATGAAATGCCTAACCCTCGCTTTCAATCTACTATGAGGAAATCTTTAGCAACTGAAGAAGAACAGGAAAGTTATAAAGATATAACGAAAGATCTAGAAGCAACAAAATTCACACCGGAAGAAACTAAACAATTTCTGGAAGAATTTGACGGTGGATCTTATTTCTCCATGAATACTTACCTTCGCAATCCCGACGAAGAACCCGAGGGGGAAGGAGAAATGGAAATTGATCAATGTAGCGACTCTAGTGATGATGGCACGATAGAGTGGGAAGGTGGACAAGGAAGAGTATTTCCTGAAACAAGAGAAACAAAGTCTTTGCCTAATTCACCAAGTAATGAAACGCAAAAGGAGGCAAGGGAGATAGATACAGCAGCCTGGGTAAAAGACCAGATCAGGGAAAATGCAACTCCATTCCCAGCGTACAAAGAACCTGTAGCTCTAACACATAAGTCACCAATCCGAGGTCCCATAGGACGCTCCACTCCGTTCACCTCACGACTCCATCAGCCGTCAGAATTGTGTCATTTATCAACTATAAACCAAAGCGACGACGGCGAAGGAAACGAAAGTAACAAAAATGTCAATCAATTACCAACTCCAGCGAGAAAATCTGAACCTCTTCCCAAACGTCTCGATATCAATACTCAACCTACCGAAATGTGCAAAAACTCCAAGACGAACACATCTTTAAAACCACAATCTAAAGATAACAAAGCACGTTCAACACCCTTCACAACACATTTTAAGGCCTTGTCAGATTGGAGTAAATTATCTATAATACATGAACCTAATCAAGAGGAATCAGGACTTGAACCTGATATAATGACTACGATAACTCCAGAAGTTTCTGAAACTGCAGAACCTATACCAAGACAATCCACGAGTAACAATCTTGATACCCAGGAAAAGAATTGCTCAATTGAAATACCAGAACCCTTAACTGACAAAGAAGGAAACGATATTCATGCACCAAGCATCTACAACGAAAAAGAATCTAACGAAATATTACAACCTCATTTCAACAAAAATAAGAAAATAAGAGTCCTTACTACCAGAGAATGCCTGATATTTACGAAGGACAACCTAGTTCATTTTGTATCAGCAGACATGCAGATGGTAGCTGAAAACAATCAACTTTTATACGACATTCAGGCAATAAACAAAGATCATTTAGCGAATTCACAACCTACCGTTGGAGAAGCAATGGTCACTAAATTTCGGAAACGATACATATTCAGCTTAGTAGTCACGGAAAGTTATAAAGATAAAATAAAACCATCTAATATAAAAAAATGTTTTGAAGCATTAAGAGAATTCCTAGTAGAAAAACAAGTGAAGTCTTTCAGAATAGCAAGAAGGGGTGAAATCACTAATAACCTTCCGCAAAACGAACTTCTCTTGCTTCTAATAAAATATCTGCAACATTTAGATATTACAATGAAAGTATGTATGGGCATTTGTAAAGTGCCACCAGCAGAATCAAAAGAAAATATCTTAATTTAAAGTCATACCAGTTAATTTGGCGGTCACAGAGGCATGGGAAAAACTTACCGAAGAATAAGAGAACGTTATTATTGGAAAGGAATGAAAAAAGAAATAGAAGAATTTGTGAGGAAATGTGACGTTTGTCAAGAACAAAAGTTAACTCGGATCCGAACTAGAGAGCCGATGATCATAACAGATACACCCTCTGAACCTTTTTATAAGATAGCCATAGACACAGTAGGACCATTACCTATTACTACTTCTGGTAACAAACACATATTAACCATTCAATGCGTTTTTACAAAATACTGCATAGCCGTTCCTATACCGAATTTGACTGCTATAACTATAGCTGATACCTTGGCTAGACATTTCATCGCCCAATTCGGCGTACCAAGAATAATATTGTCGGATAACCATAGGAGTTTCAAGAGCCAATTACTACAAGAATTGTCAAAGATCTTTGAGATCGAACTTAAAAATACCACAAGTTTCCACCCTGCTTCCAATGGCTCACTAGAACGTAGTCATGCTATGCTCGCCGACTATCTACGTACCCGAGGATCAGGCAAACAAGATTGGGATAAAATAATTCCTTATGCCATGTTCGAATACAACACCTCAGTCCATTTATCCATCGGTTGCACTCCATTTGAGCTGATATTTGGAAGAATCGCACGAACTCCAAATATAATACTCGATGAATTCAACATAGAAACCTACAATGATTACCTATGTGAACTTATTGGATGTTTAAGAGACTTAAGAGAAACAGCTAGAGATGATCTCATACAATCAAAATATAAAAGTAAACAACAGTATGATAAAAAGGCACGACCCCAAAACCTAGAAATAGGAATGGAAGTATTTGTTCTAAGAGAACCTCGAAAAGGGAAATTAGACAGATTTTATAATGGAAGATTCATAGTGAGAGAAATCTATAAATCCAATAATGTCCTCATCGAATCCACTAATGGAAAACGATTAATCAAACACATGGATAAAGTCAAAAGGGCTTACGGATAATTACAAAAAAAAAAAAAATATTGTAAAATTACATTAATTACGTTTGGAATTTTTATATGTTGCAGGAAATACAACAAGCTCAAGATAACGAATAAAATGGCTATAAGCTACTTAATCAACATCCTTATAGTATGGACCACAATCACGTCAGTAGCGAATTCTAGAGAACCAATCTATCGCATCATACCCTTACAGAAAAATCCAGGAATCTTCTATGAGGCTCAAGGCGAAATAAAACTCATACGCAGCCACTGCCGAATAACCATAATTTTGGACTTGCAAAACTTAAGGGATTCAATTCCTTGGAAAAGGACCCAACTACAGAAAACTTACAACGACTGCTTAAAGGTATTCGAAAACAAATGTGACGAATATATTCCCATTACTTACTACCAAAAGAAACTTAACGATCTTCAATCACGATTCGACGAACTTACTAACGTCCTTGTTCCCACCACCCCGACCACCATAGAAAATAACTTATCTCCCACGCTAGCAAAGAGAGGAGCTCCTATAGAATTCATAGGATGGGCAAGCAAAAAACTGTTTGGTACCATGGACGCGGAAGACAGAGAACAAATCAATCAACAAATAAATACTCTATACCAGAGTCAAGAGTCACTTTCTAAACTAGCAGCAAATCAAACGCACATAATTAGTTCGGACCTAAATCACATTCATCAAACCCTTAACAACTACAAAGAAGAACTTAACAAATTGCATAATGGCGTGTTAAATATACTCAACACCGCCTCTACGGTACAGTCAGTAGAAAATAAAAGCCTCGCAATTCAGTCCATGATAATTTGGTCAGCACAATTCGCACAATCGTTAGATTCCCATTTAGACTCTCTTAAAACCTTACTTAACACTATCGAAAGCACCATACATGGACATCTACACCCCTTAATTTTGAGTCAAAATCAATTTCAAACCTTACTTACGGTAATAAATAAACAAAATAACGACCATACCCTTCCGCTCGATCATTCCAAAATAACGCTGGAAAAATTATTGGCACTTTCTCAAACGAACATCTTTCTAATTCAAGGAAGATCGAACATGATAATAGATTTTCCCTCACAGATCACACAAAATTTCTAAATTATAAAATCCACGCCTTACCAATACCCAAAGAAATTTATAATAACCTTACAGGTTACGCAAGTATAAAACCAGAATACAGTAACCTAGTAATTACTTCCGATTCACAAAAATATTTTCTCACCGACGCCAGTTACGTAAAAGATTGTTTGAGGAATAAAGAGACCTATTTTTGCCTACGAAAATATCCAATACTCTCTCCCTCAAGCCCGCATACTTGCGAATATTCACTATATTCACAACCGACCATGCAATCTCTAAAAACTTGTAATCTACTAATCACAACTGACCCTAAACCATACTGGAAAAAGTTAGACTCAACAGACGAATGGCTTTACTCAACTTTGAAACCGATGCCCTTACATATCACATGTCAAGGAAACTCAGGTACAAACGTACAGTTACAAGAAACAGGACTACTCACATTACACGGCCAATGCACCGCCCATAAACAAGACATAACTATCTATGGAGTAAATACTATAAACGTAAATGACACTTACATGTACAACCCTAATATAACATGCGACCTACCCCCACTATTATCTCTCCAACAACCTCCAACCTTTTTCACCCTACCAGGAACCCTAAAAACCGAAACCACAGCACAATTAAAAAAATGGACACAAAACAATAATATTATCTCTTTGCAAGAGATAGAGTCAAAATTCCGAGAAATGGCTAATAACCACCACGAGCGCAACCGCAGTTACACAATTGTTGCAGCTGGCTTTACCACTAATCTGATAATAGTGCCAATCACAATTTTTTTGGTTTGGAAATGTCAAATCTCAAATTGCTCAAGAAAAACCAACCATTGTGAAAAACCAAATCCAATATACCTACAAGAATATAATAAGAAACAAGCAGAAACAATATCCAATACTACCTACCTCACGGTTCAACCCTTACAACAAGTCCCCACTAATCATAGTACTCTCGTAATATCTACACTACCCAATCCTGAAAATAGTAACCATGAAAGACAAACCCATACTAATAGAAACATCGAAAGATCACTGTCAATCTGCTCCCTGGACGCGGAGTTACCCCCACAAAGTATAACATACGCCTAAACTAAATTATCACGTTATTATTAAAAATTTTTTTGAAGCTATGCTTCTTATGCAAGGTTACGGCAAGGGCCTAAAACGTATAAAAATCAACAGATCACGAATGTCACCCCACGTGAATGTATGAATACGGCACAGAGTGTCATTACTGCTATCAACATAAACCCCCTGGTGAAAAAAATCAGGTGACAAGTCACCTGATTTATCAGGTGATTTATCATGCCAAAATATCATGTATCGATTTTGTTGGTTTTTACACATTTTAAACCATGCTTAGTCAATTTAGAACAATTTTTGAAAAATTTTTAGAAAGAATTTTGTGTTTAGTCATTTCTAGACAAATTAAAAAAATTTTTAAGTTCAAAATTTTCCAAAATTTTCAAAAATTGTTCTAAATTGACTAAGCATGGTTTAAAATGAGTAAAGATCAACAAAATCGTTACATGATGTTTTGGCATGATAAATCACCTGATAAATCAGGTGATTTATCACCTGATTTTTTTTAATAGGGCCCACTTATATTCTTTTCTTTCTTTCTCTCCCTCTCTCCCATTCCACTTATGAATATGCGTGTATATATACATTACCTAAAGTAGATGTGTGTTGAATGTACTGCCATTGATGCTTGCACTGCGTGTGTGTGCATATATATATATAGTAAAATTTTGAGGAAAGTATCCATATAATACTAGAACGTTAAAAGAAAACACAAAGCGGGTACTCTTTCTCTTTCATGTTAACGAGGTTTCCTTATACCCTCTCACTTGCACTCACGCTACATATAATATATGTCTGTATTTCTTTGGTTACTTTGTTTATAATCATAATTACGTATACCTAAATATGTTTTTTTTAAATTTATATCACCTATTAATTGGTATTAATTAATAATAAAAAAATTTAATAAATAAAAGAATTTGATTAACAAATTTATCAATTGTAATATTATTAATATTTTTTTTTTAAATACGTAATACATCGAATTAACAGCAACAAGTTTTTATTAAAAAAATAATTATAGTTTTTTTCAAATGTCACACTTCCTAGTTTATATATAAATAGTGGAAGCATAGCTTCTGTCGGCCAGTCCCATGACTGCCACTCCTGTTTTTTTTTATTATGTACAATAAATTAAGGAAGGACTAAATTTGGAGGTACCTCGACACCCAATCAACAAGGTTCACCAGTATAATAATCCTTTCCGTTCGAGTTTTTATAAAAATTTCATCGAAAATTATAAAATATAAATCATTGCTATTCATTCATATTAATAAACCAAAAATTTAAATAATCATCAATAGCAAGCAAAATACTAATAAAACAAATATAATAAAGTAACATACTGCAACGTTTTTTTTATTTTAATTCTTTTGGAAAGGGAAAATACGTGTAACTCCTGTTGTGAGACGCTTCAGCAAGTTACCAGGATAAGATCGGTAGGAGTCAGAGAAATTAAAAAGTGGCATATGGAAGATAGTAACCAGGTAACACACGTCTATTTATGTTAGGGAGTACCTTAGCTTTATTACACTTATTGCTATCTTACAACGACAATTACAAACACACTGAGAAAAATAGACCATAACTTTAGTAGTTGCTACAGTAAAATTTGTTATGAACGAGTAAAAAAATATTTGATACCTTATGTTGGAATTAATGTTATAAAAATAATAAATTTTACTACGCATATAATAAATTTTATTATGAATATAATAGATTTTACTATTTCAAATAGTAATGTCGAGTCGATGACCTGTAAATTCATTTCCAACCTCAAAATTTTCTACCAAATTGAAAATATAGTTGTGTAACATATCTAGACGACTCGAAATGTTATAAGTAACATATAATCGTAATGATATAATTTAAATTAATATTAAATCTTAAATTAAATGAATTTAAAAATTTCAATGTCAAATTGCGGGTACAATATGATGGTTTTTGATACAATCTATAGTTGTATTTGCTATAGGATTTCTCTCAGCGTATGAAACAATAGTAACGTATTAATCAAAGCTAAACCCTAGTACCCTATATAAGGCAAATAAACTAACCTAACCTTAAATGTAACTTACAAAAGCAATCAACTCGCAGACTTTTGGCCGGGTCGGTCGGTTTTCCGTCGGCGACCTTTTCCTGTAACAAGAAAATAACAAGAAGGTAAAGAAACCAAAAGATTAATTACTATTCTAATTGAATGTTTAAACAAACGCGCGACGCTTAAATAATAAATTAACACGCTATACTAAACTACAGCAAAAGTGGACGACACCTTTAATCTAATATAAATTATTACCAGAAATAACGGTCAGGCGGAAAGTCTGAATGCGCGAGTTAAAGTCGTTTTAAAATTTTATTATCATTCATGAAATGCATGCAACCAAAAATTACATTAAAGGAAATTCCTAATAAATCACCATCTTACCTGATCAACTTTCTTTTCGATGACATACCCTACAACGATCAGGAGAAGTCATCACACAATCTAAATGAGAAAACACCCCACATGTGCATCGCACCGAAGGGTCCGAATATACGATTGTTTTCAGGCATTCGGAACAAACACCTACGTTGGGAACGCTAGGAATCTCCCCATCGTCCAACTTAAGTGGATCAACTTCTGATTTCATCGAACGCTTCTTCTCACGGTGCCTGCGCATCCTAATTTTAGCACCCTCTCTTCTTTTCAGCTTCTCCTCTTCCGTCTCAATTATCGGACGCCTTATATTCCTTTTCCCCTTTCCCTTGGGCTGAACCTTATTACCCGACACCGAACCCGTTAAATCTCCTGACGGAAGACCCGCATCAGTCTTAACCGGACCTTCTTGGTTTTTGCCCGCCCCAGTACTACCACCGGCATTCACAATGTTCTCCAACACTCCCATCGAGTCCTGAACCGACATCTGCATATACGCGGCCCCTGTCGGATTATGTGGTGACACCGGCGAAACCATAGGTCGATAAAATCTACGGTCGTCCTGCGCCCTAGTAGCCTCATTAACTTCACTATCCCCATGAGTCTCAGCACTATAACTAGCCTCTGAGCCGTTACTCATAGCGTTTTTACCGTTCACACCTCTAAGGTATAATACCTTCACCCCAGAAACACCTTCACGCTGAACGCTTCGACTCACTAATTCTCGGAAACCCACGCCGCACTGCACCTCAACGTGATTCCCAATGTTTTCCGTCTGTCCACCCACACTCTCACTCGTCAACTCCACTTGCACTCCCACACTTATCATCTCAGGCCGAACTGCCTCCTCAACCCTAGAGACACTAGGTTGATTAGCATAAAACCTTAGGGCATCAAGAAGTCCGTTTACAACCGTCCGATTTTGACCACTAGCAGAGACACTAGGTTGATTGGCATACACCTTTATGACATCAAGCAGACTGTTCACAACCTCCCAATTTTGATCGTTGGCAGACATAATGAAGAACAACCTAAAAAAATTAAAGTTATCCTTTTTATTCTAATAACATAAATAATCTTAACTTAATAACATCATCAAGTCCCTACGATAACCACCAAGCGAAGTTACGCGCGAATGCTTGTACACACATTAACCACTGATTTGTTTACTCGAATTAATGTAACCAATAAAGTCAAGTACCCAATTTCAAATAGTTTAAGGTCACGTGTAACATATAGTAAAAAAACAAATACATCTTATCATATACGAATTTAATAAAAACGGATTAGAACTGCCATAAACCTATTAAACGAATAAACTTTTAATGAAAGATGCAAACTCAACATTTTCGATTTTAATTGCTGTAATATTTCTTTCAATTTTTTTTGTCATTTCTTAAATCTTCCAAAAAAAAAAAAAAATTTTTAACAACGTAAAACATTATAAAGTCAAAAGTTATTTTACAAATATATACAAATTTTTTTTTTACACACATAACTTTTAATATCAATCTAATGTATTTAATTTTCAAGATATATCTTAAAAGAATTCCAAGATCGATCTCGGGACATAGTCATGTAAAATTACCCATGATTAAAAACATCTGTCCTTAACACAATATAATGTGGCTTATAAAAACGACTTTTTACAATCTATTATCATTTAAAAATTTCACATTTTAAGGAAACATAATATCTACACTACACCTACACTCATAATTATTGACTATCTTCACATTTTAATGCAAAATTTTCAGGAAAAGACATGAATTAGATGTTATAAATGTTAAACCAAATATATTTATTAACATTCATCAATTTTTAATTTCCGGTAACAGTTCAAATCAATCCTTAACTATATGTATATCGTTCCAATTTCTAAATACAAATAAAGAAAAAGAAAAATTCTAATTTATATTTTCTTAATTATAGTAACTATATCATTTTTTTTCTCAAAGGATTTTTATTTTATTGCAGAAAAATTCAATTCGAATTATCCCAAAATATCTTAAAATAAATTTATTAACATTTCTAACAAAATAACTCTTTTTCTTTCAACAATTTTTTTTATAAATGATTTTGTTGACATGACGATTGTTGTTTTAATTAAGCGAAAGGAAATCAAATGCATCTATTTGAGTCAAATAGATTTCTCTTCAGTGAATATTTTGCACATAATTATTATTTATGTTATATAATTGTAACAAATTTAACAGCAATTGGATTGCTACCCGAAATTGAGTATTTGACGTTATCAAAATTCTTTCTAATTTTTGTTGTTTGACTAAAACTTCGCTAAATTAGTAACCCTTACTATAAAACCCGTAACAATAAATTGATTTCAATGTTCTTCAAACCTTATCGAAAGATGCTCATGACGTAACTTAACGCTCGCACATATAACAATACAAACAGTCAGTGACACCGGCCACATACGACAGTCAACTATATATGACAATGCTAAGGCGCGCGGACAACGTAATTTGGCACAAGCGCGCGTAACACAGCGTAGAACATTTATTTAACGGTTATATACAAGTGACGGTATTTGGTCACAACACAGCTATACGCGCCGCGAACTCAGCCAAATAGCGTTATCTAAATCAAAAATTCGTATATAAACAAACCAATCACAAACACCATATTAATTAAAGAACGAATAATTAAGATAGAAACTAAACTTAAAATAAATTAATCGAATATTGAATTGGGAGAACTGGATGTATATATATATATATATATATATATATATATATATATATATATATATATATATATATATGTATATATATGTATGTATGTGTATGAATGCATGTATGTATATACGTATATAGGAATGTATGATTATGTATACGTTCAACCAACTCAAAGAATATTAATAATAACACTATATTACTCACCTCTGTAGACTTGTAATAAAAAGCAAACTATAACGCCACAGAAATATCCCAGAATTCCAATTCAATATAGTTTTATTAATTAAAATCACTATAAACACTATTACAAACACTAAATATAACTAAACTGCCCTTTTTCCTCTCTCTTCAAAATATCTATTCACAACTATTTTAGTCTCTACCAAACGAACCACGAATAATTTTCTATATACCACAATAATCAACAAGTGCTCGCAATTATGCATACCACCACACTGTTAATTAATTTCAATAACGAACGTCAAGATAATGAGTGCAGCACTTGACAGACAGCGTCATAACGTGCGCCACTTAGAAACTACGTCGGCCAACGAACATAATTTTTTCTCCCACGCGCATTACCTATACGCTCGCGCGCAAGGATATTAGCATACCGTAACTTAGTATAGTTACAGCAACTTACGTCGAACCTTTTTCAGACTGAAATTCAAATATAATAACGAAATTTAAAAAAAAAAAAAAAATTTTCAAATTCAAACAATAAACACACGATTTCCAATTTAACTTGCATTTTACTCCATTTTTTTTCTCGGAATTCTAATAATCAATATTTAAAAATTCTATATAAAATATATCTATAATAATTTTTTTTTACAAATATAATATGAAATACATAAATAAATATTATAAATAATAATTAATAATTGTAAACCTTACAAAAAGAAGTATACGAGGATGGAAAATTTTTTTTATATATACAAATTTTCAGGATAAGTTAAATTTTTCCAAAGAAATATAACTAAAAATGTAATGATTTCAAGTATATTTCAAATATGATATCATATAAAATCGTCAATTTTCAAGGTTCAGCCTATTAAATTTTCAATAATAATTTGGTCCCAAAAATACCAAGGGATGATGCTATGAATGTTTAAAAATAACATCGCACAGTTTCATAAAATTCTAAGATTACCAAGTTACTAACAAATATAAAAAAAAAAGACCAGGGGAAATGATAAATTATTAATAAACATTAGAAAAGCCTAAAACTAAAACCAAATGTGCAATTACTTAAGAGCTACATGCGTTTTCTCGGCAGGTAACTCATTATAACCGCAACAACGTGCGTCATATAAAAGTTACATCGGGTAACGAACATAATTATTTTCCCCACACGCCACTACTACGCCCGCGCGTAGTAACACTAGAGGCCTATTCTACTGCAGATAAGACGACGTACGACGCTCGAATCAAGTCGCCGATGACGACGTTATGACGTAACACGTACACATATCGCAAGCTGCATACATATTATTTGTGTCGTGTATTGTTATACTACGCATATATATGTATATTGTACTATGCAATGTGTGTATATGTATGTATGGGTTGTCTCTGGAACTTTTCATTTATAACAAACTACAAGACAATACATAATATATGTATATTGTACTATGCAATGTGTGTATATGTATGTATGGGTTGTCTCTGGAACTTTTCATTTATAACAAACTACAAGACAATACATAATAAATAACGATATTATAGCAACCTATGAGTTAAACTATAAAACCACATTCTACTTCAATTATTACATTGAAAAAGGAAAATTTTTTTTCCTCGATATTTAACAATGAAAGCTCACCAGAAGCCAAAAATACCAAAAATTTTTTTTCACGTTTTTAAACCCTGATTTTTGAACAGGCAATATAATTCAAAAATCCCTTTGAATATAATTATATACATAAGAAAACATCAAATAAAATTTTAGCCATAAGTGCTACTTTTATAAATATGCTTTTAATTAAAAACTTTAAAAATAAAATGCCGCGTAATTCATCTAAAATTACAACATTGTTCTCTCGCACATTTTGTGATCGTTTAAATTAATAAAAGAAACACTGCAAGCAGTAAATTAATATATAAAGAAATTTATAATCATGGTGTTCAAGCGATATATCAATAAAATTACTCTTAAAAATCATTTCACAAAACACTACGAGGAAAACGAAGGGATTCCAGAGACGGACCCATATATATATATATATATATATATATATATATATATATATATATATATATATATATATATATGTGTATATATAAAACCTTACCTCACAAATTTCCTTCTTAAATTTTTATTAACTGTTATTAATAAACTATTAAGTTTTGCTTATTTCACTCCTCCTGGAAACACAGCTTCTATCGGCCAATTCCTACGGCTGCCCCTCCTAAATTTCAATTTTTTTCTTCCTTCTCTCTTCCTCCATTTATTAATAATTATTTTAATTTTTAATGTTTCCGGTATGTAAGATAATGAAGAGAGACTTCTTATTAAATTTTTTTTTATCTCTATTTTTATTTATAAATATATACATAATAACTTACAATGCTAAAACATACAACCTCACAAACCCCGCATAAATAATCATCACATCTCGCGTAATTTCAATCCTTAATAATACTCTACTAACCACTAATTCAAGCACCTCATAAAAAACATACAATCCAAATTAAAGTCATCATCACCAAGATAAAAAACATCACTCGCCCACCGATCCATTCTTCTAAAAATACGAGTAATGGTCCAAGAATCAAACTGAAACAACAAATTTTATTATTTTTTTTTCTCTCCTTCCTTTTCCCTTTTTCCTACGACTAGTATCATAAAAAACGAAAAAGAACTTACATCCACAAATCTCAAACAATAGTACGGAGGTGGCGGAGCGAAGTCCTGATAGTCCAGGGGCAAGAAAAGAGACTCCTGCAGAGCCTCGTTCCTGCACCTTAGGTAGCGCCTCAACAGCCTCAGATCACGCCACCAATAAAACTAGAAGAAAAATTTTTTCTTATATATAACCTACCATCCCTTAATCCCAAATAAAAACAAAAAAAAAGAGGGAGGTATTACAATCCTACCTGTACATAAACCATGATCCTTTTTCTTTTAATAACTTTCTATGATTCCAGCAGCACAATTCACTCTGGACAACAGATTGTTACTGCTGCTTATAAACGAAAAAAAAAATTCACTTGGTTTAAAACAGCTCCTCTTCCCTTTTCTCTCCGTTTTAAATTTCACTTAAGATACACACTAACAACCATAGCTGCTCTATCAGCGAATTCCTCGCCTTATAACTACAAAACCGCTTAACTAACAAATTTGGAAAAATAAATTATGACTATACTACGACAAAACACTTCAGTGCAAACGCAAACTTAACCATGATAACAATAATTCTTCTTATACCGGCTAATTTTCTTTAGGCATAATCTATTACCAATAATAACTAATAATTAACAATTCCCTTTTCTATTAATTATCTCAATAATATTTACTGCTAAACTTCACTCTAAATCAAAATTTTTATACTAGTTTGTGTTGTGCATTAGTGTAGAAGTAGAGAAGAAGAAAGGAAAATGGACCCAAAAAGCTTAACTCTATTCTCTATCATCAACATCGTACGCTACATAAACGAAACCTTCAGAAAATATAAAAATCAATTGAGGCAAACCTACGAAGATATAAGGAGGATGGAAGATTTACCTGCTTACCAGAACATAAACAACTGTTACCAACACGTAACAAGATATCTCTCCGAAAGAGCAAGTTGGGACCTCGCAACTCAGATATTTCCATACGGATGTACCGACAAAGAATGTAACACTCGGTTCTTAGAGGAAGTAAGAAACACCAAATGAGAAAAGATAGCCGAGATGATCGAAAACCTAAATATGAACTACAATCAGGAAATAAAAACATACATATCACGAGTAACCTATACAGCTAATTACGAAATAACATATAGCTACAAGGAGATGCAACACCCAACCGTTCATTGGCGTGTAGAATATCGCAGAGTACGAACATCAATAAAAGAATTACTGACAACATTAACGAAACCCAACTGTTGGGATTTTGAGCTCAATATCGAGTCCTTCGAATAAAGTTAAACATTGGTGGTCAAATCTATAACATCTAGAATAAACAATTTCATGGCTACTTCAAGAACAACAAAACAAAGACAACTTTAGCTAAGTTCAATAAAAATAATTTAATTCAAGAAATCTAATTTCCAATTAAGTAAACAATTATCTTAAATCCTGCGTAATGTTAATATATATGTTCAAGCGAATTATTTATAATCTAAGCACTTCAAATTTTTATTCAATATACCGTACTTTTTTTTAGATTTGAGAAAATTTTTTTTTATTAGGTAACCACATTTACTATAATTCATTAAGAAAATTTTTTTTTCTCTCTTTCTCTTAGAAACAATATATATAATTAGTTCAACCCATCAATTCAAAATTAAGTTTTATCAAAGAATAACAAAACTAATGTTACAATAAAAGTCCATGGAACTACCCTTAAATTTAATTAGAAATTATTAAAACATTTTTTTTATTTTTAAAACAACGATAATAAATTATAAAAAAATTAAGTTTCAACTATTTCAAAGCTTTAATTCAAAATCAGTTCCATGCGATGTACCGAGTCAGCACTTATCAACATTTTTATTGCGAAAACTCTCAAATTGTACGAAAGTGTGAAGGAGAGACAGAGAAGGAAATAAATTAGGAATTTCATTAGCAAGCAGGCTAATGAACTTCTTGACGATTTTCTTGATGAATTCGAATACACGTCGAAGTTTGATTGGACGACCCATCTCCAATTGCCCGGACACAAGGTTATAAAAACTACCTGGAGGTCTAGCAAGTCGCCTTTTGTCATAATAAGCCAGCACCCGCAATAGTAGGCTCTGCTGGTCCACTGAGAAATTAGAATCAGTGTTAGAAAAATAAGTTATAAATTTTTAAGGTTTAGAAATTTAAATCATATTAATAATTAGCCTAGAAGCCTAATTCATTAAAAATATTAAGATAATTAATCTTGTGTGATATCAAAATCTGTGGAACTTTACCTTGAAAGAAAAAGGAAAATACGTTCAACACAAATTCTATAAATAAAATATCTTGAGAGACAATTGTGCCGCTGACCAGAATATAACCTGTGTTCAAGCAATTGAGGAAGGAACCAATCATTCTTGCCACGGACTTTCTCACCGTGTAGTTTAAGGAGTCTGAGTATAGAAACGTCAGGACTATCGAATTGGAGTCAATTTCTTCTCTTTCTCTCCTAATTTTGTGAGTTATTTATACCAACGAAATTTATAAATTAAACTAATAGAAATTAAAGCGTAAATCAGCAAGTAAGGATAGTAAAATTATATAAATAATCTTAGTTAATACTTAGAAATTGATATAAGATCATATAACTATTTTTCTTCATAACAAATAAAGATAATTGTTGTTAGACTATTATTTAGAATAAGAACCTAACAGTAAGATATGAGAAAAAATCTTTAATTAAATAAAAACTAATTAAAATAAAGTTTGTGGATCATTTAATTTATGAAAATATATATAATCCTTTCTCTTTTATAACTTAAATGTTTATATATATATATATATATATATATGCATAACAAATATTCATAAATTTATAACTCGTGAATATGCACAAGTATTGTTAATATTATTATTAAGACATTGATCATAACATTTAATTAAATACGAATTTTGGGTGTAATTATCGTTATATTATCATTTCATCTATTTCAGAAATTCGAAGTTTTGGTTACGCTTTGAAGTGTCACCTTGGTTACGCTCTAAAGTGTCACTTTGGTTACGTTCTTAAGCGTCACTTTGGTTAAATTCTTAAGTGTCACTTAGGTTACGTTCCTAAGCGTCACTTCGGTTACGCTCTAAAGTGTCACTTTGGTTACGTTCTTAGGTGTCACGTCGGTTACGCTCTAAAGTGTCACTTTGGTTACGTTTTTATGTGTCACGTTGGTTACATTTTTAAGCGTCACTTTGGTTACGTTCTTAAGTGTCACTTAGGTTACGTTCCTAAGCGTCACTTTGGTTACGCTCTAAAGTGTCACTTTGGTTACGTTCTTAAGTGTCACTTGGGTTACACTATTAAGCGTCACTTTGGTTACGTTCTTAAGCGTCACTTTGGCTACGCTATTAAGCGTCACTTTGGTTACGCTTCAGGAATACGTGATTTCTGTTGCGCTAGGGAAACGTGACCATCAGTTACGCTCAAGTGAAAGTTACGTTAACTATTATACAGATAAATAAATGTTGAGAAACATAAGTTCTGATCAAAATTAGATCCAATTTAAATTTCTACAATCAATAAAGATCGAGAAAAATCAATTTAAGAATTATACTTGTGAGCATTCCAACGAGTTATTATTAAAACCAATACATCAGCAAGGGACAAGGTAAGTCCTGGGACGGTAGACTGGTTCCCAGCAAAAATAAATAATTTTTGTTAAGAACTCAACGACCGAAACTAGTCCGGTCGTAACAATAATAAAATCAATGTATTCAATAAAGGAATTTTAAAAGGATCGAATGTTTGAATATTTTTAGGGGGTCATAATCCTCCAATTTCAATTCTAGGGGACAAAAATATATAAATATAACATCAAAAAACCCTAAAAAAAAATAAAATTTCTGAAATAATAAATAATAATATTCCTATTTTTATTCCAGTTTGAACCTTTTTGGTATGGAAACCTTGAAATAATCTCTCTCGAATTACATCTCGTCACCACTGAATAATAATAATGATAGATAAAACTAAACCTATTAATATTAAAATTATTGAGAAATTATTAAATCAATTTATAACCCCAACTAATAAAGTTATGATTCTAAATGATATTAATAAAGGTCAAGGCCTTAAAGTTACTAAATGAAAAGGCTGAAATAACTTAATCATAAACTAATTTACCTCTATTCTATATAAAGAGCTTAAAATAGTAAATACATAAGCTTGAATAATAGCAACTCTTAATTCTAAAATTACTAAAATTCTTTGAATTAAAATTATAAAAAATATTAAAATTATCACTAAATTAGGGCCTGTTGAAGAAATTAAAGTTATTAATAAATGCCCAGCAATTATATTTGCTGATAATCGAACTGCTAAAGTCCCTGGTCGAATAAAATTTCTAATAGTTTCAATTAATACTATAAAAAGTATAAGAATAAAAGGAGTCCCTTGAGGAACTAAATGAATAAATATATGATTTATATTTTTAAATCAAGCATAAATCATTATTGATATTCAAAGTGTTATTGATAAACTTAATCTTAACAAATGGGATGAAATCACAATGACATCAAAATATGCTTATGAAGTCGTCGACCGCATGTTTAAAGATGTATGTGATAATAATTACTTGTTTGGATGGAAAACATTTATCGTATCAGGGGATTTCAGACAAAAATTACCAATAGTAAAACATGAAAATAGAACACAGATAGTAGAAAATTGTGTCATTTATGGAAACATTTTCAATGCATGTCTTTGAAAGAAAATAAACGTTTATTGGAATCAGATAATAAATTTAAAAATTGGTTACTAAATATAAGAAATGGTAATTTTCATTAAAAATATGAAAAAGGTGAATGAAGTTATACAAATTTCAAAAGGAATATTGTCAAATTGGCAATCTAATTGATGAAATTTACGAGCATAATATAAATATTGAAAATTGGGACCATTACGAAAATATTATATTTGCACCGAAAAATGTAGGTGTAACAGAAATGGATGAAAAAAATTCTATCAAAAATGAATAAACCAGTAATAGAGTACTTGAGCATAGACTCTGCAAAAGATGTGAATAACGACAGTTTAAACGCAATTTTGCCAACAGAATTTTTAAATTCTTTAACGCCAAATGGTTTACCTCTACATAGATTACAATTAAAAAAAGGAGCTATAGTAATGCCTCTAAGAAATGTTAATTTGAATGAAGGACTTTGTAACGCAACCCAATTAACGAAAATGAATTAATCTAATATAATTGCACAAATATTAATGGGAAGTAAAAAAGCACTATATTCTAACTACATATGACTTTATCAGCAAATGATGAACTGCTATTCCAGTTGACCAGAAAACAATTTCCTGTAAAACTTGCTTATAAAGTGACTAATAATAAGTTGCAAGGACAATCATTTGAAAAAGTAGAAGTGTATTTACCAACACTAATTTTCAGTCATGGGCAGTTATACATGGCACTTTCAAGGACAACTAATGAAAAAGAATTGAAAATATTACTAACAGAAAAATCAAGAAAAGTTAAAGATGAAATGGTCTATACTAAAAACATCGTTTATAGGGAAATATTATAAAACCGCAATACAAAAATTAAATATGATGAATAAAAAAATAAAATCAAACATATTTAGAACTCTTATATAATATTTAATATAAGAAAAATTAAAAATTATGAAGTAGAGTTTAACGCTGTGTGGTTAAAAATCACGGCTGCTATTTTTAGTTCTGTGCCATTAAAAAAATGCGATAGCTTTTTTAAATACCGTGTGGTTGAAAAAAATGTGTCTGTTATTGTAATGCTGTGATGGGAAAAAACGCTAAAACTACTGTAAGCGCTTAGAAATTCGCATATGCTTTTCAGAGCACTATCTGGTTAAAAACGCAGCTGCTATTTTAAGAGCTAAAGATGAAAAACGCAACAATTATTGTACGCGCAGTGTAATTGAAAATTCATGGCAGCTATTTTGAAAACTGTGTGTTTGAAAAAAACGTGGCTTTAAGTGTAAGCGTTGTGTAATTAAGAACTCACAAATGCTATTTAAGGCGCTGCGTAGTCACAAATTTGCGGCTAATATTTTAAGCGCTGTATGGTATAAAAAACACGGCTGCTATTGTAAGCGTTATGTAATTAAGAATTCACGGATGCTATTTTCAGCGCTGAGACAAAGAGACAAAGACGAAAGAATGAAAACGAAAAGACAAAGATGAAGTAACGGAAACAGAGAGACGGAGACGAAGCGACGGAGACGGAGACAAAGAGATGGAGACAGAGAGACTATCATGAAGAGACGGAGATGGAAAAAGAGAGACGGAGAGACAAAGACGGCGAGGCAAGAGGCGGAGCGAAAAGGACGAAGACGAATAGACGCTAACAAAAGAACGAAGACGGAAAAACGGAGATGGAGAGACAGAGACGAAAAGACGGAGACGGAGAGACGAAGTCGGGGGGGGGGGCGAAAAGTCTGAGACAGACAGATGGAGACGGAGAAATGAAGACTCACAGACGGAGACAAAAGCACGAAAACTTAGATACGAAGACGAAGAGACGAAGACGGGGGGGACAAAGATGAAAAGACGGAGACAAAGAGACGGAGACGAAGGGAAGAAGAGGGAAAAACAGAGTCTGAGAGACAAAGACAGACAGACGGAGAGACGGAGACGAAGAGACAGCGACAAAAAGACGAAGACGGAGAGATTATGACAGAGAGATGTAGACGAATACGGAGAGATTATGACGTAGAAACGGAACCGAAGACGGAGAAACCGACCCGGAGGGACAGAGAGACGAAGACGGAGGGACTGAGACGGAGAAACGGACACGGAGAGACAGAGACAGATAGACGGAGTTGGAGAAACAGAGACTTACAGACGAAGACGGAGAGACGAAAACGGAGAGACGGTGAATGAGAGACAGAGACGGAGAGACGAAGATGGAGAGACGGAAAGACGGAGACGGATAGATAGAGATAATAAGACGGAGACGGAAAGACAGAGATGGTAAGACGGAGACGGAGAGAAAAAGACTAAAAAACAAAGATGGAGAGATGGTGACAAAGAGACAGAGACAGAGTGACGGAAAGACGAATACGGAGGGACGGAGACGGAGAGACAGACGGAGATGGAGAGTCGGAGACGAAGACGGAGAAACGGAGACTTACAGACGCAGACAGAGAGACAAAAATAGTGGGACTAAGACGGTGAGACGAAGACGAAGCAACGGAGACGAAAAGACAAAGACGGAAAGACGAAAACGGAAAGACGGAGACGAAGCGAAAAAGGCGTGGAGGTGGAGACAGAGAGGCGAAAACGGAAAGACTGAGACAAACGGACGGAGACGAAGAAACGAAAACGTTGGGTCGGACACGGGGAGACGGTTACGGAAAGACGAAGACGTAGAGATGAAGACGAAAAGACAAAGACGGAAAGACGGAGACAGAAAGAGACGGAAAGTCGGAGACGAAGAAACGGAGTCGAAGAGACAGATACAAAAAGACCGAGACTGAGAGACAGAGACGAAAAGACGGAGACGGAGAGATTGTGGGGAAGAGACAGAGACAGGGGACGGAGACGGAGAGACGGAAACAGACAGACGGAGACGAAGAAATGGAGTCAAAGAAATGGAGACAGAGAGTCGGAAACAGACAGGGGGTGACGAAGAAATAGAGACAAACAGACATGGACGGAGAGACGGAGGTGGAGGAACGGAGATGGAGGGATGGAGACGGAGAGGCGGATATTGTTTATGAGTGTATGTGTATATGAATAAGTGTATGTGGATGGAGATATGTATATGTGTGTATGTGTGTATGTGTCTAAGTGTAAGTTTGTATGTGTATGTGTGTACGTGTATGTTAAAAATGCACGTGTGTATGTGTGTATGTGTGTATATATATGTGTATGTGTGTATGTATGTGTATCTGTGTACGTGTATATTAAAGATGCACGTGTGTATGTAAATGTATGTATGTGACAATAATGTTTAAGATATTCACGGAAGAAAATAAAAAGTCTTCATTCTTTACTTTAATATAATAGTTGTAATATTTAAGTGAAAAAAATTTTTTCATAAAATAGATCAAATTATATTTTAGGAAGGCTCATTAAATAAGCGAGTTTAAACTTTGATTTTATAAACTTTTCAGGATGTTGCCTTTAAATTCCACCCTTTTGTCTAGAAGGTTACATCTTGCGTCTTTAGCGTTGTTGACCCCGCGGCGCGTTCTAAATTGCGACCACTTGGTGGTTTGCTGGACGCGTCGATTAAGCTTTCTTCGCGTGGCACTTTAGATAGCCACGGACACTCGAGAGAGACGCATCTCCCCTCTCCAGCACACATGACTACTTAGCATACGCTATACACGTAGACAGACCATGCGTTTACTTGCTTTAAAATCAAGTGATTTAAGATAAAGATTAGTGCTAGATTAGGCTTAATTAATTTAATATAAAGATTGTAAAAAGCAGCAATAAATGAGACTTTGTTAAACTTCAAATCTCAGTGCACTTTTTGTGTCTTTTCCTCATAGTGTGTGTATTAAACTAATTCTGAATGTGTGTCGCTACTTTAATTAATAAAGTAATATAACACAAGAAAATTAATACAGTCCACTCATTGCTCTAGAAACTTTCTGAAAAGCGCGCACATAAAAGTTTGATCCTTCAAGCCGGATTAAAAAGTAAATCTATTTATTCAAGTGAACTCGGTTCATCAAAAGCCTATAAAAAGTGTTGGTGCATAGTACTAAAAAGGAAAAAAGGTACATTTTTAAGCATTTAACAGATAAAAAGTACTTGAAAAGTAAAATAATTTTTTCATTGGAACAATACAAACCGGATAAAAACTTTTCGAACACATTTCATCTTTACTTTATTTAATTTAGACGGATTTCTTTTTCTTTTCCAACATTAGACCGATCATTCTATACTGTAGTGTTATATAAAAATTATAGATGGGCTCATTTAGTCACCATGAGAAACGGTAGCAGAAGAAGTTATTAACTTAACTACAACAACGTTCCAAATGGCTATATCCCCATAAATCACTTCAAGTGAGAGACATAGTTCTATTCAAGGATTAGCTGGTCTCGCCAACTAAATGGCCTTTAGCCAGAGTAACTAAGCTCTTTCCTGGACCAGATGGATTGTGTAGAGTCGTAGACTTGCGAACGTCATCATCAGAATTCAGACGACCAATCAATCAACTGATCTACATTCCAGTTAATTCAAGAGCTATTGAACTTACTTCAATTTCAGATACTGCCAAGGTGGTAGGTACTTCATCAACTTAATCAAGTCGTTAAGCTTTTCGATTCAGTTTGTCCATTGGCGCTAAACCATCGGTTGTTTCGTGAATAGTTTTCATTCATTTAATTCATTAACTAAACACCAATTCTTGTGTTTATACTTTAGTAATTGCTTATGTGATTGGATGTCGGATAGTAATTATTATTTTGTAAAAGTAAAATTATTCCAACATTAAACTTAGCTATCAAACGTGTTAAATTACGGATCCATAGTTTTTCGAGGGTGGATTCATGGTTGGCGATATGTTCAGGCCGTTGCCTTTAAATTCAAACCTTTCTTCTAGAAGGTTACATTTCGCGTCTCTAGCGTTGTGAACCCCGCGTCGTGTTCTGAATTGCGACCACTTGGTGTTTTGCTGTACGCGTCAGCTTAGCTTTCTTTGCGCGGCACGTTACACTCTAAACTCAAAAGAGTAAAAATTAGAAACAAAAAGTAGAAAAGTATAGTTTTTTACTTTTAAAAGAGTAAAAGTATAGTTTTTTACTTATAAAAGAGTAAAAGTATAGTTTTTTACTTGTAAAAGAGTGAATTGAGAGTTTCAAAAGGTAAATTAGACAAGTTTATAATTTATAAAGATAAATTCAAGCAGTTTCCTCTTTTACTAAAAGTAAAAACGTATGTATTTTACTTTAGGAAAATAAAATGATTTTAAAAAGGTAAATATGATGTTTTCACTCTTTTCATAAAGATTAGTATCAAATTTTTTATTCTGCAAAGAGTAAAAGATTATCTTACCTTTTCTAAAGAGTAACTTGATGTGTTCAATCTCCTGGGGGGTTATTCTGATACGATAAATCATATGTTGTTGTCTTTGTCCGACATATTAATTTTCTATCTTCTATTCTTGTGATAAAATGTTATATCGGTTGTCAGAATAAGAGCTCTGTCAAAGGGTAAAGGGTACATTTGCAATTTCGTTAAAAGTAAAATAATACCTTAAGAGGATGACAAAGCTGCGCCCCCTCATAATATTTCCATTCCAAGTTTGTGAGTAAACGCTGCGTTTAATCAACTTTTTTGTTAAAATGAAAAAATTTGTAAGACTAAATTTAAGTGCGGACAACTCGTGAAATCTACCAAAATACTATACATAAAAAGTTATATACAAACTTTCAATAATAGTATTTTGAGGTTAGGTTTGTCTAGTTTGATATGTAATTTTCATTCCAAGTTTATAAAAAAATAACAAATCTAAATGATTTGTTATTTTAACAAAAATTGTCGTATTAACATCCCTGTAGAAAATAATCAGCTGGATATCCAGGTGGATTATCCACTTGGATCACTCTGATATTCGCTTAGATGCAGCTAAAATCATATTTTTTACGATATTTTTTACAAAAAGTAATAATAAGGCATTATCAGCATTTATATAAAATTAAAATACTAAAAATAAAAGCAACTAAAAAATTTTATATAAATTAAAAATTTATATGAAATTTTCGATTTGCTTTTATTTTTATATAAATTAAAGATTGATACAAAATTTTTAATTTTCTTTTATTTTTAGTATTATTATTTATATAAATGCTGACAATGCCTAATTATTACTTTTCCCAAAAAATATCCAAATGGATTTTAGCTGCATCCAGATGAATAAAGATCAGAGTGATATCCAACTTTATCAGAGTGATATCCAACTCGATCAGAGTGATATCCACCTGAATATCCAAGTGGATAACCTACCTGGACATCCAGCTGATTATTTTCAACAGGGATAGCTTTAGTGCGGACAAGTTATCATATAAGTTTAAACAATGAATTTAAATAGATATTATTAAAATGAAAAAAGCAAAAATTGATACCAGCAGATCCGACTTCCTGTTAATAACAATAAAAGAATTAGCAAGTTATCTCACATATGAGATAATTTGGTAATTTTTTTATATTTTTCATTTTAAGATTTGTTTACAAATATAAGAGCTTAAAAAATTTTATTTTTTTGGAAAACAACAAATTCCTTTTTTCGGTTATTGAGGTATTATTTCACTTTTTACAAAATTACAAATGTGCTTTTTACTCTTTGGCAAAAGAGTGAACACATCAAGTTACTCTTTAGAAAAGGTAAGATAATCTTTTACTCTTGGCAAAATAAAAAATTTGATACTAATCTTTATGAAAAGAGTGAAAACATCATATTTACCTTTTTAAAATCATTTTATTTTCATAAAGTAAAAAACATACGTTTTTACTTTTAGTAAAAGAGAAAACTGCTTGAATTTATCTTTATAAATTATAAACTCGTCAAATTTACCTTTTATAGTGGTAAAACTCTCAATTTACTATTTTACAAGTAGAAAACTATACTTTTACTCTTTTAAAAGTGAAAAACTATACTTTTCTACTTTTTGTTTCCAATTTTTACTCTTTTGAGTTGAGAGTGTAGATAGCCACGGACACTCGAGAAAGAAGCATCTTCTCTCTTCAGCACACATTACTACTTAGCATGCGCTATACACGTAGACAGACCACGCGTTTACTCGCTTTAAAATCAACTGAAGTGATTTAAGGTAAGATTAGTGCTAGATTAGGCTTAATTAATTTAATATAAAGATTGTAAAAAGCAGCAATAAATGAAACTTTGTTAAACTTCAAATCTTACAAGGAGAGTGCATTGCATTTGGGTCTTGGATTTTCTTCTAGCTTTGGGATCTTTTTTCTTACATAAAATCATGAAAAAAGCCGCGACCATTCGGTCCAACGCTCGATTTTTCCGGAGTTTTGAGCAGTTCTGTCTGTTTTGTTGAAAAAATTGCATCTTCTTTATAATTTTACAGTTTTTGAACTACTTATTCTAGAAGGTTTTACTGATTGCATATTAAAGTTGAGATTAAAATCTTTCGATTAAAAAAAAAACGTGTCAAAAAATCTCAAGTCGTTAAAAAGTTATGGGTGAATAAAAATAGCGCAAATATTTAGCTCAAAAATGCATAGAAAATAAATGCAACATTTTAGTCAGAAATTCATTTCAATTTTCATCCCTTCATAAGTTTTTAACAACTTGAGCTTTTTGGACGC
Organism: Anastatus disparis; assembly: GCA_017163975.1. NCBI lineage: Eukaryota > Metazoa > Arthropoda > Insecta > Hymenoptera > Eupelmidae > Anastatus > Anastatus disparis. The sequence goes on along the minus strand of JAFFSR010000340.1, from coordinate 21,572 downwards.
GTTTTTTTTTTAATCGAAAGGTTTTGATCTCAACTTTTATATGCAATCAGTGAAAACTTTCTAGAATTAGTAGTTCCAAAACTGTAAAATTATAAAGCAGATGCAATTTTTTAACAAAACAGACAAAACTGCTCATAACTCGGAAAAAATCGAGCGTTGGACCGAATGGACGCGGCTTTTTTCATAATTTTATGTAAGAAAAAGATCCCAAAGCTAGAAGAAAATCCAAGACCCAAATGCAATGCACTCTCCTTGTTAGTGTATTTTTGTGTCTTTTCCTTTCAGTGTGTGTATTTAACTAATTCTGAATATGTGTCGCTACTTTAATTAATAAAATAATATAATACAAGAAAATTAATATAGTCCATTCATTGCTCTAGAAACTTTCTGAAAAGTGCGCACATAAACTATTATTTATTTTTTTCTTATTGAATTTAAATTTTCATTACATATATATTTTTACTATGAATACTTTTTTATTACAAATAAATTTTAATTAATAAAATTCTAAAATTTATTGCATTTTCGTTGGATACGAAATTTTTTTTACATATAAATTTTTTTCCAATACAATTTTTTAATTGATATGTGTTATGTCGCTTTTTATTCGTGGGACACTGAATGATGTCACCCTGTATGATTTAACATTATAGGAGGGTTTAACATTATACAATGTTCTAGGCGCGTTTTTTTCGAGTTCTTCGAATGACAAGAGGAACAAGTCGATGAGGTGCCGCTTGAACTTGTGTTTGAGCTGGAACTCGAACTCGAACTGGATGACCTGTCCGTGGGAAAGTGCTTTTTGATGAAAGGGCCCTTGACTTTTGCGCTCGGGCTTGCCCTTGGAGTTTCCATTTCTCCAAATAATTGCTGCATCGAAGCACTTACCGGTAGTGGTGGCACTAAAACAAGAAAAAAAATATTAAAATTATTAAATCATGCAAAAAATTCTTTAACTATGTAAATTTTTTTATTAATAAGAAATGATTATTAAAAAATAAATTTACTTACGTGCTTTGATGGCATCCATTGCCCAACTTACATGGTCCAACATCATTAATAATATTGAATCATTTTTGATTAGCCATTGAATATGTTCCCGCATTACTTTCACACTATTACTTGTAGATTTGTTAGATATTTATAAAAAAACTATCTGAACTTCAATCCAAATAAAATACTTGCTGGAGCTTGAGAGAATAAAGATAAATAAAGAAGGCTAAAAAATAAGTATTTATGAAAATTGCACCCCTCTAGAAGCAATAGTTTTCAAGATATTAAGTTTTAAAATTTGAAAATTTTGATTTTGGAATATCTCGAAAACTATTGGTCCTAGCGAAAGTCGGACGAAATTTTTAAAGACTTGAATGAAATGAGTTTGATGGGTGATCTACCAATATACGTAATAAAATTTAGAAATTTTCGCTATTTTAGAATTTTTTCTTCCTAATTTTACTATATATATATATATATATATATATATATATATAGTAAAATTAAGAAAAAAATATATTTTATATATATATAATAAAATTAGGAAGAAAAAAAATATATATATATATATATATATATATGTATACATTAGCTTAAATTATTTTACATTCAGAATAAAACTTCTAGAAAGCTTTTTTATGATAAAGAAATTGCGCAGTTATTTTACCAAGGTCTCTTATGACTAAGTTATTTATCAATTGCCAATGCAACCTGATCCTTCATTTCCGATCAGAGATTCCCGATGCGCAGTTTCTCGGACTAAAGAATTCCATGACTCAAAAGAATGCAACCTGATCCTTTATTACCGATCAGGGATTCCCGATGCCATCGCGAGAAGCTTCCGTGACTCAACTTCTCTCTCTCTCTCAGCTTGAACTCTAGGATTAAGGATCGGGGATCGGGGAGTCAGCTGCTGCGTGCGCATCTGCTTTTGTCACGGGTGCTCACGTCATCGGTTGGTGGGTGGTGACTTTATCGAGTCGTAGGTAGCTGTGGGTGGTGACGTCATCGGGCAGCGGGTGGCTGTAAGTGGTGGGTGGGCTGTGACGTCATAAGTGCTGAGTCACGATTTGCACCTGTTTGCTAGTCGCACAGGTGAGTCGACGGAGTGGTGGTGAGGGGAGCCAGAACTCTCATTGCTTACCTACTCGCCACCTGGTAAGTTAAAATTCAATCGACGTAATCGACTATCAATTCGACTGTAAGTCACTAGGTAGCATTTTTTTATGTTTTCTGATCCTTGGTGCAAATTTTGAGGATGCAGATATATAAGGCCAGAATGATCTCAGCTTAATCGCAAATACTCTTCGTTTTTTGAAAAGTTAAAACTACGAGGTTTACCTCGTTTTTGTTTTTTCCTTTAAATAGGGAATGATTATCATGTAAAGTCATTTTTCAATGACACAATTCATGAAAAATGACGTTTCTTTTCCCAAATTTAGAGAAAATGACGTCTTTAAAAGACTTTTTTGAAGACGTCTTTGGTCGTGTCTTAGATTGGAACAGAAAAGACGTCATTTTTCCAATGTTTAGAAGACCCTGTTGAAACTAATGACGTCTTTAGTTGTGTTTTAGATTGGAAGAAAGAAGACGTCATTTTCCAATGTTTAGAAAAGCTATTTAACAAATGACATCTTTTTATAATTTCAAAGACGTATTTCTTTAATAAAAATTTGTAGGCAAAGACGTCATTTTTATAAAAAAAAATACGTCTAAAATAATAAAAAGACGTCATTTGTTAAATAACTTTTCTAAACATTGAAAAAATGACGTCTTTTTTTAAATGACTTTTCTAAATATTGGAAAAATGACGTCTTTTTTGTTCCAATCTAAGACACGACCAAAGACGTCTTGGAAAGACGTTATTATTTTCAACAGGGTGGTTATAATGATTTTTATATGTGAGAAATAGGGTTTGTGAGGCTTTTACAATCGACTTTAACTTATCTTGTCAATTTCTTTTTACCAAGAAGTAAACTATGACTCATTTAATTATTTAATTAAGAAGTTACGCTACCTCTATAATTATTCTTTTTAAATGCTCTAATATTTTCTCAAATTACAAAACAAACAAATAGAAAGAAAAAAAAAATCTAAAAATAACCAGTAATCCAAGAAAAATCTTTAAATAAATAGTTAAATGAAAACAAAACGAAGAATTAAAAATTCCCTAATAAAGAAAAACTTTATAATTGGAACAATGAAATCAATAATTCAAACTTAAACTAATCAATTCTAGGTTATATAACAGAAATAAAAGAAAAATTACTTGTTACACTTTATTTTATCATTTTATTCACAACAAAGAAAAGAGTTTTCTAATATAATTTGTATAAATCATGCACGATTCTGAACACAACAAACAAATTAGAGGAAATTCGCTAGTTTCGGGGTTATGTGGCCACCTGGCTATGCTTATAGCCTACCGTGGACCGCCGCTACGAAATCCTTTAACCTTCACTACTATCAATTAAAAACAAGTTTCAAGTTTGATTTTAATTCTAATTTATTTTATTTTTCACTTATTCCCCTGGTGAAAAAAATCAGGTGACAAATCACCGTATTTCTCAGGTGATTTATCATACCAAAACATCATGTAACGATTTTTTCGGTTTTTACACGTTACAAACCACGCTTAGTCAATTCAGAACAATTTTTGAAAATTTTTAAAACTAGACATTTTTTCGTAAAATTAGTCAAAATTTTTTCTGAGACCAAACTATCTAAAAAATTTTTTAAGCTCAAAATTTTCAAAAACTGTGCTGAATTAACTAACAAGGAGAGTGTCAGGGTATTGGAACGCAGATTTTGATCAAATTTTAGGAGATGATTTTGAATGTAAAAACATGAAAAAAGCCAAATCACTAGACTCTAACGCTCAATATTTCCCTAGTTACAGGGAATTAAAGAAAATTACTATAAAAATTACTAGATTTTCAAACGCTTATAGTTCCTCAGCATTGATAGCTAGAAGCTTAAGACTTTTTAGATGAAAGCTGAGTTAAAATCCTTTTGAAATAATAGTTACAGCGTATAAAAATATTATTTTTTTCAAAATCAGAAAGCAATGAAAGTTTGACCTGGAATCGTTCTTCATAACATTAATTGATAATAAAATTTAGTATAATTTTCATTGCCTTATAATTTTGGAAAAAAATAATATTTTTATATGCTGTAACTACTATTTCGAAAGGACTTTAACTTAACTTCCATTTAAAAAAAGTTTTAAGCTTCTAGCTATTAATGCTGAAGAACTATTAGCATTTGAAAATCTAGTCATTTTTATAGTGATTTTCTCTAATTGCCTGTAACTAGGAAAATATTGAGCGTTAGAGTCTAGAGACTTGGCTTTTTTCATGTTTCTACATTCAAAATCATCTTCCAAAATTTGAACAGAATCTGCATCCCAATACCCTGACACTCTTCGTTGTAAGCATGGTTTGAAACGTGTAAAAACCAAAAAAATCGTTACGTGAGGTTTTGGCATGATAAATGACCTGAGAAATCAGGTGATTTATCAACTGATTTTTTTACCAGGGTCTATTATTTTGACACTTGGAGAGAGAGCTTTATTTTAACTCGCTAATAAAGACACACACACCCACACACATATATATATTGAGATGTATGAGGTCTCAAAATGTTCGTCTCGGAACAGACTTTCGAAAACTGTGTGGCTCTTTTAAAAAATTCAAAATGGCGGACTTAATATCACGGTTAAAAGCTGGAGAAAATTTGAGTGAACGAAAAAAAATGTACAGATTAATATTCGCAACCAACCGGGTAATTTTTGGACTCAAATTATAGCTGAGAGATGCCTCTTGAAAGCTGATGTGGTTGGATGAAAAGATCCAGAATGGTGGATCCAAGATGGCGGACCAAATCTGAAAATTTTAACCGATTTAGGTAAGGGCTGAGCGACCTGGCCGATTAAGGCAAGGACTAAGTGACCCAGCTGATTAAGGTAAGGACTAAGCGACCCAGCCGATTAAGGCTAGGACTAAGTGACTCAGCCAGTTAAGACAAGGACTAAATGACCCAGCCGATTAAGGCAAGGACTAAGTGACCCAGCCGATTAAGGCAAGGACTAAGCGACCCAGCCGATTAAGGCAAGGTTTAAGGAGGTTGTAGTTATCAAATGTATTGGTTATATTATAGACTAGTCCTTTTTGATAAGAGACTCCTTGTGTGTCTTATTTCCACTGAAGAGGAGTTATAGGCATTGAGATCATAGTACATTTCTCTCAATGATTCGGTAGGGTTGGAAAATCGTTTCACTGTCAGTCGACCATTTAACTGTGGAATAAATGCATGTCCCATTTGAATTTTTTTTACTGCTTGACAGTTGTTAAATCTTTGTGAAAGATATCTACCAGCTTGATTGTGATCATTCTTAGTGTGCAAAAAAAATTGTATGCCAAAATTACGCTTATTAGCCCATGAATATAGTGCTTCAACATTTAAAATAGCTCCATTAGCAGGAACATATAAGCTAGTTCGTGCAGCTTTTCTTTTCACGATCGCTCCAATTCCATCACAGCTGCCTTTACTGTGAGCTGTCGCAAAGAAATGCCATTCAGCTTCTATGTCAAATTCTTTTTTATGGTACATCAAATTACATGTTTTTTGAAATGTAGTTTAGTACCATCACTATCATATTTTATTTTTTTCAATTTAGGGCAAACCTTTAGAATTTCAGGAATGAGCTTTTGTTGCATTATATACACTGCAGTTGCATCATGCGTATTACAATTGGACATTGTCACAATACTAAAATGTTTCACTTTTTTGCCTGACTTTTAATAAACAACAGTTGGAAAGATTGCACTTTGATCATTATTAAGAGTCGGCCGTATAGCGGTTTTCGTCTAATATAAATTTTTGTTATAATTAATGAATTAAATATTTTTATACGAATGTAGGGGCTGAGCGCTGTAGAGCAAAAAACGAGCAAAGGATTCTATTCTATGAAAAAATATAAAATTTTCATCATTTTCCGAGTATAGTCCGAAACGGAAAAAATGAAATCAAGTTCAACTGTTTTTTCCGTTTCGGACTATACTCGGAAAATGATGAAAATTTTATATTTTTTCATAGAATAGAATCCTTTGCTCGTTTTTTGCTCTAAAGCGCTCAGCCCCTACATTTGTATATACATATTTAATTTATTAATTATAACGAAAATTTAGATTAGACAAGGACAAAGGTTTACGGCCGACTCTTAAAATGGAATGCTTGTGCAGCATTTTGAGCAACAAAAGCATAGTTCTCAGCAGAATCTAACTGTACGACAACCTCTTTGTCTGAAATATTATTTTTCATTTCAGAAATGAATTTCGATAAGTCTTTAGAGATAAAGTGATGGGGTATTAGTTCCTTCAATGTCGTGCATAATGTGTCAATAAAATTTTCATTAGACAAACACCGTTTTACAAGAGTGCACCTGTCTGTAGATTGCTATGTGCTGAATATCACTTGATCAATATGTTCATCGTCTAACATTTTTCGGATATAATTTAAAAACTTTGTAAATTTTGGACATGATTTGCACTCATTTAAGTAACATTGTTTTGTAGGAGCTCTGCATAAAACATAATTTATACAATCTTTATAGTCTTTGAGGCTATTGTTTGATAGTTTTCCCAAATTAATCGCATCAATCATTGCTTTGAAATTTTAATGAATTGTACATACGCATACAGTATGTGTTCCTGCAGAGCCTGCTAGGACACACCATTTTAGTCTGAGCTCTGCAAGTTTGGTTAATCCAATTGCATTTTTGGAGAATTTTTCCTTAAATTAAATATGCAACTTCTTCATATCATCAAGCAATAATCTTTTTTGTTCCTTCCTTTTACTTCCATTAAATTTCACAGTTACTGTATCTTTTGTGTTAGGTAGGATCCTGCTATTTTCATCATTTTCATAAAACTGTATTACTTTTTCAACTGTTGCTTCAGGTGAAGTTTTACCCGATGATCTTATTGGAGAAGCCAAAATTTCTCGAGGAACTTTTAACATTTTAGCTTTGCCTTCGAAAAAATACCTTCGAAACTTCATGAATGCTCCACGAATCAGGAGCAACCGTAAGAATACTCACACGAAAAGGATCATTATTAGGTAGACTATTAAATTTATCTCTAATACCATTTAACATCTCTATAAGTTCATCTGGTGTAACTTCCTCCTCACCAGAAAATGTAGAATCTTCAAGATCATCTTAATCTTATACTTATATTATCATCATTATCGTCAACTGAAACAGAATCGTTATCTAAAGAATAACTTTTTTTGGTATGCAATATTCTGCAAGATTTACAAACTACTGGAGTATCGGACGAAGGAAATTTTTTATTCATATCTTTCGGGATCTTCCTTAGATCCTTACCGATGCGTCCTGTAAGGTTGAATTGATTTGCACACCTATCTCTATGTCTTTATTTAGAAGGAAAAGACACGACTTGAAAATAGCAAAATAAGCAAGACGGAAAAGAAATATGTGAACAAATCTCTTATAAAATATCCTTATAAGAATAAAAAGAAGAATGCAGATGAAAATACGCACTCAAAGTTTTCATTACCAAGTATTCCAAAAACGACTATTGGAGACTAAGCCTACAGTGAGAAAAGTCACTAATGAGTTCGATCCTCATCTATAACAAATAGCGTCAACACACTAAGATACAGTGAAATAAATTTTTTTTCCACGAATAATTATATTTTTCATCATCATCATCATCATCATCATCATCATCATCATCATCATCATCATCATCATCATCATCATCATCATCATCATCATCATCATCATCATCATCATCATCATCATCATCATCATCATCATCATCATCATCATCATCATCATCATCATCATCATCATCATCATCATCATCATCATCATCATCATCATCATCATCATCATCATCATCATCATCATCATCATCATCATCATCATCATCATCATCATCATCATCATCATCATCATCATCATCATCATCATCATCATCATCATCATCATCATCATCATCATCATCATCATCATCATCATCATCATCATCATCATCATCATCATCATCATCATCATCATCATCATCATCATCATCATCATCATCATCATCATCATCATCATCATCATCATCATCATCATCATCATCATCATCATCATCATCATCATCATCATCATCATCATCATCATCATCATCATCATCATCATCATCATCATCATCATCATCATCATCATCATCATCATCATCATCATCATCATCATCATCATCATCATCATCATCATCATCATCATCATCATCATCATCATCATCATCATCATCATCATCATCATCATCATCATCATCATCATCATCATCATCATCATCATCATCATCATCATCATCATCATCATCATCATCATCATCATCATCATCATCATCATCATCATCATCATCATCATCATCATCATCATCATCATCATCATCATCATCATCATCATCATCATCATCATCATCATCATCATCATCATCATCATCATCATCATCATCATCATCATCATCATCATCATCATCATATCATCATCATCATCATCATCATCATCATCATCTCATCATCATCATCATCATCATCATCATCATCATATCATCATCATCATCATCATCATCATCATCATCATCATCATCATCATCATCATCATCATCATCTATCTCATCATCATCATCTCATCTCATCATCATCATATCATCATCATCATCATCATCATCATCATCATCATCATCATCATCATCATCATCATCATCATCATCATCATCATCATCATCATCATCATCATCATCATCATCATCATCATCATCATCTCATCATCATCATCATCTCATCTCATCATCATCATCATCATCATCATCATCATCATCATCATCATCATCATCATCATCATCATCTCATCATCATCATCATCATCATCATCATCATCATCATCATCATCATCATCATCATCATCATCATCTCATCATCATCATCATCATCATCATCATCATCATCATCATCATCATCATCATCATCATCATCATCATCATCATCATCATCATCATCATCATCATCATCATCATCATCATATCATCATCATCATCATCATCATCATCATCATCATCATCATCATCATCATCATCATCATCATCATCATCATCATCATCATCATCATCATCATCATCATCATCATCATCATCATCATCATCATCATCATCATCATCATCATCATCATCATCATCATCATCATCATCATCATCATCATCATCATCATCATCATCATCATCATCATCATATCATCATCATCATCATCTATCATCATCATCATCATCATCATCATCATCATCATCATCATCATCATCATCATCATCATCATCATCATCATCATCATCATCATCATCATCATCATCATCATCATCATCATCATCATCATCATCATCATCATCATCATCATCATCATCATCATCATCATCATCATCATCATCATCATCATCATCATCATCATCATCATCATCATCATCATCATCATCATCATCATCATCATCATCATCATCATCATCATCATCATCATCATCATCATCATCATCATCATCATCATCATCATCATCATCATCATCATCATCATCATCATCATCATCATCATCATCATCATCATCATCATCATCATCATCATCATCATCATCATCATCATCATCATCATCATCATCATCATCATCATCATCATCATCATCATCATCATCATCATCATCATCATCATCATCATCATCATCATCATCATCATCATCATCATCATCATCATCATCATCATCATCATCATCATCATCATCATCATCATCATCATCATCATCATCATCATCATCATCATCATCTCATCATCATCATCATCATCATCATCATCATCATCATCATCATCATCATCATCATCATCATCATCATCATCATCATCATCATCATCATCATCATCATCATCATCATCATCATCATCATCATCATCATCATCATCATCATCATCATCATCATCATCATCATCATCATCATCATCATCATCATCATCATCATCATCATCATCATCATCATCATCATCATCATCATCATCATCATCATCATCATCATCATCATCATCATCATCATCATCATCATCATCATCATCATCATCATCATCATCATCATCATCATCATCATCATCATCATCATCATCATCATCATCATCATCATCATCATCATCATCATCATCATCATCATCATCATCATCATCATCATCATCATCATCATCATCATCATCATCATCATCATCATCATCATCATCATCATCATCATCATCATCATCATCATCATCATCATCATCATCATCATCATCATCATCATCATCATCATCATCATCATCATCATCATCATCATCATCATCATCATCATCATCATCATCATCATCATCATCATCATCATCATCATCATCATCATCATCATCATCATCATCATCATCATCATCATCATCATCATCATCATCATCATCATCATCATCATCATCATCATCATCATCATCATCATCATCATCATCATCATCATCATCATCATCATCATCATCATCATCATCATCATCATCATCATCATCATCATCATCATCATCATCATCATCATCATCATCATCATCATCATCATCATCATCATCATCATCATCATCATCATCATCATCATCATCATCATCATCATCATCATCATCATCATCATCATCATCATCATCATCATCATCATCATCATCATCATCATCATCATCATCATCATCATCATCATCATCATCATCATCATCATCATCATCATCATCATCATCATCATCATCATCATCATCATCATCATCATCATCATCATCATCATCATCATCATCATCATCATCATCATCATCATCATCATCATCATCATCATCATCATCATCATCATCATCATCATCATCATCATCATCATCATCATCATCATCATCATCATCATCATCATCATCATCATCATCATCATCATCATCATCATCATCATCATCATCATCATCATCATCATCATCATCATCATCATCATCATCATCATCATCATCATCATCATCATCATCATCATCATCATCATCATCATCATCATCATCATCATCATCATCATCATCATCATCATCATCATCATCATCATCATCATCATCATCATCATCATCATCATCATCATCATCATCATCATCATCATCATCATCATCATCATCATCATCATCATCATCATCATCATCATCATCATCATCATCATCATCATCATCATCATCATCATCATCATCATCATCATCATCATCATCATCATCATCATCATCATCATCATCATCATCATCATCATCATCATCATCATCATCATCATCATCATCATCATCATCATCATCATCATCATCATCATCATCATCATCATCATCATCATCATCATCATCATCATCATCATCATCATCATCATCATCATCATCATCATCATCATCATCATCATCATCATCATCATCATCATCATCATCATCATCATCATCATCATCATCATCATCATCATCATCATCATCATCATCATCATCATCATCATCATCATCATCATCATCATCATCATCATCATCATCATCATCATCATCATCATCATCATCATCATCATCATCATCATCATCATCATCATCATCATCATCATCATATCATCATCATCATCATCTCATCATCATCATCTCATATCATCATCATATTCATCTCATCATCATCATTCTTATATCCATATCATCTTATCATTCATTCATCAATTCTATATATCTTCTCATCTCTTTCATTATATATATAACTTTCTTTTTTATTTATTATCTATATATCATATATTTCATCATATATCATATCTCATCATATTCATATCATCATCATCATCATTCATCATCATCATCATCATCATCATCATCATCATCATATCATCATCATCATCATCATCATCATCATCATCATCATCATCATCATCATCATCATCATCATCATCATCATCATCATCATCATCATCATCATCATCATCATCATCATCATCATCATCATCATCATCATCATCATCATCATCATCATCATCATCATCATCATCATCATCATCATCATCATCATCATCATCATCATCATCATCATCATCATCATCATCATCATCATCATCATCATCATCATCATCATCATCATCATCATCATCATCATCATCATCATCATCATCATCATCATCATCATCATCATCATCATCATCATCATGATTATTATTATTATTATTATTATTATTATTATTATTATTATTGTCATCTTTATTGTTATCGTTATTGTTATCGTTATTGTTATCGTTATTGTTATCGGTATCGTTATTGTTATCGTTATTGTTATTGTTATCGTTATTGTTATCGTTATTGTTATTGTTATTGTTATTGTTATTGTTATTATTATTATTATTGTCATCATTATTATTATTATTATTGTCATCTTTATTGTTATCGTTATTGTTATCGTTATTGTTATCGTTATTGTTATCGGTATCGTTATTGTTATCGTTATTGTTATTGTTATCGTTATTGTTATCGTTATTGTTATTGTTATTGTTATTGTTATTGTTATTGTTATTGTTATTGTTATTGTTATTGTTATTATTATATGCTGGAAGGACCTGAGCGAAGACGTCAACTGTTCGATGCATTGCTCAGACTTGCAATGCTGGATGGGGTGATAATGTTTGCGTACACTGATGATGTCGCTTTGGTCATCACCGCGAAAAACGCGAACATTGCGCAGCACATACTGAATACGGCGATGAGAAGAATCTTCGAATGGATGGTGAAACGTGGTCTTGAATTAGCGATGGCCAAGACAGAAATAGTGCCCTTAACCTGGAGACACATTAGCATCGAGTTTACAATGACAATAGGCACAAACGTGGTGCAGACAACGAGGGAGGCAACGTATCTCGGCATGAAGTTGGATGCAAAACTAACCTTTTTGTCGCACCTAAAATACGTCGCCAACAAAGCGATAAAGAAAACGTTGCAGTTAAGTCGTCTTATGGCCAACACCAGCGGCCCAAAATCGAGCAAACGGCGACTTTTAATGTCAGTTACAACGTCCATCTTATTGTACGGCTCCGAAATATGGGCCAACTCAATGAGAAAAAAGACGCATCAAAAAACATTATCTTCTGTTCAAAGGAGAGGGGCTCTCAGAGTCACCAGCGCCTATCGCACTGTCTCGGGACCTGTGGTACTAGTTATCGCAGGAATCATCCTGATCGAATTACAGGCGATAGAATGCAAGCGAACCTACGAACGGAAGAAACAGGAAGAAGAAACTGCAATAATCCAGAAAGAAGAAAGACAGGTAACCATGAAATCCTGGCAAGAAACATGGAATCAGGAGGAAAAAGGCCGATGGACCAAGGCACTCATTAAGGAACTGGCTCCATGGGTTGAAAGAAAGCACGGGGAGGTGAACTATTACCTCACCCAGTTTTTCAGTGACCACAAGTATTTCTGCTCCTGTCTCAGTAAAATGGGAAAGGCTCAGGACCCGAGCTGCATCTTCTGTTTTGCTGATCGCGACGATGCGTATCATACGTTTTTCGTCTGCCATTGGTGGAACGAAGAAAGACGCCAGGTCGAGGAAATAGTCGGACGACTAATGCCAGAGACAATTATAAGCGAAATGATCTCGGCTTACGAAAAATGGGATGCTATGGCACTTTTTGTCGAAAGCGTCCTTAGACAGAAGAAAACGTATCTGACGTTTCTGCATAACCAAGAAACATTAGCCGGTCCCATAGATTTAGGGTACGAGGGTGACGACGAGGATTCCTTTTAAATAAGAAAACCAAATCGTGCACCATATTAATGTGTGAAAATGCGTAAAAGCAAGATTTTGCTGATGTGTGACTGTCGCGGGAGGTTCGTGTGCCAGCGGGTTCACTCCCTCTACATACGTAAATATACCGCGCGCGTTCGAGAGTGAGTGTGAGTCAGACGCGATAGATAGGCTAGCCCCACGTGGGGCATAAGACCAATTCTAATCCACGAGAAATAAGACTGAAGTGGGAAGGACTGATTTTGCTCCCCTTTACAGAGCCAGTCCTCTAGGTAGATGTTGCCTTCCTGATTATGCGATCGACGGAAGTATGGATGTTTTGATGGAAAACAAAGCCGACCCTCCTGGAGCGTCCCTTTGCACTCCCAAGGAATGTATGTCGCAGGAGAGAGTCACTGGACTTTACTCCAAACTCGAGTTTTTCTTTACGCGCGTGACTATGCATGCATGTGAGAATGAAACGCGTTAGATTTATTTTTTATACACCTTGTAGGTTAAGGAAACGAATCTAGTCAAATACCAAAGAAACCAGGAGAAAAGATGTGAAACGATCAAAGACCGGCGCCACCCTGAAGTAATGTGATAAACAGATCCCGGGGTGGGAAAACGCCCTAAGTGGTCAAGTTAGAGTATCCCTTCCTCAACAAATGACTTGTCATTTGTGGGTAAGGGGAATGCGATTTTTAGAGGGTCGCTAGACGTGAACTAGTAACCCCTCACAAACCGTGGTTTTTCTTCCACCTGTATCTTTTTCCAGGCCCAAGAAACTCCCGGCAGTCTGTTTGCAGATTTTTATCGTCACACTAACTCAAATTAAAGGCAAAAAAAATTATTATTATTATTATTATTATCATTATTATTATTATTCTTATTATTATTATTATTATTATTATTATTATCATTATTATTATTATTCTTATTATTATTATTATTATTATTATTATCATTATCATTATCATCAAGTGATCTTTTCGAATTACTATTGATATTACTTTTGTCTTATATATATATTTCGTAATGTCTATTATTTTAAAATTTTCTTACGATTAAAATTTTCACTCTAAGATAATGTTTTATATATTTATGAACAAAAATTAATTTTTTTTTCTAGATTTCTTTAGCTAAAAGATTTTCACTTAAGGTATATATATTGAGATCTGCGACATTAAAATAAAATTTTTTTTTTTGTAACACTATGTTTTTCTTCACTAAAAGATTTTCACTTAAGGTATATTTGTTGAGATTTGCGACATTAAAATAAAATTTTTTTTTGTAACCCTATGTTTTTCTTCACTAAAAGATTTTTACTTAAGGTATATTTGTTGAGATTTGCGACATTAAAATAAATTTTTTTTTCTTCATTTCCTGGTTATGGCTCCTATTTGTAATAATTCTGTTACTTTGTAAAAATGGTTGTCTAAAATTTGGAAATACCAGTAAATTGGTTCCTTGATTTTTGTTAGGAACTCCTCCACGGTACTGAACTCCGTGTATTCGTCATGTCTCCATTTTTCTTCCAGTTCATTAAGTTTAATGCATCTGAACCCTATCATGTACTTTTTTGTAAGTCGCAGTATTTTGTCGTCGAGTAATTTTTCCAGTTTTTTATGGTAATTTTTTTCAATTTTGCTTACTTCCTCTGCTATTTCCTTCCAGAGGGTCCCGTTCATTTGCTTTAAAAATTCCCTGTTGCACTGTTCATCGCAACACCCGTACGGTATCGGAGATGTGTACTGAGATGCTGTCGCTCTTTCGAATAGGTACTTGTTTTCATGTTTATAACAGTGGAATTTTGTATAGTCTCTAATATTTCGCACTTTGACAATTTTTTTATAAAATTCCAACAGTTTTTCACTAGCATCGTTGAAGTATTCATTCACTAATTTTAAAATATTGGTTAGTGTTAGGAAAACTAAGCATTTGGGATCCATTTTTTTTGTGTTTTTTTTTTATTTCCGAATTTGTGATTAACTTTCTGGTCTAGTTTGTAACCTGGTTTGTGCGGCACTGAGGCTGCTTTCTCATCTCTGCAGGTTGACTGTGTACCTGAGATCTGCTGGTCAGCAGTTTCTTCCGCGCGGTGTCTTATTATTGTTGTTTATCGCGCGTCCAAGTTGCTTTCTTATGCTTGTTATGATGAGATCTATTTTGTGTACGATTAAAATATTCTAAATAATATTATTTTGTTTTATGCTTTTATTTAGTTTTATTGTTTTCCTACTATTTATTTCTTATTTATCTATGTATTAATATATTATTTTTTTTGTTTTTTTTTGACTATTTTTGTTTATTACTATTAATTAATTATTACCTTTATTATTATTTTTGTGGTTCCTCTTTTTTTTATAATTATAATATTTTCTTTGAAAAGACATTTTTGATTTTAATATATTTTGTTTCTTTTGGTGGCTCACAGTTTTAAGAGCACAATTTGTGAACCTCTATAATCTTTTTTTTTTGCTGAATTGCAGATTTAGGTTCTTATTTCTAACTTATATTATATCTTTCTTACAATTTTATATTTCGCGTGATACAGAAGATTGGCTGGTCATGGTGTTAGTTCGTTTGTGAAATAAATTTGTTAATGTGTTAGTGAATTCGCGTCTACTATTTAAGGTGGTTGGCGTCTGTTGCATCACAGTTTTTGGCTACTCGTTGACGTGTGTTCATCGGTTCTTTCTGTGTTATAATTTCATCATTTTTCCGTTTTTTGATATGGAGTCGTCATCGTTTTCGGGTTTTTGCGTCAGTTCTGATCCTCGTGGGCGAAGAGGTTCTCGGGGTGGTTTGCCTTCGGCGCGCATCTTGCCTGGTTTTTCGCGGAGGCAAGGATCTGCAGAAGGTGTGAATGAGTCACGTGGCTCAGTTTCTCGTAGTGGTGCTGGTGTTGGCGACCAGCTAGTGTTAAATGATGTGCTTGATGACTTTGTTCCTGAGCCTGCTCTTCGACGACCAAGAGGACGTGGTTATGCAGGTCGTCGTAGTTATGCAGGAGGTCGTGGTGGCGTCGTTTCATGTCGTGATAGAGGTGTTTCAGGCCGGACAAACGCCGGTTTTTCTAATAATGCTGCTCAACCGGAGCCTGCTGCTCAACCGGTTAGTCCTTCCGTTTTGAGTCGGCCTCCGTCTAATCCTCCTAGAAGACAACGGGTAAGTACCCTTATCTTTATTTTACTCGTCATCTTGTTTCTCATTGTTCTTTATTTGTAATTTTTTTCTTAATAAATTTTCTAGCCGCGTCGATCCGGACGTGCGTCTAGATCTCTTTCTCCGCGGAGTCTTTGGGCGCATGACAGCGTTTTTGAAATAGTACGATGAAAAAATTAAAATTTCTTGATTTTTTTTTTGTTAGTATTCGTAGTGAAATAACTACTCTTTTTTTTCTTCTTTTAGGATTTGCCTCTTGGTGGAAATCCTGACTTGGGTGCTCCTGACGCTTTTTCTGCGTGGAGACCTGGCTCTAATATGGCTCATGTCCCGCCTAGGCGTTCGGTGAGTAAATTTTTTTTTGTATTATTATTTACTTTTTGTTATTTTTTTGTTTAGTGACCTCTTCTTTTTTTTTTCTTACAGGTTCCAGAACTTCGCTGTATGAGTCGACGCTCGGCTCGCATGATGCAAGCGGACGTGAGCTTGAAAGAGTATGGCGAAGATCGGTTGGTTCCGCCTCGTGGTCCTAGTCCCGCTGTTGAGGCTCCTGCGGCTATTGCTCCTCCAGTAGTTGGACAAGCCGTTGCTAACATTCGAGAGGGGCCGCCTGTAGTTGAGCAGGCTGCGGCCAACGTCCGAGATGCTTTCGTTGTACATGATGTCGTCATTCCTGCTGGTGTGCAGGGAATATATGCTCGGGCTCTTCTCACGCTTTTTACTTGTCCTATATATGACGATCCTATGGTATTCAGGGTGCTGGCTTATGATAATGGCCATTATTTCTGCCAGGAATGTACTCGGAGAGCTCCTGACTTTTCATTTTATCGTGAGCTTGAGGTTAATCGGAACGTGAGATCCTTGAGCGTCTTGGCGAACGATCTGCCTTTTCCGTGTCGCCATGCAGGACGTGGTTGTCGTCAATTTTTTACGTCTAATGAGTGGCGCGAACACAAAATTTTTTCTTACTTTCTTATGTGATATTATCTTTATCTAAGGTATTTTGTATGTAGTTCTACTAAAATTAAATATATTCATTTTTTTTTTATTTAATTTTTTCCTTTATAAAAAGATTTTTTTTTTTTAAATTTGCTCTTTCTTTTTTTTTGTTTTGGTTATTGATTACAACTTCATAAGTTTACTTATTTGCTAATATATTGTCTACCTTTATAATAATGACTTACGTGCTTTTAGTATGTTTATTATCGCTTTGTTGTTTGCCTAAACGTAGTATATATATGTAACCATATTTTTTTTTCATACATAACTTTGCATCCTAGTATCATAATAAAATAATTCTCTCTTTTTTTGTCCAGTTACAGCCTATGTAATTATTGGTTATAGTTGACGCCTTAAGGGCGTCTGAGGGCCGCGGAAAAATGTTTTTTTTGTTGACTTATAGTTATATTTATCTAATATATATGTATGTAATTAATTCTACGTATATATAATTGTATATTTGTATAAGTGTATGTTTTATTCTTAGCCAACGGCGTCTGAGGGCCGCGGAATTTATTTCTTTTATACACGCTAGTTAATTTTAATAGTTTAATTTACGATTATTTAGCTGACATTTAATGTATTTAAATCGAATTTAATGGTTTCTTTATTATCTTTTTATTATTTAATTCATAATAAGATTAATGTGACCGGTTGTATTAGTCATTTATTATTGTGACATTTAATGATTTTTCCGTGAATGACTGTCTTTGTTGAGGAATTTCATAACTATGTTTAAGTGAGTCCATGTGAACAACTCGCGTCTGATCACCCTTTTGAATTTTAGCGTTGTGAGTTTCAGGATTTATTTCTATTATTTCACATGGCCCTATATATTCTTTATCCATTTTGCCATGCTTTGGTTTTTTCATTAAATAAACCATTTCACTTTCCCTGAAGTGTTTAATAATCTGTTTTTGATCGTAATAAAATTTTGATCTATATTTAGACTGAACTAAATTCATTGCTGCTAAAGTTCTCAGTTGCGCGAGCGAGGTAGCTTTGTCAGCTAAATATTCGCTGTATGTGAGCAGTTGGTCTCTTGGTGGGAAGCTCGAAGGGGTTCGGGCTTTTTGTCCGAATACGACCTCGTGTGGCGAATATTTTAATCCTTCATGCATGGTGACATTATAAGAATGTTGTGTCAGTGGGAGAAGTTCGTCCCATTCTATAGTATTTCCTACATACATTTTGATATACTCATTTAACGTATGATGCATCCTCTCTATTCCGCCGTTAGACTGTGGGTGATATGCTGTGGTTGCAAATTTATTAATTCTAAATATTTTTGCAAATTCGTTTAGTAAATTGTTTATAAAATGAGGTCCTTGGTCAGATATTATCGTTATAGGGGACCCAAAATAACATATAAAATATTCTATTAATGCTCGTGCGGTTTCTTCTGCCGTAGTTTGTTTTGTTGGTACTAATATGCAATATTTGCTAAACGTATCTTGGATTGTTAAGATGTATTGGTTTTCAAGTTTAGTTGGTTCTCTAGGGCCCACAAAATCTATTGATATTTTAGCGAAAGGTTTTGATGGTGTGTCTGTTATAAGCATTGGTAGCCGGGTTTTTACACGTACTAATTTATCTGTTTGACAGTCAGGGCATCCTCTTACATATTGTCTTACGTCAGCTTGCATGTTTCGCCAGTAGTATTCGTGTGCTAGGCGGTCATACGTTTTCGTCATGCCTTTGTGCCCACCTATTGTTGAGTCGTGATATTCTTTTATCAATCTGTAACGGTCCTCTACTCGAGGTATTGGAAGATTATTTTTGAAAAATACTGCTGTTAATTCTTGTCCTCTAAATTTTTTATTAAATTCTTCTATGAAATAGTTCCATTCGTTTTGCGACATCATAGCTAGATCTCTGATAATTCCTATAGTCTGTATCTCATATTTATTTACGAGAGCCCTAAGAGTTTTAATGCATCTTTTTATATCTGGTCTAACAGGCTTGTCATCAATGTGACCCTTTATAACAATACCGAACAATTTAATGTCTCTTATTTCACTCACAATTATCTCGCCTATTACTCGAGGCATACTCAATAATTCATCTACATTGATATATCGTCTTTCGATAAGGGCTTCTAAAATTTCAGTCCCTAGATAAATGTCTGCTGATAATAGGTATATTAAGTTATCTTTATAAGCAAAAGGTTGTTCCTCTAAAATTTGTATTGCTGTAAAAGGTTGCATTTCGTTTATTGATTGATTCCAAGGCGGCGTACAATGTTGTGGCCTTGCTTCTGCAGTCACGTAACGATTTAGTGCCGATATTCTTTGTGAGGGTGTATTTTCAGCGTTTTCTACTTCTTGAGGTAGTCTTAAATATGAACTTGATTTGTCCGTAGGTTGCGCAGGGTTTTCTACGTTCGTTTCCTCTGTTGTGATATTTTGTGTCTCTTCTGTAAAATATGGTGTAAAATGTCGTCCAATTAAATGTAAATGCATCCATTCGTTTGTGTTGTTATTCTTGCCATGACAGTATGTTACTTGTTTATTTTCTTTATGGTAATGTATGCATATATTTTTTGAAAATTCTTTAGAGAACGTGTAAACGCAATCGATGTCTGCGTAGGCGGAGTTTGACGTAAGTATTTGACATGCTGTTGTAGGGTCTCCGCAGTCCTTGAGATGTGGACTGTCTAATAACCTATCTCTTACTTGTCAAGGCGTTAATTGCAAATTAAGGATTTTTATGACGGAGAAGAAAAAACAATTTCCTGCTGGATAAGGGGGAACATCCTTATCATGTCTCAAGGTGACGTCAGGTTGCGCGCATTGATTATTTTCTGTATAGACATAATATCGTCTTATTTCATCGTTTATTGTTGGATTTTCATGAAATTGTTTTTCTTCTATTCCCGGTGATTGCTCGTCGTTTGCTAATTCCATAGATTCTGTGGTTTCCATTCTAGGCGGACTATTTTCCAAGTGAGTTAAAGATAATCCCTTCTGTAAATCTCTGCGCTGTGTAACAAATGGGTGTGATGGTTGTGGTGCGTTAATAGAACTCATTGGTGTACATGTGTTTGATTCCGGTACTAAGCGGTATAACTCAGGTCTAGGACCATAATCACGTTAATTACACAGCCACACAAAAAAAAAAAATGTTAAAAGCCACGGACCAGTCCACATATACCTTATGTTTTTGAGGTCGCTGATTCCGAGTCAGTGGTCCATTTGACCCCATCACCTCAGGGTCAAGGTCAGGTCAAGGTCAAATTTCCAAAATTAACGGCAACCAAGGTTTAACAGTATACATATATGTTTTTGAGGTCGCTGATTCCGAATCCGTGGTCCATTTGACCCCATCACCTCAGGGTCAAGGTCAGGTCAAGGTCAAATTTCCAAAATTAACGGCAACCAAGGTTTAACAGTAGACATATATGTTTTTGAGGTCGCTGATTACGAATCCATGGTCCATTTGACCCCATCACCTCAGGGTCAAGGTCAGGTCAAGGTCAAATTTACAAAATTAACAGCAACCAAGGTTTAACAGTATACATATATGTTTTTGAGGTCGCTGATTCCGAGTCCGTGGTCCATTTGACCCCATCAC